>CM053503.1:1188284-1226359 GCA_028627145.1 Eidolon dupreanum | reverse complement strand
CGGACAGAGCTGAGGTTTGGGGGCAGGGTGGGCGAGCAGAACCCCAGTGGGGTGCTGTGTGCCCGTGCCACCCTGCTCCCGCCGAGCCAGGCCTGGCGGGTGGTGGCGCCCTCCCTCGTCCTCTTTCCTCACATCCTGGAACTCAAGGACCCCGCTTCCCAGGGCTCAAGGGGCTGCATCATGAGAACGTGACCTTGAGAAGAACTGGCCATCACCTTGGGGGGATTACTTTTGATTTAATCCCAAAATAACAACTCCTCAGCTTTCCTAACTGCGCCCAGCTGTGCGGGGCCTCCAAGCCTTACAGCGGCATCCCCTCCCACCTCAATACTCCCGGCCGGGACCCCAGAAGGGAGACTCTGGGACACAGGGGTGACGGGGGCCAGATGTCCCTGTCTGTACCAGGGCCCATGGGGACTAAGCCATCTCAGCCTGGCCCTTGGGGGGTCATGGCCATCTGCCAAGGGGACAAATGGATGACCTTTCCAGCCACTGGCCTAAAGGCCACTCACGGCACAAGCTCAGACCTTCTAGAGCCTGCCCTGCCCGCTAGCACCGACCTCTCTCTGCGCTCCCGAAACCCCTCCCCCTCCCAAGTTCTGAGTGTGGAGACAGGCTCCGAGTCTGCCACCTGAGACAACACATACCTGTCGGGGCCCAGCTCCACGTCCCCAGGAATGAATCACTCTCTCCTGCCCCAGGCCGCCCGGGAGGGTTGACCTCAGACTGGGAGATCCCCAGGAACAGGGCCACATCCTGTCCTCTCTGAACCCCTAGTCTTGGCCCCTCATGTCAACAGCAACGTGGCCTGGTCAGTGCTTCCCGGTGCCAGGGCACCGCGTCCCCGGTGTGCCAGCTCCCTGCGCCTCGAAGTGAGCCCTGCCGTTGCCCCCGCAGCGCCCAGAGGCCTGGGGACCTCGGGTCCAGGCGCCACCCTCTCCTACCCCCGCCCCAGGGCCCTGGGAGGGCACCCCAAACCCACGCCTTCCTGTTCCCGTGAACTGGCCCTTCTCCTCTTCTGTTTCCCTCAGCTGGGAGACCCCACCACCCCCAAAGAATAGTGAGCCCCAAACTCCCCAGCCTCTCCTCCCCTCCCACAGCCTCAAGCCCGGGGTGGCCGCTGACTAGGGGTGGGGGTGCTTTTCCACTCAAAGTGTCTGGCGGCAAACAACACGAGTCACCCGACAGTCCACTCACTGGCCACTGACCCCTGAACCATCTGTAACTGGACAGTCTGGATGACACCCACCCACGGGAAGATGGAAACACCCAATGAAGTAACGCAGTGATGCTCAGCCAGGGCTCCTAGCGAGGGCGCCTACGGCCCTGTGGGGCCCATGTTTGTGGGTGCCCAGGATTTCAGATTGGGCTGCCATGCATCACTTTAGCCACCAGGGGGCAGCAGAGGGGAGCGGTTCCACTTGGGGCGCTGATGCTTTGTGTGGGGTAAGCAGGAAGGGTCCCGCCGGGTCACTAGGCCCGCCCAGGAGTCTGAGCTGGATCCCGGCCCTGCACTAACGCTGGGGCCCGCCCGGCCCCTCCGCGCTGTGGTCCTGGGTCTCCTCCAGCGTGGAAAGGAGGCGAGGCCCAGAGCAGCTTCCCCCGCACAGCTGCAGTCCTGGCCGGCGGACCTGGGGGCTCCTGGCGTCCAGTTGAGGCCCACCCCCCACCCCCATCTCCGGTCTGCAGATGGGGAAGTTGAGGCTCAGCCAGGAGCCGGGGCTTGGCCTACATCCCACAACCGATTCGAGGCAGAGGCAGGACCACTGGGCCCACAGACATGGAGGCCTGCCCTGCTCCCCCTGCACCCGCCAGCGTCCCCAATGCCACCCGGGGCAGGGGTCCTGCCGGGCCCCCCCCCGGGGGGCAGGTGACCCTCTCGGAGCTCCCCTGCTGCCTGATGGCTGTGGCTGCCCACGGCGGAGTCTGGGGCCCAGCCCCCCACGCTCAGGTGGCTTCAGTTCTCGGTCGGGCTGCTGGGTCATGCCAGTTCCTGTGGCCCCAGCCTTCCAGCACAGGACCTGGCGGGAAGTGGGGGCTGGGGGACGGGGAGGTGAGTCACCCTGTGGGACACCTCCCGCCGAGTTCCTGTCTCTCGCCAGCAGGTCCCACCTTCAGGGGAGCCTGGCAGGGAGCCCGGTGAGGAAGAGGTGCAGGGCTTTACAGGGAAGGGGCCCCCCATTTCTCATGGGACCAGGAAAGGCCCTGAGGGGACCCGGGGTGGACGGCCCCCATGGGCGTTTCCTCCTGGCTCGGGCACAGGAAGGCGGGCGCCTTGAGCTCTCTGTGGCCGGAAGAGACTCGTGTTCCAGGAATATGCAGCTTGGCGGTCGGAGGCGCCCCTGGGCGTGAGCGTGCTGCGGGGCCTGCCTGGCCCCCGGGGGTGCATTAGCTCCTGCTCTGAGCCGGGCACAGCGTGCCCTCCCTGGGCCCCTGTGTGGCGACACGGCCCGGGGCTGGGATGCCAGGGTCAGCGTGAGACCGCAGGCCGAGGCCGGGCTCAGGGCCGAGCCAGAGTGAGCTCGACCAGTGGACGAGTCGACAAACGTCCAGGGTCCCCCGGTGCCCCAGAGCGAGGCTGCCGAGCGTTCGGCCCAGAGTCCTGCTCCCCGCCTGGCCCCCTCGGCCCCCGTTTTGGCAGCCTCTGGGCGGGCAGGGCACGAAGGCCGGGCAGCCGCGTCCCAGGCGAGCTGGGGCCCGGCCAGCAGCACTTCCCCGCGGCCTCCTCCCGCGCTCCGAGCCGCATTACCTCATCGAGAAGCCATTCCGGAAAGGAGCTGCAGAGCCCCTGGGAGTGCAGGGGAGAGGGGCTTTCCACGGGCCCTCCTGGCAGCCGCCGGTGCCAGACGAGGGCAGGCGTCACGCCTCCGGGTGTCTGCCTGCCGAGCGACCGCTGGGAGGGCAGCTGGCTTTTGTCAGCTTTTCGGGGTGACCGGGCTGGGCTGAAGCAGGCCAACGGCATGGCACTGTCCTCAGCCGGCTGGCTACCAGCCAAGCCCTCTCTGTTCTAGGCCTCAGTTTCCCCTCAATTCAGCTCCTTCCCCCGCTTAGTTCTCGCCCTCCCCCTCCCATGGCCACAAGGAGCCCTGGACATAAGTGAGCACGTGACCACGCTGCCTGCTGCCTGCTGATGGAAGCCAGAGGCCCCACCGCCTGCAGCTGGCCCTGGACGGGCCTTTCTGGGCGTGTGGTCAAGGCTACGGGGGCAGCTGAGGGGCTGGGGAAAGAGGAGGAGCTCGCAGCCCTGCCCGAGGTGCGTCCTAAGGGATGGGGATGTGGGGGCAGACGAGAGATGCCCTGGCCTGGCCCCGGCCTGGCCTCGGCCCTCTCGCCCAGCTCAGATTCCAGAGAAACCTCCCAGAGCCTGTTTCCTCATCTGTAGAGTGGAGCTCACGATGCCCCCACATGCACCCAGAGACTGGCGGAAAACACACTCGAAACCATAAAAGAGGCAAAATGGCAGGCTCTCCCGGGGGCCGGCTTTTGGTCCTCGCATTGCCAGGGCACGAGGGCTCCTCCCGTGACACAGATCTGGAGCACTTTCCCGGTAAAAACCCCCCTTGTCTTCCAGCCACACCTGCCTGCACGCACGCCCAAGCTCGCCACACCTTGCTCCAAACTCTGTCTGTCTGGAGAACTTCTACTCATCCTGCAAAACCCCAGGAGAGGTGTCCCCTCTTCCGAAATGTCTCACGGGGCTGCTCTGAGAACCAAACAAGAACACGCGTGTGTGAACACACGGGCGTGGCTCCGAGGTGGGGGCAGCGTGCTCACGGCCGTCCTCGTTACTCATTAGAAGCTGTCACAACCCAGGGCACATGGACGAGCAGGACGGTGTTCTGGCTCGAGATGTAAGCCCAGCCTTGGCAGACGGTGGAATTTGCAAAGAAGAGAGAAGGAAACTGAGACTAGGAGTCGGCAGGAGTGCGGTGGTTTCCAATATGGCTGCAAGTTCCTTGTCCCCCTCCCTTTAAGAGGTGGGGCCCGTGTCCTCTCCCCTCGAACCTGGGCAGGCTTGTGGCTGGGTGTGACAGTGGTACTGCTGGACGCCTTCCGAGGTGAGTCGGAGAGGACCACGCCGCTCTGCAGTGGGGCCCTGAGCCGCCTGGCCAGAAGGAAGCTCAAACGTCCTGGGCCCTCTGAGCCGAGAGGAAGCCCAGGCCACGCGGCGAGGCCAAGTGGAGGCCGGTTGACAGTTCAAGGCTTCAAGTCGTCCCAGCCCAGGCTCCAGACACGTGAAAGGAGAAGCCGCCTCAGATGTGGCAGGCCCAGCCTCAGAGCTTCCAGCCCCGGTCATCTGAGTTGTCCCGGGTCCTGGGCGAGGTGCCGGATGTCACAGAGCAGAGAAGAGTCGTCCTCACTGTGTCTTTCAGAATCCCCGACCCACCGAATTCGTGAGCAGAACCAAAGGGCTGCGTTCGGGGTGGTTCGTTAGAGCACTGGCTACCTAGAGCAGGCGACACCTTTTGAGCCAGCACCAGGCCCGGTGAGCAAGGTGGCTGCAGCCTGGGGTTCAGTCCCGGAACGGATTTGTTCCAAACACGTTTGGGAGCTGCAGCCTGCTACGTAAGCAGTGCTTGCATGAGCGAATATGTCCGGCCTCCCCGCGGCTGCTCTTCCTGACTGCTCCCGAACCCGGGAGGGGGTCTCCCTTCCTCCAAACTCCTGACTGACCGAGAGCCCAGCGCTCTGGGGAGTTATCCCGGTTCTGTGTGGCACGTCCGTCCCCCTGTTCCTCAGTCTTCCCCCCAAGGAGTAAGGTGCTGAGCTCACATTCTCTGCGGTCCCCCAGCCTGACTCAAGTGGTCACCCACCCATGTGGATGTCTCCCCTGTACCCCCTTATCCGCATGACCCCACCTCCCACGACTGCTGGGACCATCCCTGGAACCTCGCCATGACATGCTCGGTGCCTAGGATGGGTGCCGCACGAATGAACGAGTCAATAAACGAATGAATGGATGAGCTCTTCCTGTGCTCATGTATTCGGTCCATTAATTTTCCGTGCACACAACAAGGATTCTCATGGCAACCCCAGGAGTCTACTCTTGCATCTCTAATGTGACAGGGAGCTCACCACCTTTCAAGATAGCCTATTTCCTATGGGGGCAGCACTGATCAGAGAGCACTTCCCTGAGTTGGCCCTCTTCCTGAGCCCCAGGGGTGAGTGACTGGAGAAGGGGGGACACGCAGCCAAAGAAGGGGTCCTCGGAGCCTGCATCTGATGCGTGATGGCAGCAGGCGAGGGGACCCAGGAGTGCCAGAAAGCCCTTGGCTCTCTCTGCATTGGCCCAGCTGAGGTCCCAGGGTGGGCGGGGGCGAGGGCCCAGGGCCCAGCTGGGGCAGGGCCAACAGTCCAGGAGGTCTGCAGAGACGAAGAAAGCGACCGGGCAGAGAGGAGAGCTGGGGTGGCACAGGTGGCCCGTGTCGTTTCCATGGCTTCAGTGTCCCTGCCCGCCTGGCCCGGCCTGGGAAAAACAAGCTGGGCACCGAGCAAGCAGAGCCTGTGACCGCCAGGGACAAAGGCTGGGCTGCTCGGGTGCCCATGGCAGCCAGCTGAGCCTGCCTGGCAGAGCCGCGGCTCAGCCTGGGCAGTCGGGCTGAGCTGCTGGGCCCACAGTCTGTCCCTGGGGCCCCTGGGGAGCCAGCTGGGCTGGGGGCTGGTGGGGAGGAGGGCCCGGGGCTAGCATTGCCCTCAGCCCTGTGTCCGGGGTGCACAGGGCCCTCACGCAGCCTCCAAGAGACTGAAGACAGTGGGCTCCTTGGGCACAGGAATGGGATTTCTCTCTCCATTTCTGGGTGAGGTGACACCGGTAGATGGACTCCCCCTTCCAAGGGGCACCACCAAAGAGTGACCCAACACAGGCGCACATGTGAGGTTTGTTTTTGCTGGCTCTGTGGACAGACGCTGCCTCTGGCCCTGAGCCAGGCAAACCGGAAGTTCCAGGGCACCCACGCTGGGAAGCGGATGCGCCTGGGCGCTCCCCGGGGGCCTGGCCGCCCTCAGAGGCGACTTGCTTGATGAACCAGGTCGTGTAGGCTGCATCCCTCCCTGCCCTACTTCACTGCTTGTGCCCCCTCCCAAACCGGCCATGCTCATCGATGCTTTCTGCCTGGCTTCTGGGGACACTCAAGCGGCCAGGTGCTCACAGAGGGCTCACAGGGACTTCTGCCATCCTGGAGCTCAGACACCGAGGAAGTGGGCCACTAAGTTGTCCCAAAAAATGGGCCCCTGAGCCACTGAGGCCAGAGGGACCGAACGGTGTCAGCAAGAGGAGCTGGGTTTTGCGTGTAGCGAAGGGAGGTTGGGGCCGGGAGTGAGGGAGGGGCTCACAGCAGGGGGTCTGCCCACACAGCAGCTCTCAGGCCCACAGGGAGCCCCTGAGGCCTCGTCTGAGCCTCCCCGCTCCCCTCGCCTGCCTTTTCCCCACTTGGGGCTGGACCACTCGCCTGCCCAGGTCTCAGCCCCCATGGCTGAGAAGGGGCAGCGGGCTCCGCCTGCCCTGTGTGGCAGCCTGGGCTCCCAGGGAGCCACTCTGGGGCCGGCTTCAGGGAGCAGGATGTCAGTTCAGGACGGTCTGGGGTCACCACTGTGGCTGCAGGGGAAGGGTGCGGGCATGGCCAGAGGCCGGGGCCAGCACTCTGGAACGAGAAGGCCCCCAGGGCCCGCCTGAGGTGGGTGGAACCCGCCAGGCCTTACACTGTCGTCTGCATCTGTCGCTGGACGCGGCCCACCCAGGGAGGACAGGACGTTAGGCTCAGAAGTCATGGGACCAGCTCAGAAAACGTCTCTGAGCTCTGAGAGGAGCAGAGAAGCCACCTTCCACTCAGGACTAAGAGGCATTCTGGAACACCCCCGGGGCAGGGCTAAGTGGCACTGTGATGCTGGGGGACCCTGCAGGACCCCTCCACCTCCCCAGCGGCGGCGCCTGCTGAGCCAGCCTCCACCCGCACCCTGCCTCCTGCAGCAGGACCCGCCAGGCTGGCCGTCCAAGACCTGCAGCCCCGGGCAGAGCTCTGTGTTGGAACTTGTACGTTTCTGAACTCAGATGTCCTTCCAGCCGCCTTCCCACGGTGCTGACACAGCCCCGTCAGATTGTCACATGGATAAGTCATCTCTCCAGGTGCTGGGTGGTGGTGGTGGGAGGGGGGACGTGGAAAAAGGCGGTCGGCTGACCTCAGGGCAAGTGGGTGCCTCACCCACCTCTGCTCCTGCCATTCCCTCACCTTCCTGCCTGGCTGTACTTGAGTCCACACCCTCTCCTCCCCTCCCCGCCCGTCCCCCCAGCTCCCTGGCACCCCCCTGCTATCTCTGTGGCATCTTTCACCCCTCCCTTCCCTCCAGCACCCAACACACTTGAGTCCCTCCCTCTTCAGGGGAAAAAACGCCCCTGACGCCACACGCCCATCTCAGACACTGCCACCGTCAAGCCTCTAAGACAGGCCCAGCCCTGGTCACTCCCCCCTCTCCCTATCCCCCCGCAGAATGCTTCTAAAACGCACTTCAGTTGGGTGCTATCACCACCCTCTACTGAAATAGCTCTTATCAAGGTCAAGGATGAGCTCCACCTTGCCAAAGCCAAGGTCATCTCTGACTCCATCATGGCATGTGAGGCGGCCGACTCACCTCCTTCTGGAAGCTCCTTGTCCTTGGGCCCACACGCCTCCTGACCTAACTGGCCTCTCCTTCTCTGGGCTGGGGCTGGCCAGCTTCCCAGGGACCGTATCCTCGCCCAGGCCTCAAAGACCAAAACACAAGGAGGTCTCCCACGCCCACATCTTCAGCCCCGCCCCCACCGAGTCCCCCACAGCGTGTCTGCCATGTCAGCTGCAGAGAGAGGAGGAGGAGACTGAGGGCTTACGAAGAGGGACAGGGTTGAATGAGCTGCAGTGAGGCGGGGACCACGAGCTTCGCCATGCCGTGACAAGATGCCTGACACGCCGGGCCTCTGACCTCCTGTGGTTCTGTCCATCTCCACGGCAGAGGAAACCTGGGCGCCCACTGGGACTCCCAGTGCCTCCCCAGATGTCCTCACCGGCCCATCAGGGATTCCTGGAGCGGGGCCAGGGCACCAGCCACTTGTGGACCAGAGGCCACCCCTGTGGCTTCCGACTTCTGACTCACTCTTTGGCATGACCGGACTTCTCTTTCAGGTCCCAGGGTGTAGACAGATGTCAGCTTCCTGGGTGTCACTCCCAGACCCCAGTCACATGGCCCAAGTCATCTAGACTTCTCAGTGCATCGTCTCTGCCACCACCTCGGTCTGAGCCACTGTCATCCCTCACCTGGGCCACTGCCGATGCCCCCTACATCCATTCTTCCCCCACACCCCACCTCCACCCCCAGCAGCCAGAGGATCTTACGACATTCAGACCTCACAAACAGATCTGCCCCTGGACAGTCCCTCCCCTATCCCAGGCCCCTCTCCCCAGCAACGACCATGATTTCAGGTCAGGGGAAACCTACCAGGAGTGAAAAATGACAAATTATGGTTTTAATTTTACTTTCTCTGATTATTAATGAGGTTACTTCTCTGCTTAAAAACTTTGCTCATTTTTAATCGGATTTTTGTCTTTTCCCTTTTTTTATGGCTAGGAGCTCCTTTAGTACTTATATAGCATATGTTACAAATTCAAATTCTTGTAGATAAAAAATAATTTATAAAGAGGTTAAATCATAATTCTCGTGCAAATAGAAAATGAACACATCTAAGATTTTATTTAACTCATTAACTCATAAGGTGACCAATAATAAGATGCGAGAACCAGTTCAAAGGAAAATTCAAAAGACAGATGTATGTGCAGGCAATAGGGAAGGCAGAAACGAATTTGCTAGTAGGCGAATTTGCTAGTAGACACAAAACTGGTTACTATCCTATAGAGCGACAAAGTGTACTGTCTGGGATTATCTTTACTCTAAGACCAAATCTAATTTTGTCTGTTGTACAAAATTCATTTGCATTGCTATGGACAAGAACCATTTGCCTTACAATTGATTTTCTAAAGCTTAACTTCTACTCTGACAGAGCTGTACTTTTTATAATATGTGACTTGTGTCATCTTTTTATAATTATGGAAAACTAGTAGTATCGTGATTCCTAATTTTGTATTCTTTTAGAAGATTTTCCTTCCCTCTCCTTGATGTACTGAGATTCTGTGCGCTGTACCCCAGTGTGGATACTGAGATTTTTCTTTTTGTTCTTGTATTTATCTTGCTTGGCACGTGGGCGTTTCTGACCTGACAACTCCCATCTTCCTTTGGTTCTAGGGAATTCCCGTTTAGTATATGAGAAAACATTAATTCCCTTCTCTTCTCACTAATATCTACTCTGAGGACTCTTATTAGATACACGAGGCAATCGCTGGATTTGTCTTTGTTTCTCGATGCGAACAGATGTTAATCACATCACACTTCCCCTTTACAGAACAGAGTCTTTCTTTTTTCCTCCAAACCTTTCAAGGTTTTCCCCATTCCTCTGGCTTTCAGAAGTTTAACTATGAATCACCTAGAAGTGGTTTTACTTGTATTTACCCTGCTTGGGGTTTTTTGAGTTCCTCAGATCTGGAAGTTAATGTTGTTGTTGTTGTTTTTATTAATATTGAGAAGTTTCAGCCATTCCTCAAATTTCCCTACACCTGTATCTCTCTCTCTCCTCTCTTTCTGGGATTCTAAGTACATGAACTTGGACCACTTGATATTATCCCACTTGATATTGTAGGTCTCTGAAGTTCTATCTCTTTTTTCTTTGGGTTGAATGCTTTCTGTTGATTTATCTTCAGATTTACTGATCCTTTCTTCTGCCCTCTCCAGAACTGGAAACCATCTAGTGAATTTTTAAATTTTTCAGCTATGGTCCTATTCAGCTCCAGAATTACCATTAATACCTTCTATTTGTCAGTAGAGATTCCCTATCTATTCACTCATTGATACTATACTTTTGTTTAATTCCTCTGAACATAATTTTCTGTAATTCTTTCAACATATTTACAGTAGCAACTTTGACGTAAATAACTATTAAATCTAAAATCTGGGCTCACTCAGAGTTGATATCTGTTGACTTCCTCTTCTGTTTCTTTGATGGTCTAATACTTTTTGTTTGAAAGCTAGATACCGGAGAACATGTTGTTGGAGCTCTGAAATCAGGAGCTGAGTCAATGGAGATTAGCAGGGGCCGGGAGTCACAGGTGTGGGAGGACAGGTGACAGTCCCAGAGTTCATGAGGACTTTCACATTGCCGTTGTCTCTGCCCAGAGCAATTTTTGTCACTGTTCTCCTGGCTAAATCCTTCTCATCATTCTAGACTCGGCTTCAGAATCACCTCCTAGGGAAATCTCTCCAATAATCCTGACCAGGTTAGGACCCGTTGTTAAACACATACATGAGTACTGTCTACAACTGTAATAATTACAAACTCATCTGTGTACTTTCCTCTTTCATGTCTATCTTCCTGACTATACTGGAAGGGAAATAAGAGCAAGGGTGAATAGTATCATGTTACCACGTGCCTGGCACACAGAGGAGTTTCATAAATATTTGTTTAATGAATAAGCATTGCCCACTTTGCCTCCAGGACGTTTTTCCAATCTGTTGTCTCACTAGCAACATATAAGAGTGTTCATTCCCTAAACTCTCACAGATATTTATCTTTTATTAGTACTTTAAAAAGTCTTTTTATAGCTCTTCCAAGCTAATAGCTAAAAGTTTTTATCTTTGATTAATTTGCATCCTTTGAAATTAAACCTTTTCAGTAGATATATTGGAAATTTGAATTTTCTCTTCTGTAAGTTTCCTTTCCATATCCTTTGCAAATATCTGGTCTTGTTGATTTGCAAGAGGATTTTTGTATAAGTTAGAACTATGGTTGATCCTTGAACAATGTGGGGATTGGGGTGCTGATCTCTCGCACAGTCAAAAATCCATATAGAACTTGACCTCCCCAAAAACTTAGTTGTCTCTCGGTATCTATGGAGATTGGGGTTCCAGGATCCCCAAGAATACCAAAATCCGTGGATGTCCAAGCTCCCTGTATAATATGATGCAGATCAATGCATACAGTTGGTTCTTCACTTCTGTGGACTCTCAATTGTCAATCAAAAACAGTACAGGTATTTATTGAAAAAAATCTGCACATAAGTGGACTCACGCAATTCCAACCCATGTTGTTCAAGGGTCAACTGTATTTTGTCTGATAAATATTTTTTCCCAGTTTGTTGTTTGCCTTTCAACTCTGCTTATAGTGTTTATTTTTCCCCCATGTGAAAATTTTAATTTTTATACAGCAAAAAGTCTTCATTATTTCCTTTGTGGTCCCTGATGTGAGTGCTATTGCTTACTTATCCACCTCAAAATTATGTAAATAATTATATTTTCTCCCAGGGTATTTATGGTTTTATTTCTTTTACCTGAAGACTCTTCATCTATTTCAAGTTTATTCTGATGCATGAGAGAGACGTCATGTCATGTCATTTTTCAGAACGGTTGCCAATTTCTCCATCTCTGATTTTTTTTGATGCATACCTAAACAGAGGAACTTGTGCCCCATGCCTTCCTCTCTTCCTAGATTTACTATACTGATCCATCTATCCTAGTGACAGTCTTATACTTTTTTTAAATGTTTGCTTTCTAACACATTTTATTGATATTAAATTCGAGCTGAAATTACTTACTCTGTTGATTCTGCTAATAGTTATCGAGTTCCTATTTTGAGTTCGACACTATTGCAGGTGCTGGAGATACAGCAGTGACCGACACAGACAAGAATTCTGTTTTCTGGAACGTACGTTCTGTTCAGATACCCATTATTCATCCCTTCAGATCCGGTCAAGAGTAGACGACAAGTGCTTTCAATGCCTGAGTGTGGGAGATAAACTCAGACAGATGACACCGTGTCCCCAGTGTTTGAACACTTTGGTCCAGGAGCCAAGGAGAATACAGAGGTCCAGGAAGTAGGGCTGGCTCCTCTGCCATCCCCACAATCTTAGCTGTTGTTAAATTCAAGGTCTTTGGTCCCACAGAGAGATTCTTCCACCAGGGGACAAACTAAAGATTACGCTGCATCTTGAGATCTCAACTAGCTATTGGTTGTTTTGATCTCCTAATGCTAGGGAACCAACAGACAAAAACTTAGTCAGCATACTGGTAGGTCATTTGACCCTCACCTTCAAGAGTAGCTAGGCTTGGGGGAAAGGCAAGAGAATGTCTTGGAAACAGAGAATTCACTGGACGCCTCCCATTGCTTCCGAGATGGTGACTACACAAGTAGGTGAGAGCCAAGACCAGGGCCCAGAAAGGGCAATGCCATGCAGGGGCCCTTGGTGGCTGAGGTCTAGGGCTTTCACCAGCCTGGCAACCTAGACTTGGGGAGATGCTTATCTGGAACGTGCGGTGGAGGGTGGAGGTCGCGGGTAACAGTCGTGGCCTCCAACTAGCTGCAGTGATGTGGTCTGCCACTTGCCCCACTAACGATCTTGTTTTAGAAATGTATAGAGCCTGCTGCAGGCCAGCACCTTGAAGGGAACTCTGTGGCAGTTTAGACTTCAGCAGAGGCAGAAGTGGATTTGAGTGATGCAAGGGGTAGGCTGTATTGGACACCTCTTAGGCACCATTTCAAAGTCCTCTCAAACCCACCTCTCACCCCAGCCACTGCCAGTGTGGCCGATTTCACAAGGGCTTCTCCAGCTTTAGACAGGTCCAGCCAGCGAGCACCTTACCCCGGGCTCTGCTGGATAGCCCTCGCTTCCTGTCCTGGGGCTTCTCTGAGAACGTGGCTTAGGACATCTGAGGGGACACATTCTACACTTACATCCCCACGGCCCGAGTGTTCCGGGAAGCCAACAACATCCACAGAGCCACCCTCGACCAAGGGTGAACAGGAGCTGCTGGACAAATGCTTCCCCGTTTATCCGCTGGGCAGGCAGTTCTGAGATGTGTTTCCTAAGTACCCCAGAAGTCCCCATGGGATCAGGTACCGTTCCCCAGCAGCGGTGAGCAATGTGATAAAGTGTCTTTTACTGGTCGCCCCTAGGGTCTCGTTCCCGTTGAGCTGCCTGCAGCCAAGCCTTTGTCTGGGGCTCTGCTTTCAAGGAAACCAGACTAGGCGTATGTCACCATGGAGAGACAGATTACCAAAGATAAGACGCCACATTTGAATAAATATGATAAATGCTCTGAACACTTATTAACACAGAGTGATGGGGTTGGTCGTAACTCTAGGTCTGTGTTGTCCAGTATGGAAGCCACTACCACATGTGACTATTCACATTTAAATTTGAATTAATTAAAATGCAATAAAATTTAAAATTCATCCCCTCAGTAGCACTAACCACAGTTCAAGCTCAATAGTCACATGTGGCCAGTGGCTACTGTGTTGGACAGTTTAGATAGAGAAAATTCTGCCCATCACAGGAAGTTCTACTAGACAGTGCTGCTCTGGACGGCTTGCTCACTACTTGCTGCTTCGTCCTGGATTGTAAATATGAAAATGACAGAGACGGTGTGTTTGTTTTACTCTATTTCCAGCAACTAGCAAGCGACCAGCACAGAAGCAGATATTAATAGAGTTGAGAGAGAGAGGGGGAGAGGAAGGAAGGAAGGAAGGAAGGAAGGAAGGAAGGAAGGAAGGCAGGCAGAAAGAAGGAGGGAGGGAGGGAGGAAGCAGGGAGAGAGGGAGGGAGAGAAGGGGACCAGCTTAGCCATGGGCACCGAGGGTGATTTTCTGCTAGCTAAATGGGGACCAAAACCCCCCTTTGCCACCTCTCCCGTAGTCCTCATGCCACTCGCTGAAGCTGTGGGCTTCAGCGTCTGAGTCAGTTTGTCCCCAGGGGCCTGAACCCCTACTCCCAATGGGGCGGGCAGAACAACTTTGCCCCGCAAGCCTTGACTGGATCCACTGTGGGTCTCGGACACTCAAGCTCCTTCTCTCCAGGTTCCAGCTCCTTCCACGTGCAGCAGTTTGGGACTTTAGGCCTGGGGACCAGAAGGAGCAGGGAAGAAAGGACAAAACTGACAGGGTTCCATGACAGTGTTAAGACTGAGGGAGAGAGCGAGTCCGGAATGGGTAGCAAATAAATGCTGGCATTTACGGAGCACTTATTGTGTGCCAGTCACCAGGCAACGGTTCTATCTGGTTTCGCAGAGGAGGAAGCCGATGCCCAGAGAGGCGAGGTAGCCTGTCCCAGGGCACAGGACCAGTGAGTCGTGAGTCAGGGGCAAGCCCAGGCAGGCCGTCTTTAGCGATGGCTTCTTGGCCTCCATGTCTGCCCAGGACAAACGCAGACATGCTGTGGGACCAGAGCTCAATGTCAGCGCCTCCTCTTCTCCTGGGCCTGAGAGCCTCTGAGACCCTGCCTGTCACCCTGGGCCCAGCCCAGGCAGCCCAACCAGCAGCCCCCATCCCTCTCCCCCAGGGCGGGGATAGGAGGAGGAGGCCGCATGCCCCCAGCTGGAGGCCTCTGGGGCTGATCTCACTCCGAGGCCCCGCCCATGACCTCAGCGAAGCCAGAGCAGCTTCCTTAACTGCCCCTCGGGTGGGTGACATAACCGGGGTCCTGCACAGGGGCTGTGAGGGACCCGCCACATCCCAGGTGCTCTCAAGGAGCCAGGACGGAAAATATGACTTGCTTCTTCCCCCAGAGTGGGATCGATTTTCCATTGCTAATTTCCTAGGAATCTGGTGAAGTAGTGGAAAGACCTAGAAGGCGGGAGACCTGGTTCTCTCCCTGGCCGTTCTGGCTAAGACGAGGGCCCTAGGGCCTCCGTCCCCTCTTGGATGGGTCAGCGAGCAGGGTCCATGATGCCCAAGACCGGTCCTGTCTGACTCACGACGATCCCCCCGTGTGCGTCCGTGAGGCCGAGGAATTTTTAAGAACATCAGCGGACATCTGGACATTCTGGGTTTTGTTTGTTTTCAAGACGTGTCTTCCGGAGTGGAGACCAGTCAACCATGACCTACCAGTTTTATTCTAGAAATCATTTAATTATAATTTTATTATTAAGAGTACAAAGGACTTGAGAATTCAAACTTTTCCCCTCCCCCAGCCACCCTCTGCACAGCTCAGCTTCGACCCTGGAGCGGCCAGATGTTCGGCAGGCTGAAGGTGAGGACAATGCGCCTTTGGTCCCTGGGGTTCACTGTGCATTGGCCCGTTTCACCCTTGCCCACCCTGGGATCTTGGTGTCATTGTCATTGCCATTTTGCAGCCATTCTCCCTGTCAGAATCAGGTCAAGCCTTGGCCATCACTTCCTCCAGGAAGTCTTCCCTGATGTCCCACATCCTGCCCAGGATCCCTACCAGGTACCCTACAGCAGCTTGGACTGTGCCATCCAGCCTCCTGGCTCTGTCCACGTGGAGAGCAGCCTTGATTGTTAGGTGACCCAAGATGTCCGTCTCCTGCGCATGCAACACTCCTTAATAGCACCCCACATCTTGGGGCTGAGAAGTCTGCCTTTGCTCCGAGGGCGAGACTGGCCCCCATCTGCAACTCTTCAGGAGTTCAAAGCAGACAGCGTCTTACTCATCTCACCGCCTTCCCGCAGCCCGTTCTCCTTCCTTGACATCTCCCTTAGCCAGAGCCGCTCCTCTGTTTTACTTTTACTTTTGTGTTTCTAGTCTGGCTGACCCCCTGTGAGGCGGTGTAGAAATTCGAAGAAGTAGGGAAATTGCTTGAGGAAGGGATTTCGCTAGAGTGCGTTCTCTGTGTCCTTGGCCTTTCAGAATACTCCCTCTGTCTAGAGTGCTTCTTCTCTCTACCAGGAGTGGCCCCAGTGTCCCATGGGCTCCCTCTGCCCCCAATTTCCCTCCGTCCGAAGCGCTCAACACTCTGTCTTCTGAAGAGAAGCTGCCCATTCTCCTCAAGGCTCAGTTCAGGTGGCCCCCTCCCAAGAGCCTTCCTGGGCCTCTCCACCCCCCACACACTCCGTGCCCGCCATCCACACGTCTCCTCCCTCACCGTGTCACCATCTGCTTCCTCACCCTTCCCTGCCCACCCTTCCTGCCTCTAGCCAGGCTCTGATCTCCCTAAGGACCGGATCAGGGTCTCATGCCCTTCTGGGGCTCTGTCCCAGCACCCAGCCCAGAGGAGGCCTCGGCTGAGGCGGTTGCTGGAAATCAGTCAAGCAGCACCTTCAGGCCCCAGGCTGAGAAGGGCGCAGTGCTGGGCTCTCGTCCCAGCCTTTAAAAAGCGATTCTAGTGGTTCACTTACTATCTAAGAAAGCTGAAAGAATCCTGGGAGATCCTCTCCACAACGCCCTCATTTAACACCTGGAGAAAGTGAGGCCCAGAGACGCAGCGTCCTCTGAACCTCTCGCTCCGGTCCTGGGCCCTCTCGGAGCTGAGCCGAGCCCCCAGCGCCTCGGTGGGACTGGACTCGTGCTCACACTCCCCGCACACACGCACGCGGCCCCCCTCACTCCTGGATAGCCTCGTGGGCCAGGAGGAGCACCCCCACATCCACTGCCCCTGTGAGATGGGCAAGCAGGCGCCACACTCCTTATCAGATGAGGACACTGAGTCCCGGGAAGACAAGGGGCCAGCCAGCAGCCAGCTTCGGGGCTGGGCCATCTGACCGCGTGGGGCTCCTGTCTCAAATGTGTCCAGTTCAAACTAACAGAAGGTGCTGGAATCACGTGGTCATGCACGTGCTTGCAGAAGCCAGCTCGGCTTCCTCCGAGGCACATGAGCTTTCTGAGGCGCTGCTTCTGGCCCTATTTTGTCACATAGTAAAGACGACACCGCGGTGAGCGCAGGTGACAGGTGCCCAGGTGAGGCGTGGCACAGCCCTTCTGGGCTCAGTTTAGCAACCTGCAATCTAGTGATTCATGGGTCCGCCCTGTCTTTTCTCGTTGTATGGCTACTTAGGCGACTGACGCGACCCCGCTGAGTAACTGTTGTCCCTGTGATGGGGACATCCCGGCAGCTGGGACTAGACGCAGCCAAAAAGAACAATTCTGATCAGCTTTTAGCTTTTAAAAAGAGCATTGACGGACAGTGTCGATGACAAAAGGAAATGTTTATGCCCCAGTGACAAAGGGATATGCCGCACCGAGGGAGAAGGGGACAGGAACGCGCCCCAGGTAGCGCACGTTCTCTCCGGGTGACGCGGTTCTTGGGGAGACCTTTATTTTGTTACCCATCATTTAGAGGATTTAGAAAGTGAAACCAATAAAAGAAAGACAGGAAGGCAGGAGGGAGAGACGAGCCACCTAAAAGAGCCTAAGATCCTTGGGACGGAGCCGCAGGCCCGCACGCGCGGGAGTGGGGCGCGGGGTGGGGCCGCACCCGGGGGAGCCCGCATTGGCATTCCGCGCCGCGCCGTTCCCAGCCCGCGGCACCGCGCGGGGACAGTGGCGCATTGTTCGCCCGGACACCCCGGGCGGCGCAGCGCCCTCGGGGCTTGGCGCGGCCCCGCCGCGATTTGCATGCGCTCCAGTCACAAAGGTTCAAGGTCAGGAGCGCCGGGCGGCCCAGCCCCGCCCGGCCCAGGCGCTATTCTTCGCCGCAGCGGCGGGAATTCCTCGCCGCCCGCGCCCGGGCCGCCCCTGCGCGTGAATGGTCGAGCGCCGCCGCCGTCTGAGGCGCTTTGTGTCTCGGCCCGGCCAGCTGGGTCCGCCAGGGACGTGCCAGCTCGGGCCGGCGGCGCCCCCGCGCCAGCGCCCCTCGCCCATGCTAATCAGTCTGGCAGCGCGTCTGGGCGGGCGGCCCTGCCGGGAGCCCCCCACGTTCCCTGCCAGGAGCCCCTTAGCTTCCCACTGCTGCTGTGAGGCCCCGAGTCCGCTGCCAGAGCCCTCCCCACTCCCCGCTTTCCGCTCCCTGCTCCCCAGTCCCCGCTCCCCGCTCCCCACTCCCCGCTCCCCACTCCCCACTCCCCGCTCCCCACTCCCCTGCCAGGTGCGGTCCGGCCCACTCCACCTCCACTTCTCCCCAGCCCTCCTGCCAGGAGGCCTCTGTCCCTGTGAGAAAGCCAGGGCCACAGTGGGGTGTGGCTGGCCAGGGAGCCAAGACCTAGACCCTGCGTGCTCTGACAGGACCCTCTGTCCGACCCTCGCTTCCCCGTCCGCCCGCTGCGGACGAGCGCCACGGGCAGGCTTGGTGCAGACCAGACCCGGCCTCCTCCAGGAAGCCGCCCGTGACCCTTCCTCCTCTTCTCCTCTCACCTGCCCGTAAAGGTATTCGGTTCCAACCCGAAGGCGGTAGGGAGCCACTGCAGGCTTTCAGCTCGGGAGTAGGGGAGCAGCGGTGTGTGCGGCTGGGCCTCAGCAGGAAGTACGCAGAAAGGGGTTCTCAGACATCTGGAGTTCACAGACTGGTCAGATTTAAAAGGAAATATTGGAAACCCACTGAAGACTGCGGACTTTCTATTTTTCCATATTGAGAAAATAGAAAAATAGAAAGATCATTATAATTTCTTTTTCTGAAAGGATATTTATAAACTCACTTTTTCAGTAGGAAGACTATGATCTCTGGATGAAGGCCGTTTCTTCACGGCGAACAAACACGGCTTTATAAATAACTTGCCAGGTCCTCGCGTCTGCCATTTCACCCAAACTGTCACAAACGCCGTGAGGGTTAGTCCTTCACAGGGATGGGTCCTCTTCATGGCAACGCTTCCTCTCTGACCACTGCTTTCTTGACCCCACTGGACCATGCAGGCCTCCCGCCGGGCCCCCTGGCTCCCCTAGAACCCTCTAATCTGGTGTCCCTCGGAGGCTGACCAAGGGTGCCTGGCCATGAGGTCTGAACCATGAGGAAGGTCCATGCGGGTAGTCAGCAGATGTGACACAGGTCTCTCTGACCACTAAGATGGAAGAATGTTTATGAGGACAGGGAAATGGGGACAAAGCACGGATGCCCCTCTGTCTATCTGTCCCGGTGTGCTAGTCGAGGAAAGTGTAGGAGGAAAGTGTAGGCGCAAGTGTCAAATGTGTATGCAGGCATTTGGCCCTCCTGCCACAGGCCAGCAAGCTCTGACCACCGGAAGGAGGGCAGGGCAGGGCCATCGAGAGTGAAGTGTTTGCACTGAATCTTTTGGAGCGTTCTACAAGGGGACTCATCCTCACTTCCAAAGGCCAGCAGGATATACCGTGGACATTTTACTGATTGGAGGGTGGGCACCATCGGTAATTAGCACTGAAATCCTGTACCCAGCCTCAGAGCTGAAAGGTCCAGGGCGATTGCAAAGGCCAGCTTATCACTAAAGAGGCCCGAGGCCCAGAGGGGGAGAACTCTTGCCCAAGGTCACACAGCAGGGGCATACTGGAATGGCTATTTTTGCTCTATCGCTCTTTCACGTAACATGAAGGGGAATGTTGTTTCTAGTTTCCGTTTGCTTTTTAATTTCTCTCTTTCAAGGACAATTTTCAAGCTTTTCTGTTTCCAGGTGATCGCATGTTTGAAACTGGAATGTCTGAGTTCATTTCCCAACAGTGTTCCTCTTCGCGTCAAGCTTGGCTGCTCGCTTTAACCAAGCTAGGCTGTCCTGGACTTGCTCCCCAAACAGGATGTGACTTGACACTGGAGACAGGCCCTGGGCTGGGCTCTGAGGACACTGAAGACTCAAGTCCTTGCTCTCCGGAAACTCACAGCCCAGTGGGGCTCCAAGGCAAAGATGGTTACCAAAGCTAGGAGGGCCAGGCACTGAAGGAGTGGCTTGTCGTAGCCACAGGATCCTTCCTGGAGAGCTTCCTGGAGGAGGTGGGAGCTGAGCTGAGCCTTGCTCAGGTACACACTCTGTAACATCAGCTGCTGTTGTCACGCACAGTGGGAGTGAGGGGAGGACCTGGGAAGACAACGTGAGCGGGAAGAACATCCCCTTCAAAGAGAACAGCCTGAGAGCAAAGATGAGCAGATCTCTGTGTCTGGAGAAGCTGGGAGGCGGTGGTGGATGAAGGGTGGCAGAGGAGGCTGGAGAGAGAAGCAAGGGGCCACCCTGGGGTGGTGGAGCATAAAGGGTGTTAAGAAGGGTGAGGGTGGGCAGCGATTAGGGAGGTGATTGTCCAGACAGGGAAGGCTGTGGTCCAGGGGAGGGGAGGGTGGGCTGATTACAGGGGCCTCACAGGAAGGACGACTAGGACTTTGTGTCTCTCGTGTCCCTGGTGATCTTGCTTGTTACAAAGACGGATGGATGTGGAGAGGGTGCTCCAAGCCAGTCCTAGGTTTCGGGCTGAGCCCTTGTGTGCCCGGGCTGACAGCAGGGCCACCAGTGGCCCTCCACCAGCTGCTGTGAAGGAGGATCTGGGAGAGGGAGGGTGTGTGTGTGGGTCCTGGTGGTGACTGCTTGGTACAGCAGTCCTGTTTCAAAGGAATAATGTGTCTCAGGCTGTCGAGCCTACAATGGTGGGTACCGCCCTCCAAGCCACAGTGAGGAGCCCGGTGGGCCTGGTGGAAAGTTGGAGGACCCTCCACGCCCCGCACCTGGGAGGTGGTGCATGCAGTCCCAGCAGTGCCAGTAAACGAGCAGCGAAAATACCCAGTGGCCTGCAGGGGCAAGTAGGAGTCAGCCTTGCCCAGGGTCAGGACTACGGGGCCAAGGCCATTGCCCCAGCAGAGCTCAGGGCCAGGGCCTCCCTGCCCAACTCTGCTGGGGATTACCGAGCAAAGGTGAAAACAGGGATCCACTGAGGGACCACCCGGAACATAGGTGGTGTCCCTGCCATGACAAGCCTCCCGCCAGGTAGAACTAGGAAATTTCTGTCTAAAAACTACACCTGAGCTGCTGGTGCTGGAATAATCCGTTTGCCCTTCATGGAAGGCCAACTGGTAATATATTGAAGAGCCTTTACAAAGCAAATCCTCTGTGAAGTTACAATTACTCTCCTAGGGTTTCCTTAAGAGGATGCTCATGGCAGCACATTTGGAAATCACTTGGACGGCAATGACAAAGAGTTTGGTAAAAAAGTTATATATGGGACGTCTGACCCATGGATTTTTCTGCAATTATTTAAAAAGTGGGCTATAGGCACATATTTGAAGACTAGATGAATGGTTCATTGTGTATTAGTGAAAATGCAAATTATGATACATGGCTGCAGCGATTTAAGTATTATGAGTAGAGAAGAAAGGCTGGATAAATATATATCCAAAGTCAATTGTGGTCACTTTGAGTTAGGATTCTGTATTATTTATTTTCTCACAGGTGACTTTTTGTGTTGCAATATCATTGACAATGAACGTGTATTATGTTTGCAATCAAGACAAATAGAGTCAAGTGTGTGCATGTGTGTGTGTGTGTGTGTTTCAATGGCCCAGAAAGAAAAAAACCAAGTTCAGATAAAGATCCATAGTGACACACTGCTTCCCCAAAGCAGGTTTCTCTCTCTCAGCTTGGAAAATATTACGGAAAATGCTGGATACGTAAGGCTAATGTGTTTCCCCAGAGCAGGGCTCCTGAGGATTGTCCCGGACCACCTGGGCAGGGTCACCCCCTAGGAGCTTGTTACATGTGCAGGCCTTGTCCCACCCAAGCATTCTTGGAACTGGAATCTAGGAGAGATATTTTTTTCCTGACAGAAATGTCTTTGTATGCGTGTGTGTGTGTGTGTGTGTGTGCATGTGTGGTAAAATGTACATAACATAAAATTTACCATTTCGACAGAGTTAAATACATTCACATACCATTACCACTATCCATCTCCTTAAGTTTTTCATCATATCAAACTGAAACTTCGTCCCCATTAAATAATAACTCCTCGTTCTTCCCTTCTCCCAGCCCCTGGTCAACATCATTCTGCTTTCTGTCTCTATGTATTTGAATTTGAATGTAATCCAGGTCCTTCGTATATGTGAAATCATGATATTTGTCCTTCGTGTCTAGCTCATTTCATACAATGTTTTCAGGATTCATCCACATTGTAGTACGTGTCGGAATTTCATTCCATTTTAAGACTGGATAATATTCCATTGTATGTATACACCACATTTAGTTCATCTATTCATCGGCTGAGGACATTTGAGTTATCTCTACATTTTGTCTATTGTGAATAATTCTACTATGAACAGAGATGTGTAACTATCTGTTAAAGTCCCTGCTTTCGGTTCTTTTGGGTATGTAGCTAAGAGTGGAATTGTTGGGTCATATGGTAATTCTAATGTAGGGAGGAGGCAACAGAATTAAAAATGTTAATCAAGCCACATTCAGAGACTGTAATATGTTGATCTGCCCTGCAGCCAGGCCGGGAGGACACCTGTAGAGAAAGGAAGATTTCTGCTGGAATTGCTAATAGCCCATTCTCCACACCTGTGCGGGGGAAACAAGGAACCAAGAGTCATTCCCTAACCAAGAGTCATTCCCTGTGGCTAAAACGATGGGGAACCTAAGGATTAAAGGCTAGGAACCACCAGGAGGCCTTTCACTCTACATATTCTTACCTTTTCACACTACAAACTCTTCCCCTACCACACTGTATGTCCATATCAAAAGAAATGGGAACTAAAGAATGACATATAAACTGGATTCCCTGAATACTCAGGGTCCCACTCACTCTTTACCTCTAAGGTACCGCATTCCGTGGAGTGTTATCCCTTTTCTAATAAACTTTCTTTTTGACTCTAACTTTGGTGTGTGTGTTGACTTCTTTCTGCCCTCGCCGCCAAAGGACCCTCTTCTCTCGGTACGGGGCTTAGTTTCCCCACAACCAACTCAAGGGAATTTGCCCTGTCGTGCATCAATTCTACGGTTATCTTTTTGAGGAGCTGCCGCCATATTGTTCTCCACACAGCTGCACTGTTTTGTTTTTCTATTGGCAATGCGTGAGAGTTCAACATCTTCACATCCTCACCAACGCTTCTTGTTTTGTTTTTATTTTCTATAGCCTTCATAATAGGTATCAGGTGCTATTTTATTGTGGTTTTAATTTGCATTTCCCCAGCAATTAGTGTTGTTGAACATCTTTTCATGTGTTTATTGGCCGTTTGCATATCATCTTTGGAAAGATGTCTATTCAAGTCCTTTGCCCATCTTTTTAACTAGGTTTGTTGTTAAGATGTAGGAGCTCTTTATGTATTTTGTATATAAGATCATTTTTTGTATATACAGTATTCTTGGTTCATATCATTTGTTAAAACATTCATTTATTACTACTTAAACTTGGAAAACATTTAAAAAGACGAGTATGAGAAGCATTAGTGATTCTTTGAGTCAGCATTTCCACACCTAGGGATTTATAACAAGGAATTTTCATGAACATCCACAAAGATGTAGCTACAAACATGTTCATCACAAAAGGAAGAGATAGAATCTGTGACCATCAATGTTCAAGCATAGCAAATAGGTTAAATAAAATATGAAACAACCAACACAGGGCCGTGTGATCACAAGTAGCATTGCAGAAAAGCATTCAGTGATGTGGGGACATTTATAATATAACCATGCATGAAAGGAGAAAATTGCAAAACAATATGTACAGTACGATGATCCCACTTTTTGTTTCAAAGATACGTATAATCGCATAAAAAAGGAAAAACGCATGCTTTTGCAGTCAGAAAAAAATCAGTTATTTTTAAGACATCCTCAAGTATATGTAAAATGTTAATTAACAATCTATATATTTACAAAAAAAGGTCTCAAGACGAGAGTCCACATCGAGCTCCCGGCCCTGACTTGCTGTGAGATTCTGAAAGATTTCTCATTTTTATTTGTCCATTCCTAGGTTTTCCAAATTCTCTACTGTCTGGTTGTTATCTGGTTGGGGAGGAGGAAAAAAGACAGAAAATTATCAAATTTTAAAAAATGAAAGTCTAAAGTAAGGAAAATCTGAATAAGATGCAAAATTTAGCTTAAAAAGCCCTGGAACGCGAGCAAAGGCCTGGCAGGTTTGAGCTCAGAGGGCGGGGCGTGGAAACTGAAACCACCATCGCCGCCGCCACCGCCCCGAGGCTCCGCCCAGACCCCGCCCTAATGTCGCCGCCGCCGCCGCGCCCGCCCGGGAGCTTCCGAGCGGGGCGCGCGGAGGCCCCGCCTATGTCCGCCTAAGGCCCCGCCCAGGCCCCGCCCCTGGACTGCGACACCACGTCGGAACCGCCCAGGCAGCGGGAGACGGCCCCAGAGGCCCCGCCCCCAGCGCGTGGAGGCCACGCCCCGAGCCCCGCCCCGCCTCCACGGCGGCGCCGCTGTGTTCCAGCCGTCGGCCCGCTGCGCCCTCGCCCGGGCTTACGCAGTCGGCCGTGCAGAGATCCCGCCCCCGGGTACGTAAGGCCCCGCCCGGCCCCGCCCACTCGCCGCCACGCTGCGTCCGCGCCGCCCGTCGCGCTGGTCTTGGCTTCCGGAGCGGGACGGAAGGGCGTGTGGCCTGCAAGGTCAAGTCCGCTGAACGCCGCGGTGGAAGGGCGCGGCTCCCCCAGGAGCTCACGCGTGCACCTCCTTCTGTCCTCATTCCTGTCCTTGCAAGCCCCAGTGCGCTGGACCCGGGGGTCGCAGTGGAGACCTCACAGCGAGGGGCCAGAGATCGAAGAGGGGCGGCCCTGGCGGGGACCCCGGGACAAGAGCTGCAGGCATGCCGGGCCAGGAGGGAAAGCGAGCGTATCAAAGCGCGCGGCAGCCCCAGACGCAGCGCCCTTGGGGTCCAGGAGGTGAGGCTCCCGTTAAGCCTCCATGTCTACTGGCACCCTCTCTTTCCAGGGAGAATGCTAGGCCCAGCAAACCAGGCTCTATCCCAGTTCAGAGCCCCCCTCTTTTTGTTGGCCGTGACTGGGGTCTAAGCTGTGAGAACATGCTGGAGTTACAGTCCCACTTCAAAGAAGTTTGAAGGCCCAGAAATCTAATAGCTGCCATTGATTGAAAACCAATACCAGGCAGGCCTGAGATGTATGCCATTGTGTCATCATCTCCTTACTCCTCAGAGCAATTCCATTAAGTGCTGGTAACACGTCATCCTATTCACAGATGAGGGGGCTGAGGTCATAGAGGCAACTTGTCCAAGGCCTCTCAGGAGAAAGGGCACATCCTGCATTTGGACCCAGATCCCCAATTCTAGTCTCAGCTTTTACACTGCTGATCTGGCTCCATGATAATAGTTGCTTTTCAGCAGGCACAGCTGGCTGCTGCCTTATCCTCAGCTAAGCCCCTCTCTGCTCTGAAGGTGCCTGGTGCCTCTAAACTCTGCCTCCAGGAGTCTGGAGATCTGTGCCAAGTTAGCAGCCACCTATGTGTTACCCAGTGTCCCTTTGTGCAAGTGATGGGAAAAGACACCCTCTATGTAGCATCTAACAAGAGTGATAAAGTGGTTGGTCTGTTGAACCAAGTCAGCCATGCAAGTGACACAGGGCCAGGAAGTGTGCGTGAGAGTACCCCAGGCTATGACACGCACACACATACGGACTCAGTGGTGAAGAAACCAAACACCAGCTACACTGAAGCTGCCTGCCTCTCTCATCTCCCCCTGCCTCCCTGGGAGGCACCTAGGGGACATTTTGGCTTTCCATGTGCCTTTTCCAGGTTGGTAGACTAGGGCCATGTGATGCTGGACGTTTGCAGCAGACAGGACTCGAGGCCCTGGCCGAGGCTGGCTCAGGACCCAGCACACTGTCCCCACGACAGTCCAGGCTTTCCAGCCTCCAAATGTACCTCAGAGAGGAAGCCACGCATTTGATTTTTTTTTTCTTGGCTCCATATTAAAGAACAAAGCATGGGAACTGGACAGGCCCCTCTGTAAACAGAAAACACATGTTTTCTGAGAGAATGGGCTCTTCCTTTCCTGGTTTCTTCCCCTGTGGGCAAAGGCCTCCTTAGGCCTCCTGGCTGGCAGAGCAGGGAGGCCTCAGACGCAGGGCAGACAGGAGGTGATCCTTCTTTGCCCCAACTCGGGGAACAATACCACCTTCAACGGAGGAGGGATGGACTGTCAATGGGTCCCCGTAGCAGTAGGGTGAACCTGGGGTGTGGTCTCAAGAAGGAAGCCTCTCAGGGACCTGGCAGGATTTGGGCAGGTGGGAGGGAGAGTCCGGACTACTTGTATCCTCCAGGCACTTGAGAGTGACCTTGGGTCCTACCGGAGCTGGCTCCAGATGGCTGTGTGTTCCTTGGGGCCTGCGAGTCACACACCCGGCAGAGGCCTAACTCAGAAGAGAGGCTGTAAAGACCAGCCACACTGAGATTGAGAGCCCACTGCTGTGTGACCTCAGGCAAGTTTCTTAACCTCTCTGAGCCTTAGGTTTCTCCTCTATAACATGGGGATAACAGGTTTTGGTTGTTAAGGGTTAAATAAGATCATGGGTATAGCCCTGTCCGACACATAGGAGTCGACGAATAAGTGAACGAAATCGATCTTTGTCTCAGTTTTAATGCTGAGCTATTTCCACAGCCTGAGAGACCTGTACAAACACCTAGGCCTCCCGTCCTCCAAGGAGCACCTGCACTCCGCCGGGCACTGGCCGAGTGCCAGGGCGCAGCCACCCCCAGACCGGCTGCAACACCTCTTTGGGAGCAGCCAGGGAAACGGATCATTCTTTTGTATTCATTCCCCCAGCAGCCTGATCTTTGTCCTTGAGGGGAGATTTGATTTGGGGGAAATAACAAGAGTCCCTTGGGCCAAGTCTGAGTACATGTGTGGAAGCCAAGCCAGGGCCCCCTGTGGCTCCTGGCTCAGCGCTGAAGGGATTTGGAAGGAGAATGTGGACCGGATCGTCTGGACTGGCCAGCACTAGTGTTGGTTGCGTGCAAGAGTGCCAGCATGCATGTGTGTGAAAACAGTCACACGCATCTGAGCTCGGCGCATGAACCGAACCAAAGCCAGACTAATTAACACGAGGCTACCTTTCATCTCTCCCGATTTCCACGAATCTTTGTGGGAAGATTCCAAGCGTTTCTGATGCAGGCAGAGGAGTGAGAGTGAGGCAGGGAAGCTGTCCAGGAAGCGAATGGGACTTAGGGGTTGGGCTTTCTCCGAACCCTGTCCCTCGCCACTGTGCCGCCGTTGGCTGGTCACTTTGGCCCTTGGTTTTCCCGTCTGAACAATGGGGATCATGATGCGAATCCTTAATACGAGAAGCAAATGGGAGAAAAGAGACCTGAACATGACTAAAAGTCCGGGCCCTACGCACGCAGACACCCTTTGACCTGACGCTTCTGCTCTGGGGATTCAACCTCAGGAAGGCGGCGTAGCCATACAGTATCAAGATGTCCCAAGCAGCATTATTTATAACAGCAAAACCTCGAAAGAGACGTGTCTGACAACAGCGACAGGAGTTTTAACCCACCCGTAGGATGGGCTACTCCACGGCTCTCGGGCATGTGACAGGGAAATGACACAGACCATGCCCACTGCGTGCGTGCACCTCACCCTGTGCCAGTGACACTGCTGGTCAATATTTAAAAATATTTAAGAATCAGCCTTCACAAAGCTCTACTCACAATAGCAAAACGTCAGAAACAACCCAGTTGTCCACCAACAAACAGGGAAACTGTGACAGGCATACGGTGGGATATTATAAATCAATACAAAGGAACGAGCAATTGACAGATTCAGCCACGTAGAATATCAATTCCACTGAGCAAAGGTCCATACTCTATGATCTCGTGTATTAAGTGAAACCGAGGTAAAACTATATAATAGGATTCACATCAGTGGTTGCCTGGGGCCTGGGAGGTGGGAACTAAGGGACATTTTTTGATGAATATTTTCTTTCTTGATTATAGTGGTGGTTACATGGGTGTATACATTTGTCAAGACTCATCAAACAGTATAAGTGAAAGGGATCTTACTGCATGGAAATTAGACCTCAATGAAGTTGATTTTTAAAATAATGGAAATTTAAAATCGTTTTTAAAATCCTGTAGAGAATAATATTTAATGACATAAAATGCAACATATTAAACAAAGAGATTCTAAAATACCCTACAGTATGATTGTGCACATACACGAACGTGTACATGCGTGCACACACACACACACACACACACAGTACATATACATATATAATTTGGAAATATACCAAAGGAATTTCAACAAAATGTACCCAGTAGTTATGGGTAATTTCTGTTTTCTGTACTTTTCTGTATTTCCAAATTTTCTATAATAAACACTTATCTAAAATAAATAAATTAAATAGAGACAAACGTATCTCTCTTCTTGCTTCCAGCTGCAGCAGGCCAGGGACTCGGGGCTGGGCTCAGGACGGGACAGCGAGGGACAGCGAGGGTGCCCTGGTCCAGCGAAAGGGAACTAATTGCTTGGGGGGAGCTGTGAGGATGGCGGTGCAGGGCGCGGGGCTGCCTCCCCTGGTCCGATGGTCTGGCTTCTGTCCCTGGTTAGTCTCCAGGGCCGCCGTGCCCACCGGGCACTGCTGATGCAGACCCTGCCCCCGGGCTGGCTTCGGAGGCCTGGAAGCCAGACCCTCCCATGCAGAGTGCCTGGGCCCTGGGGCTCTGGGTGCCTCTCCCAAATATGCCAGTCTCCTGTGCTACCGTGGGCAAGGGGTAGGGTGGGGGTTCTGATCTGTACCCCTGTGCCCCCGTCCCTGCCGGGGGAGGCCCTCCTCGGTGGGACTTGCAGGGACTGGCGGGGGTGGGCAGACCCTGTACACTGAGCTGTAGAGCACATCCTAACCACCCCATGGCCCTGTGAAGTTGGGGCTACTGTGTACCACCCCCATGCTCTCCAAATTCAGGGAAGCAGAGAGACTGGCCTGAGTCACGCAGCCAGTGGCCAGTGAAGTTGAGACTCGACCCCACGCCTGGATTCTCCCGGCATTCAAGATTCAGTTTCCAGGAGTCTCTGGGCCCCAAACAGCTCATTGACGCAGTGTGGGTGTGGGGTCAGGGACCCCCCAGAGGGCATCCACCCCTAGCAGGCCCCTCCCCTTCAGCCAGCTGGCCTCACAAAGGTGCCAAAGAGGAGACCTTGGGTATGGTTTCTCTCATTCCCTCACTGAGCAGATTCTACAACAGACTGTGGATATTAAAAATAAGAGCCTGAAACTGTTAAAATACCTATTTTTTTAACCAAATCACAAATGGGAAAGATGAGGCAGCAGCAGGTTAAGGACACTTTGTGATGTGCAGTTTTTATCAGCCGGCACTTTCGTGACTGTACGTGTCATAACCGTATGGCCCTTGTGAACAGGCGGTGATGGGAGATGTGGTTTTCTGCCTGCATGTGACAGTGCAGTCCAGGTACGGTCACCTGGACTAGTTCACAGCCTGGGGGTCGTTAGTCCTGCTCAGATTCTCCCGCGGGGCCTCACCAGTGTTTCCATTTAAAAATAAGTTGATGAGGTAAAAGAAAAAAGAAAGGTTTAGAAATGTAATGTATTTGTATGTCTATTTATAGAACTGTGAAGAAACAAACTGTGAAATCACTGGCTGAAGGCTTCGGAGTAAAGGGACTAAGAAGGAAAGGCTTCCTTCCTTCTTCCCTTCCTCCCTCCCTCCGTCTTCTCCAAGTTCTCTGCAACAGTGCATATCACTTTCATAATGAGAAGAGAGGAAATGTACTTATATTAAAAGGAGTCAATCTATACCTGAGCCTTCACGTCGAATGATAACTGTGAAAGCTGAGGTCGCTTTTTATTAAGCACCGGGTATGTATTCAGATCTCCTATTGAACTCTCCCACCGTCTAGCTCCTCAGAGGACCCCGCAGGTAGAAGCTGAGCCCCTGCACCGGGGTGCTAACCTGCAGACGGTGCTTAGCACACACGTAGCAGAACTGGGGACGGAACACGGATGCTTCCGACTCACAGGCTCTACTATTTCCACAACAACTTCCTGCCTCTTCAGAGTGAACACTTTTCCTAAATACAATTGATTTCCAATTAAAATACTTGTCTACAGACTCTGGAATTATTTCTATAAACAGAATTTAGTTTCATATATATATGTATATAAAATCATGTTTTTGTTTTTTAACTTTAAAACCTTGTTAACCAACAGCCAAAGTAGGTATCAGCTATATAATTTTGGAGGCCAGGGCCCCTCGTTCAAAAGGATTAGGAATTTTAAGACAGGGACAGAAGAGCATTGAGCTTGAGGGCTGACTGCACAGGCCCACGAAGCCGGCCTGGAGAGGGTCTTGATGGTTTTCGATAGAGCTAGGGTGACGTGCGCCTTTGGGATAAACTAGCACCAGTGACTGAGAGTCAGGAAGCAAATGGGTCCAAGCTTCGGGAAGAAGTGCAGTTCCCCATGCATTTTCGAGCCCCCAAAATAAAGTTGTTATAGCTCAGGAATGAAACCCCTTGGCGAGAACCCCACAGGAGGGAGTAGAGAGGCTTCCCTCTCTGGAAAAGGCCAGGCCCTTGTGCGAGGAGCTTTTGTGTAGAATGAGGGACACCTACCACATGTTCCCGTGAAATGTCACCCCTGGCACCTGGACTTCACCGAAGTTCATCGCTTTGCTGGAGCATGCTCGGCTGACCAGCCCAGGCTGGGAGAAATGAGAAAAGGTGCCCATGCTTGCTCCTGTGAAAACAAGATGAGAAACTTCATTCCACCCACTCTGGGAAAGCGTGTTGAGCATCCCTGGCAGGTGGTTTTCCCCACAGGAGGCCCACCTGTGGGCACCGGGGACGGGCAGCCTATGTATGGAAGCGGACCAGTATCTGCAGTTTGGACAAACGGCTCCACATGGCACCCCTGCCAGCCAAAGGCATGACCTGCCCACCCCCACCACCTCTACATCCTCAGCTCCATGACAAGTTCTGGAAGTTTCCAGGTGGAAGGGTGGCACCATCGGGCACCCCTGTGGCTGCTGCCTCTTCCATGAAAGGATGTGGATGTCCAGGACCAGCTTCAGAAGGGAAAATGTGTATCCACTTCAGGGAGAGGCTCTGCAGAGGTTCGAGGCACCGCCCACTTTTCTGGGACAAGAAGTACATATTCCCCCTCATCCCCATCCCACGGCCCCCTTGCTCATTTTTCTTGAACAAACAAACAACCCCATTCTCCCAGCCTGAAGCAGCCTCTGGAGTCGGGCCTGGAACCAAGAGCTCTCTTCAGAAACGTGTCTTGCAGGAAAGGATGCAAAATGCATGCACAGGACAGGGCGGGAGCCTCCGCAGGCCGGGGGCAGCTGGACACTCTGCGCCCTCAGCTCCGTTCCGGTGCTTTTAGGACCTGGATGCAGCCGCGGTGCAGATTCGTTTGGCTGCCTCCCCCAGGGGTGTCCCCAGGACCCTACCCTGGGAGAGTTCCAAGCCATGCAGAGCCAAGAGGGCAGAAAATGGCCGGCAGCAGCCAGGGAGATCCCGGAGGGGGCGGACAGAGCTTCCCCCTCAGGGCCAGGCTGGTGAACCCTCCCGCCTCCTACACGGAACCTCCATCCGCCTAAAGAGTAAGCACAGGGTCCCACATTCACGGGGAGCGCAGGCTGTGAGCGTCTGGGCCCAGGACCCCGTGTGGAGCCCAGGTCCTCCCCTGGACACCCCGAGTCCCAGCTGTCCCCCCCTCTGAGAGGGGTAGCTGCCCCGTTGCCTGACCCAAGCCCAAGTGCTGAGTCTATAAGACTAGAGGGAGCCTGGAGCCTGCTGCCGCCCTGGGGACGTGGCCTGAGTGTCAACCAGTTTTCAGGGAGCGTCTTGTGCCCCTCCTTTCCCCCATCCCCCCCAAAATTGCCAAGTGCTTCGGTGTGGGTTATTAGACAGGCAGATCCCGGATGAGGGTGCCTCAGCCATGGGAGCTGCGCGCGGGGGAAAAGGGTGGTTGTTTACCCCTTAAAATAAAAACAAGCCAAAAAGCTCCTGGGTGGAATTCCAAGTTCTCGGGACGTCTGAGTGGCCGGCCCTGTCTCCGCCGTAGTTCTGTCTCCGCTCCCCTCTCCCGGTCGCTCTCCCTCTTTGTTGCCAAGCTCAGACGTCGCTGCTGAAACCCAGCCCAGCGCCCGCGAAGCCCGGAAACTTCCAGCTCCGCGACTGTGCGGAAAGTTGGGGTCGCGAGGCCAGGGTGACAGCGGTGCCGCCGGGCCGCGCGCGGCGCGGACCCAGGGCTGTGGCCCCTCGCGGCCTCGCTCTGCCTGGCCGCGCCCCGGACCTCGGACAGTCCGCGGGCCGGACGTGAACTTGACTCGGCTCCCGCCCGCCCGGACCGCGGGGGCGTTCTGGGACGACCCGGTAAGCGCTGCCCGCTCTCCTGCCCTCGCCCTGGGCGCCTGCCGCCGCCCGCCGGCCAGGGCCGGGGCCGAAGGCCGGGGTCCGAGCCGGGGGTCGCGGTCCGGGCTCCGGGACCGGGCCGGGAGGGGGCGCCCGGGGCGAGCGCGCAGGCCGCCGACGCTGCGGCCGCCATGGGGCGCACGGCGGGGACCGCGGCCTCCGCCCGGCGAAGGCGGCCCTCTCCGGCCTCCTGGAACAAAGGCTCGGGACGCTGGGAAGGGGGTCTGCCCCCACGTGTCCCTCCCGGGGCTGCTGGGGCTGCGCGGCGGCCATCAGGGCTCTTAAAGGGGAAAGAAGCTCGCTCTGGCTTGCTTCGCCTCTCCTTTCGTGTGCGCCCCTCCTCTGGCAGGAGGGAAGGGGGGAGCCCCTCCAGCTCTCAGGGGTAACCCTGCCAGCGCTGGGGGCTGCACACGTAGGCCAGAGCCTGCCCGGGAGAGGGACCCCCACCAGCTCAGCTGCCCCCTCACGGCTGCCAGGGGAGCCGGCCCTGGAACTTGGGTGGACATTGCTTCTGATCTGCCCCATCTGCTGGAGCGCCTTCCCCGAGGCCACCCAGGTGACCCTCCCAGGAGCACTCCTGGCTACCAGCACCCGGTGGCTCTACCTGGCGCAGCCATGCCAGCGGAGCTGTGCCGCTAAGCCCCTGTGACTCGCACTGGGGACACAGCACCGCAGCTATAATCAGGGCTTGGGGAGGAGGGGGAGCCCAGCACCACGGGGCCTTGTCCCTGGGGAGTAGCGATGGGGACCCTGGTGCCTCCCCTTGCCTCTGCCCACAGGCCCAGGCCCAGACCCCTTCTCCACCTCCCTTCCTTTGCCTGAGACAAGGCCTCTGCCCCTGCACATGGCCTGGTCCCCAGGGGACACCCATTGGGTAGGGAAGTCACCCCACCATGGTGGCGGCAGAGCCTCAGAGGCTCCCAGAGCTGTGCTCTGGGCGGTGGCCTGGAGATCCGAGCTTAATTGCACGGGCCCCGACCCCAGTAGGGACTGCATGGCTGGCCATGCTCTCAGCAGTGGTTTGGTCCCTAACCTTCCAGAAGCCATCGCTAACCTCCTCCATCCCCAGGGCTCCTGGCCTCAAAGTCCTCCTCAGTGAGTGGCTGCAGGGGCAGTGGATGGAGCACCCATGCGGGAGTGAGAAGGCTTGGGCAGGTCACTTCCCTCTGTACCTTGCACACTCCAACAGGGGCCTCCGTTGGGCATCCTACAGGGGCCAGGCGGGCCAGGTGAGACACAGTAGAGGATTTGCAGGACTGTGAGAATAGAGAGCCCAGGCCCTAAGGGGAGGCCAGACGTCAGCTTCTGCCAGTTGCTGCCAAGGAGGTAAAATCCTAGGGTTCCAGAGTTTCTGGCTCTTCGGGAGAAGGACATCCAGGTTTGTGGATGGAATGTCCAAAAATTAGAAACACCGCAAGATGGAGGGAACACATCCTGGGGATGAACCCAGCCCGTGGCCCCCCAGGTCACCAGTCCTCGTACACGAGTTGGTTAGTGTTAAAAAGAGGCGAGTTTTGGAGGAATCCTGGCCCCGGCTGAACCTCTGGGAAGGAAGCCCCGTAGGTCTGGGCCCCCAGGAGCAAGGGGAGTTTGCGCCTCGTGTGCCCACGTCACAGGGAAGTGTCGTCCTCCACATGCTGGGTCCTCCAGGTGGCTGAAGCCGGCTTGCCTCTCTCCGATGAGATCGGCTTAATTGAGTTGATGTGAAGTTAAAATCTCCCTAAAACGAGGTTTTCGAATTGCTCCATCTGTGCTGGTGGTATTCATTGTGTAACACAGGAGGGGCGAGATGCAGAGAGTGAACCTGAACTTGAACTTTCTTCACCTCCTGGGAGGTAGAGCAGCCACTAGTTGTGAAAGCCTGGGCCTGTTGTTGCCCCAAAGGGTGGGCTGTGTGGTGAGCCCGGCCAGCGTTCTACCCACCCCACACCGCCTCCCACTAGCTGGGAGGCCCAGGGTGGGCAGCCTCTCCTCTCAAATCTCAAGTGCCTCACTCATGAAACGGGCTTAAGAACAGTCTGATTGTTGGGAGAACTGTGACACTTGCGTGAACCTATGGCATGGCACTAGCACACAGTAGGCACTCAATAAATGTTAGCCGCTGCTTTTTTTTACTGCATTCGAGGTGAACTGGGGCTCCTGGCACCTCTGACACATCACCTGCTTTGAGGACAGTCAGCTCAGGAATCGCTCTCTCGCATCCCATGTCAAATTGCAATTGTCTTCCTCTCCCTACTCTTTGCATTTCTTTTCTTACCCTAAATGACAGTCACCGAGCCCCTCCCCTGTGCCTATAGTCCTGTGCTGAGCACGGGAATGGAGCGGTAGGTCTGACATGGGGCCCACCTCGAGAAGCTGCCGGCTGCCCCGTGCAGTAATAACACTGGGATGAGGTTCTCCGTGCTAACTTCCTGTCCAGAGACAGCGTGTCCTGCACATGTTCCTGGCCTTGGCCAGGTAGTCTTCGTTGCACGTCCCCAGAGATGAGTAGCTCACCACCTCTGGTGGTGTTGCTGCTTAAGCTGTAGGAGGAAGCCTCCTGGGCGTGCCTGAGTCTTCACTGGTCTGACCAGAGGTGGGACAGGTCCTCAGCAGTCACCCTGGGTCTGAAGTACCTGGTTTCCCCAGGGAAAACACACACACCTGGTAAATAAAAGGCCCTGCAAACTTGGTGAGATGCTGATTTCAGTCTCCAGGAAAAGTACTGCAAGTGATGGATGCATGGTTTTACAAAACAGAGCCCGTTTCCCATTTTTGCTGACAGCCCATGTACCAAGTAGAGGAAGAGACGATATCTCTGAGTGGGAAACGAAACAAACCTGGTATGAAATGCTGGCTGCTGCTTTTAGGAAACTGAAAAGCAAGGTCAAGGTGTCCAGAGCCCCGGGCTTGGGGCCAGAACCCACTACATAATTTGCAGGGCCCAGAGCAAAATAAAAACGCGGGATTAAGAATTTTAAGATGGTGGTAATAGAGCATGCAGCCACGCCTGGGCTCCTGTGAGTGCAGGGCCTTCCTGAGTGTGCCTGAGTGTGGGCCTCAGTGGGGCAGCAGGCCAGCCCCTCGCGCCACCCGTGTTCATGCCACATGCCCAGGCCCGGGAGCACCCGCGGGCAGCTCCACTGAAGGAGTATGACTGCTCTTCTTCTGCCACGATTCTTTCCCCCATTACTAATGTGACATGCTAATTTTAGAGCATTTTGAATCCTCACAAAAGAAGGAAGAAGGCTTTCCATCACCTGTGGGACCACCCTCCGAAGAGGCGGTGGGAACACTTCACCTAGCTTCTGTGAAAAACACAATGTGAAACAAAATGAGCATCTTCGCATCTTATTATACGTATCATTTTATCTTCTGCTTGTTTCACTACATGTTTTAATCACAACTGGTCCCTTATGTCAGAGGATACCGTTCTACAAGGTGATTTTTAATGACTATTTAATATTCCACTGGATGGATTTTCTTAACCCTTTACTATTGGACACAGGTTATTTCCAACAATTTCGAATTCTCCCTATTACCAACAACACTTTGAGGAACGTCTGCGTGCACATTTGCACATTCCCGCTTCTTTTATAAGGGAGCGAAGGCTGTTAGAGAGACATTTGGGTTCCGGAAGCTTCTTAGGGTTGTTCTGAATTCCACCTCCACTTGTCCTATTGTGAAAAAGACACATTAATGATTGTGAAGCAGATAATGGCCCCTCATCCTACCAAACTATGGATAGGGCTTGGGGGGCTGGCTGCCCCGACCACTGAGCCTGTCGGGCTGGGGACGGGAGGGGATAACGCTTAGCATGGTGCCGCTCACAGGCAACATTCCACAGTGGTGGCAAGGAGAAGCAGGAGGAGGAGGAAGGGATGAGGTTAGAGCCCCCCTTGGGGGAGGAGGGCTCTGCAGGGCTTCCAGCCACCTGGCCGAAGGCTCCTAAGGGCTGCTGACCCCAGCTCAGCGCCTCCCACCGCAGACGAGCAGCATGTGTGAGGAGCGCATCGTAGGCCGTGGCCCACCACCTCCTTCAGAGGCATCTGGGTGTCAGGGAGAAGGGGAGGCGGGGTGCTCGTCCTGTCACTGCCGTAACAAGGTCATGGAGTTAGTGGCCGGACAGTGCAAGTGTTTTACCATACAGTCGTGGACGCTGGAAGTCTGAAATGTCTCAGGGCTGAGGTCAAGGTGTGGGCAGGGCCAGCTCCTTCTGGAGGCTCCAGGGGAGAATCCGTGTCCTGGCCTCTTCCAGCTTCCAGAGGCTCCTGCATTCATCTGCTCACGGCCCCTTCCTCCATCTTCCACGAGAGGCCTTCGTCTTTCTCTGACCATAGCCGGGAAGGGTTCTCCCCAGCTAAGGCTTCGTGTGATTAGATTGGACCCACCTGGATACACCCAGGATGCTCTCCCAGCGCAAGGCCCTTAAGTTCATCCACCTGCACGGTCCTGGGGAACTTCCTACCAGAGGCCCCGCGGGCCCCGCGCCTTGCCCGCCGTCAGGGCAGAGGTTCTGGGAACTCAGGCCGGTTCTCTGCTCAGCCGGGAGCTGCCCCGCCTCACCTTGACCCCACGGGCAGGCACAGTGGGCACTGTTATCTCCATTTTGCAGGTGGGCAAACTGAGGCTCAGGAAGGCCAGATAATTTGCTTGAGCAGGGATAACACAGCTGGCGAGGGCAGGGCCAAGGCTCGGCGATGGCCGGACCCTAAAGCCAGGGCTCCGCGAGGCCCATCCCTGCCCCTGGACACACCATCTCTCGCTTGGCCGCACAGCCCTTGATTCTTTCCAGAAGGGTGGCAAGCCTTCCTGCCTTGTTCCCAGAACAGGCCAGGTGCCCTTGGGGACAGAAGGACCATGGGGCAGACCTTGGTGGCACCTTGTGTGAGTGTGAGGGGGTCTGTGGTGGGCCGGGCGGGCCTGCGTGGGGAGAGAGGTGGCCGTGAGGAGCAAGGCCTCATTGCAGCTTGCACGTTGTAGAGGGTGTGTGTGGGGGGGTACAAAGGACAAGTCTGTCCTAGCCAGAATGGCAGCAGCTCTTGTTGGTCCAGCCCATCCACTGGGCGGCTTTGGGGTGTCTCTCCCAACCCCCCAGCACAGCACACTGGCCTGTGGGTGCTGAGCTGTCGTGAATAGGAAAACAAGGAAGAGGACGTTCCTGGGGCAGCATCTGAAACTGGGGTGGCACTTGATTCACGAAGGCGGGCAAGGATGCGCACCCCAAGGCCCAGCTCAGCTGAGGACACGGTTAGTGCCCCCGGGGCGCGGCCCGCTGCGGCGCCACCTCCCGCCGCGGCCGGCGTGGGAGGGGTTAAGCCGCGGCGGGCACCTTGGCACGGCGCGCGGCCCAGAATGTCCAGCTCCCCACCCCCACTGCTTTTTTTCCTTTTTGCCTTTTTCCTTCTTAATTAATCATAAGCTGCTGCCCAATTTAAATATGGAAATGCCCGGGCCGGGCACGCACTTAGTCCCGCGGCCGGGCGGCTATCCGGGGCGCTGGCGGCGGGAGCATCGTGGCATCGCCCCCTTTCTGGTGTGTGTGAAATTATGCTCACAAAGGCAGCTCCTTATCTGAGTGTGTGAACTAAATAAATAAATAAGGGCTTTTGTTGGTGTGCCGGCTCCTGCACATGACTGTTTTGACTAAACCGCCCGTGTTGTCTGTGCCTTTATGGGACTCAGGAGACGGGAGGCAGGGGGAGGCCCCTCGGGCTGGCTGGGCATCTGGGCCTCTCCCTCTGCTGGCACCGGCGCACCCCTCCCCGCCCCCCACCCCGCCCGGGCTGGGCTCCCAGGCAGCCTGGCACGGTGCCAGGCTCGCCGCTGCGCTGGCGGCTGGGCGGGGTGAGCAGTGGCTGTGCCGAGGACGTGGCCGGGCGCCCTGGGCGTGAGCAGCACCCCAGCCAGGAGGCCGGGCCCAGAAGGTGAGGGCACCCCGGTGGGTGCAGGGCGGGCCGGGCGGGCCTGCAGGGGGAGAGTGGCGGCTGAGAGAAGCGGGCACAAAGCAGGGCAGTGCCAGGC
>CM053503.1:1157027-1188184 GCA_028627145.1 Eidolon dupreanum | reverse complement strand
CCCCATCCAGAAGCTGGGCCCCATCCAGGGGTGTGAGGGCTCACGGTGGGGGTTGCCCAGGGCCCACACAGAGCTGCCATGTGGTGGTCACCTCTTGTGCCACCTTCACGCATGCTTGGTGAGCTGGTCTCTTGGTGTTGAATGTGGTTCCCGGGCACCCGGACAGGGACCCCAGCTCTGTGCTGGGGGAGTCTTGGTTGTCATGCTGGGATCCTGGGCCTTTCTCACAACCGGTTTAGGTGTTTTAAAAATAATATGGAAAGTTTTGTGGCATCTAGTGGTTGCACACACTACATTCAGGCAGGACTTAAGGAATAAATTCTACAGGGAGGAAGGGCATCTGGCCACCCTGGAGGGGGGGGGATATCAAGCAAGCCCTGAATGCAGAAGGGGGGCTGGGCACCTCTCTGGGTAAGGAGGCAGAGTGGGCAGTGGGCGCAGGCGCCCAGACGGATGGTCCAGGGAGGCACAGGGCCCAGGGCCCACGAATATGTTTATATTTTAATATCTTTTCAAATAAGAAGCAAAAATGACTACAATAATAATGTATAATGATGAATTCAGCCTGGATTATATTCATCTTTATACCAATGCTGTCATAAAATATTTTTAATACTTATGGAGGGAGGGGCCGTGAAAGCGAAAGTATTTGGATTCACTAAAATCACAGTGGGGCCATGGGTTGGTCCAGTCTGTCCCAGGACAAGGGGTCAGATCTGGCTCCTGGGGTCCTTTGGGGGCCATCTGGGTGCCCCATGAATCTAGCTTCTCCAAAGGCCCTCCAGGACAGGCTGACACAGGGCGCTTGTGCGTGTTTTTATGCATACATGTGTGTTTTCCAAAGGAGTCTCGGATACGTGAGTGTGCAAGACCCTATTCTCAAGATAGGTGAGCACAAGCCTGGGGTCACGTATGGCTGGAAGGGCCTAGGGTTTCGGGCCCTCGCATGAGGTTGTCACTGGGCGGGAGACATGGTGACATCTTCCAGCCATTGTCTCCTGGGAGAAAGCGGGCTACGAGGCCCGCTCACGGCCCCTCGTACACACGGCCTAGCGCAGCTCCGTCCAGTGCAGACAGCGTGAGCCGCAAAAGCAGCCACATTTTTTAAAAAGTAAAAATAGACCAGTGAAATTCACTGTAATAATACCATTTGTTTAATCTTTTTCCAAGACAGTACATTTCAATGTGTAATTAATATGAAACTATTGATGAGACGTTTTACATTTTTTTTCACATCACATCTTTGAAATCCGGAGCGTATTTTACACATCCGTCTCCATTCTGAAGGGACTCTTCGCATTTCAAAGGCTCAGTGGCCTCTTGTGGCAGTGGAGAGGGACTGTCTTAGGCAGTGCAGGTTTAGCAGGTCCCCCAGCCTCCCCAGAGTTGGGGAGACTGCTTTTTCTGCTTCCTTTTTGCTGGCGGGTCTTCTCGGCGAGGGTAAAAGAGGCTTCCACTAGTGAGTCAGGCCCCCAGCAGCCCTGGGGACTGAAAGAAGGGGTGTTGAGGCCGCAAGTTTCCGGGACGAGGGGGGACTGCTGCAAAGGGTTCTCCCCCGTGCTCCCAGACGCCAGGGGGACGGTACAAAGGGCTGGCTTCAGGGTACAATAGTGGGGCGGTTAGTCACAGTGCTGGGCAGCGGGCAGGCAGACAGAGCTCCCAGTGTCTGAGCCCGGTCGGGCTGCAGGGCCCAGCCCGAATTCCCCTGCCGGCTTCCCATCCCTGCCTGTGGCCTTTTGTCTGGACCCCTCCCCACCGTCCGATTAACCCCCTGCTGCCCACTGCCGGCCTACCTGGCCGTCTGGCTGGGGCACGCTTACCAGGCTCTGGTTTCCATCGGCCACGCTGGCCAGAGGCAGACTCCTTCTGGAAGCCGGTCTCAGGCCTGCATGATTTCACGGGCAGGTCTTGGGAAAGCGACGTTGGAACAGCTCGTCAGCGAGGCTGTTTGTGCAGCGTGAGGAAGGGTTTTCGTTTGGTTAGAGAGCGTGGTGCGTGCCAGGCTCCCTGCTTAAAGATCCCATCAGATTTTGAGGGTGTTCGGCATGCAAGGGCCGTAGATTTCTGGAAACAATGAAAAGCCAAAACTGTGGAAATTAAGGAGTGGTCTTGAAGCTGGTGCCTTCACTGCGTGTTTCAAAGCGAACAGACTGATATATTTTAATCCTGTGCCTCGCTAGATGGAGAAGAGAAAATAAATTAGTCATGTCCCAGCCCTGTCTGGGGACACTTTGAAAGCAGGACTCCTGTCAGCATTTGCTGTTTAGCAGTTACAATTAAAACCTCCCCTTCTAGCTTAGAATCCTAGCGTCTCGGAGACGGGGTTAGCTGTTTGTTGTGATCTGACAGTTAAATCACTAACACGTGGAGAAGGTAACCCCCCAAAAGGTATAAAACACAGCTAACAGTCTTTCTCTCTCTCTCTCTTTAATTTAAAAATTATCTGTGCGGAGATTCTGCGCCTCGGCTTCTCTTTGCTAAATTAAAGCGGCATGTGTTTTTATTTTAGAATGCAGAGATGGTTTGCCCTGTGTGAGCAGGGGAAGTGAAATAAAGCGTCTTTTGAAAAAGTGCCCATCTACTTACAGCTTAAAAATTTCAAGCACCAGATATTCTTCCCGGAGGAAAGAAATGTCTTCAATCTATTCCTCTTACCTGTTACTTACGTTCTGTAATTATTTATTTTATAATGTAATCCTTGTCTAAAACCGAGGATGTCTTTGGAATATAAAAAGCCTACGTCTGTTTGCTCCATGAGACCCTGGCGATTCCCTGTTAAAAATCCCTAAATGCCGAGCCGGCCCTGTCCGCTCGCTTTCCGAAGAGAACACAGCCCGCTTGCGGCAGCTCACTCCACTCTGCCTGCAAAAAACAAGTGATGGGAGACATATGTTCAGCTCACATCATTTTGTTCTGATTTATTTTAAACCAGTTAAGATGATTTTAGCCCAAAGAGTGGTGTGTCTTACTTGCATTCTGCGAGCCATAGGAATTTCAAACTGGAGGACGATTTTTTTTTTTTTCCAAAATCCAAATTTAGAAATCGCCTTTTAGAGGAGAAAAACCGCATGCTGCTCCACCTTTGAATTCACTTTTAAAGAAAGAGACTTCAAATCAAATACATTTGATTCGTAGACTTGTTCCCATCTGTTGTTATGGAGGGGCTGGAAATGGCCCACTTTAAAAAAAAAAAAATAAGGAAAGGCGCGTCCGCACCCAGGCGACTGAGTTCTTCCAGGGTGGACCCGAGCCCGAGAAATTCCACACACATGCACGTGAGTCACCGTTCTATGTGTGTCGTTCCCCTCCCAGGAGAAGTGTGGCATTTGGCTCTAATGTCATCACATGAAAAATATAGTCTCTGCCCGGCTGAGGCACCGTCACACCTCAGCCGGGGCACTTCCCAGTGCCACCAGCACTCCGGAGCACACCTCGCAAGTAATCCCCGGACCCTGTGCAAATAGCATTATTTTAAAGCAAACCCGATAAAATCCTTACTAATTGCAATTCCACCTTGGCCGCAGGCACCACCTCCAGTTACGGGAAAAATAAACTGGATACCAGGAAACATACTAGATCCCTTGGGGAAATATCTCCCCTGCAGGAAGGTGCCAGGATCGGGGGGTCTGGAAGCTGCTGTGGGGATGTGGGAGACGCCAAGCCTCCGTTCAAGTCCTGGGCTCTTAACTTTGATTCTCCGAGCCTCAGTTCCCCCAGATTTAAAAACGAGAAGAAAGGGTCCGTCCCAGCCCGACAACAAGGGTTGCTGCAGAAATAGTACAGGAGCAGCCAATATTTGCATAGTGAAGCTGCCCAGTTTCATTTTCTGTTTGAAAGTGTTTCTCTAAAGGGTAAATTGCTAGAGACACGTGAACGACCGTTATCATCTTAATACTTTTCCTGGCACTATCTGATTATTCTTGTTTATGTCAACTTGTAAATATTAACAGTAATCCATTTTATTGTTCTAATGAATTATATGTATTTGACTTATAAGAAACATAGTTGTATCAAGAATATGACCGTTTTCTGATTATAAAAGCAATATAAGCTCGTTGCAGAAAATTTGGAAAATGCAGAAAAATGCATGTGAGAGAAAAATCGTCCGTCCTCCTCCCCTCTAAAGCTCTCTGGTCACTTCTCCACGTACTGCCTTCCAGGTCTTTCCTCCCTGCCTCGTCCATCTTGTAGCTTCTGTGTTCTGATAACAAATGCTCTCGGCTGGGTCCTCCTGTCCTCCTTGCGCTTCTGTTTCTCCCCTGTAGCCCACAGGCCGCCTCCTTCAGGCAGATAGGTGCAGGCCTTGGAGTTGGGGCTCCGTGGCAGCAGCCTCTTTCCCCCGCCGTGCTGGGACCCACGTCGGGGCAGGCCAGACAAACCGCCAACATTGCCCCGTGGCCGAGCCCCGCCTGCAGGCTGACTGGCTGAGGGGCCGAGGGTGTGCGGTGGGCCCCAAGTGTGGAGCTCCGCTAGGCTTTCTCCGTGCAGGAGAGGGCAGGGAGGTGGGGGGACAGGAGGGACCCTGCAGCGTGCTGAAAAGCAGGCCCGAGGTTTGAAGTTTCAGTAAAGAAAGATTCTTGGGACAAATCGAAAGTACAGTTTCCTAGCCAGGAAAAGTTTTGTCAGGACTGTTGAGATAATGTTTTCAAGGTGTTCAGCTTTACCGTCCTGACTTAAACCCACCAAGCGGTGGTGGCGGTCGTGGGGGGAGAGAGTTATTGCCAAATGACTTGGAGGCAGGAACAGGCCAGCACTTTAGTGCAAGGGCACAATTCCCAAATGCTGCGTGTTAGTCAGGCGTGTGCCTCCCCGGTCCCACGGATCTGTGAGGCAAAATCTCCACATCACCGGGCCTCTGGAGGGCGGGGGAGGGGGAAGCAAACTGATTCCCATATTGCTTTCCGGAGTAAATGGGCCCCGAAGAGAATTCTCGAATTTCCAAGTTCCTTTCTGATAGGATAAATGGAGTCCGTGGGGTCTACCTGAACCCCCTTAGAATAAAGCAGTGGCAACAACATTGCAGATCACAGGCAAGAACATTGGTCGTAGTGTTACAACGGAGAAATATTTACAAGAAATGAAATTTGGAATAATAGGGAATTCTGGGGTAAATTATCACGTAACAAAATAATAGAATACTGTGTTACTGTTAAAATGCTGTTGACAAAGCGTTTGTAACAACATAGGGATACGACATTCCACAAACAGTAAATGTGCATGTAAATTATGTAATTTTGTGTTTATGTCAACTGTTGGAAAAGATATACAATAGAATTATTTCTGGATAATGGCATATAGGTGAAATTTCCTTTTTCCGTGTGTTTTATACTTGAATTATTTAGATTTTATACTTACTACTTAACTAATCTCTGTCTTAAATATCTGTGTTTATATTTTACTCTTTGCTTATACTTTAGACTTTACTGTGCCTTCTCAAAACACATGACATTTTTATCAGCAGGAAAAAACCTTTTTTTAACGGCTTATGAGTAGAAATATAAACCAAAGGCATGCATTCCTTCAATAGTTGTGGAGAGATAGCACATAGCAGAAATATTCGTTAGGCCAACAACTATACATAGTAAGTTAATATTATTCGTTCTCTTAGAGAAGATCGGCCCATCGATAGCTTATTAATCAAACACTACACGGGCTCTCTAACCAAACATACATACTTGCACAACCAGGGCAAAAAAAAATCTAAAGATTTTGTGTGAACTTAAGGAGAAACATTTTTGTCCCTTCAACAATAATAGCAGGAGAAGGGGAAAAGGGCGTTTTCCTTCTCTGGTACTTCGTGGGACGACCACCCTCCCGTGGTTAGACTCCGTGCTGAATTTGAGTTCACGCTTTCCGGGTCTACTGCTTAGGTTTTAAAGGCAATTTAAAAAGATCTTGAGAGTTCCGATCAGAGGAGTCTAAAGATCTTAAATTCATAATACCAGATGATAAACTGTGGTCTTTGAGCGAAAATGTTTGTGGTTTATTTATATGCATCATTTGCCTTCTTTTTTTAAAAAAAAAAGAAAGAAAGAAAACATAATTGTTTTCCAGCTGTACTTCCCAGGACTTCTATATCTCAAAATATTATTCTGTGTTCTTACCTCGCCTGCTGCTACACAGACAGGGGTGCATTGTTTGTCAAGACGAGAGGCAGGAATTTTTCTTTTCTAACTGTAATGTTACAGGATTTTGTGATATGGAAAAATCTGTCCGTGTTTCCATCTAAATATTTCTGCCTTCAACTAAGCGCCGTTTTCTTCCCGGTAAAATGAGTTCCCAGGACCAGCGGTGTTGGGAAGGGTACAATCTTTAGAATGCGGAGTCGGAAAATAACACAACGTCCCCGTTGGCTCAAAGGCCAGACGAGGGTTCCGGGGGTGACCCCCCGCTCTGGCTGCCACATGACACAGGTGGGCTGGGGCGGCGGGGACCCACCGGCCACCTGCAGAGCCGGCCCCAGGACCAGGGCTGCCTGCGCGCGCTGTGAACTCTGGCAGGCAAGGCGGGTGCAGCCTCGGTTTCCCCGGCTGCCCCGGAGATGGGAGCGGCCTGGGGCGATGACCCAGCGGGAGGGTGTCTGCACGCTTCCGGATGGCCGGTCGAGGAGGCCCCGGGCTGGGAGGTCCGGCGGCTTCCACTGCGCAACCCTCTAATCCGCTTTAGTCAATATATTGTGTGCTTCGCTCCGGCAAAGTAAACAGGGCGGGCGAACAAAGCTGCTGCAGACCGGCCTGCGACTCCCTGACCCCAGGGTCGCGCCCTTTGTTCGTCCACAATGGGACTGCCCCGCCACCGCCCGCCCGAGGCTAATTGGGGCACGTGCCGCAGCCGCTGACCCAGCCCGTGCCAGGCCCCAGACTCGGACCCCCAAGCACGCGCACGGACTCGGACCCGGACCTGGACCCGGGTTCGGTCCCGAACACGGACTCGGACCCCCGACCGCAGCTCGGACCCGGAAATGGACTCGGACCATGGCTCAGACACGGACTCGGGCCGGGACCCCAAACTCGGATCGCAGCTCAGATGCCAAACCTCGGACGACGGATCGCGCCCCAAAGTCGGATCGCGACTCCGACCCCAAACTTCGGACTGCGGATCGGACCCCAATGTCGGATCGCGGCTCCGACCCCAAACTTCGGACTGCAGATCCGACCCCAAACTTCGGACCGCGGATCGGACCCCAAAGTCGGATCGCGACTCCGACCCCAAACTTCGGACTGCGGATCGGACCCCAAACTTCGGACTGCAGATCGGACCCCAAACTTCGGACTGCAGATCGGACCCCAAACTTCGGACCGCGGATCGGACCCCAAAGTCGGATCGCGACTCCGACCTCAAACTTCGGACTGCGGATCGGACCCCAATGTCAGATCGTGCTCTGATCCCAAACCTTGGATTGTAGATTAGACCCTAAACCTCGGATCGCGGATCGGACCCCAAACCTCGGATTGCAATTCTGACCCCAAACCTCGATCGCAGCTCCGACTCCAAACCTTGAATCGCCGATCCGATCCCAAACGTCGGATCGCGGCTCCGACCCCAGTGTCGGATCCCGCTCTGACCCCAAACCTTGGATCGAAGCTCTGACCCCACTGTCGGATCACCGCTCAACCCCAAACCTCGGATCGCGGCTCCGACCCCAAACCTCGGATCGCGACTCCGACCCCAAACCTCGGATCGCGGCTCCGACCCCAAACCTCGGATCGCGGCTCCGACCCCAAACCTCGGATCGCGGCTCCGACCCCAAACTTTGGATCGCGGCTCGGACCTTAAACCTCGGATCGCGGATCCGACCTTAAACCTCGGACCGCGGCTCCAACCCCAATGTCAGATCGCGGTTCGACACCAAACCTCGGATAGCGGATCGGACCCCAAACCTCGGATCGCGAATCGGATCCCAAACCTCAGATCGCGAATCGGACCCCAAACCTCGGATCGCAGATTGAACCTTGATGTCGGATCGCCGCTCTGACCCCAAACCTCGGATCGCGGCTCCGACCCCAATGTCGAATTGCGCCTCGACCCCAAACCTTGGATCACAGATCGGACTCCAAATCTTGCGTCGTGAATCAGACCCCAATGTCGGATCGCCGCTCCGACCCCGAACCTCGGATCGCGGCTCCGACCCCGAACCTCGGATCGCGGATCAGACTCCAACATCTGATCGCTGCTCAGGCTTGAACCTCAGATCGCAGCTCGGACCCCGGCCCCGGACCCGGAGTCGGACCTGGACATGGACTTGGACGCCGGCTCGGACACACACTGGGGCCCGGACTGCGGCTCGGACCTCAGCCCTGGTTCGGCGCGACCACGGAGTAGCACCCAGGACCCGGACCTTGGCTTGGACTCGGACCCCGTCCCGGACCGCGGCGCGGACCCTACCCGGGGTGGGGACTCGGATCCCGACCCTGGACCCTACCTCAGCTCAGGACTCGGCCTGGGGCCCCCGATCTCTGCGTGGTGCGGCCCCGGTCCTGGCCCGCGGCGCGGACCGCCGCACGGGGCCTCAGCCCCAGACTCAGGCTGCAGACCTGAGTTCAGACCGCGAACTTCTGCCTCGTCCCGATGCAGACCCGAGCCCCGGCTTACGTGGACCGGGCCGCAGGCTCAGACTTCAGGCCGCGCTCCACGCAGGCCCCCGGGCCCAGAACTGATGCCCATCGGGGCGCGTCCCGGCCCCTGCTTCGGCTCCAGCCCCGCAGACTCCGCCCTCCGCCCTGCGCCGGGGCTGCCTGGAGGAGGCGCTTGGAGGCCTCCCTGCCTCCGGAGCTGGTGCGGACCGCCGGGACCCGCGCACCCGCGGACCCGCGGCAAGAGACGAACTCCGGCACCGCCTCCCGCCAGCGTAGCGCGTGCTTTTGGTCTGTGGAAAGACCACGGGCTGCCATCATGGCCACATGGGTACCTGTCATGGGGTAGGAGGGTGCGACCCTGCGGTCCTGGGCCGCAGGCGAGGTCTGGGGAGGGGGGCTGGGGGGTTGGCTGGAGGCACCTTTCTTCAGGGCCCTTTAGGATCTCAGCCGGCCTCAGGGAGGTGCACAGAGCAGAGGTGTGCTGTGCCCCGATTCTCTATCTCTGCTCTTTATTTCTGCGGGGAATCCTGCAGATGGGAAAGCAAAGCTGAGGCAGGGGGCACCAGGGGACTTCTCCTGCAGTGCGCTCTTCCCCTTTCCTTTCTCTTTTGTCCAAATCACAACTTTTCCAGAGTCTAGGGCGGTTCCAGGTGCCACTGCTGGCCGAAGTGTGATGAGGGCAGTCGACATTAACTTCAGGCCTTGACCATTCCGTGTCTTGTGTTCTTTGTTTTTTCCTCAAGTGCTGGACAAGGTTATAATTTTTATCCCAAGAAGCTTTTGAGACGTAGCTCCTTATAACATTTTTTAAAAGTTTATGTCTGTTTTTCTTTTCTTTCTTTCTTTCTTTCTTTTTTTTTAAAGCACTTTCTCTTGTAATTAGATTCAAAAACAAAAGAAGGGAGAGGCGACCCAGCGGTCATGGCTTTGGGGCTGGAAGGAGTGGCCTCTCGTTCGTTCTCGGAGGAGCCGCCTGGGGCCCGCCTGGGGCCCGCTCCGCAGTCATTTTCCGTTTCGTCCACCTGGCTTTGCCCGGGAGACTTAGAAATGTTAAGTTCGTTTCTGAGCTTGTTGTTTGTGGGGCGGAATATTCAGATGTGGAATTTGGCTCGGAGTTGTGGGGCCGTGCCTCCTTGTCGTGGGCTGGGGGCTGGGGGCTGGGGGCTCCTGCGTAAGCCGGGGCAGGCGGCTTCTCGGCAGATCTGGGTGTGGAAAGATCTTGCTGGAAAGGGAAGCCCTGTGAGGCCGATCCTTGCTATTATCGCCTTCCACAGAACCATTTCCCAAATAACCCTCTTCTCGGTCCCTCTCCGTTGTCCGGTCTTCGTGTCTTTTCTCTCCGGGCGCGGCACCCACCCATCCTTCGGTTTTCCGAGAGGCATTCGCTGCATCTGATCGCCGTACATTTGCCCCTCCAGAAAGCTGATGTTCAGGCCCAGGACCCTGGCCACCCCACCCCAGGGAGCAGGCCATCAGCGATGGTTGTGCACGAGGGGCTTGGAGATTTTTCCAGACCATTCCGGTCAGCGGCTTGGCCTTTTACGTGGAGAACGAGGGTAGGGCTCACAGAGGGCTCCAAGCAGGCGGAAGGCTCAGGTGGGGCTCTGAGTCGCCCCGGTTACTTAGCCGCGGAGCCCCTGGTTACAAGGTGTTGACACCCCAGCAGAAAGGGCGGTGGACACCGAGGGCCTGTGACCCCTCGGCTCAGGCGAGGCACCTCTGTTACTAGGACTGCGATGGGCCCAGCGGGAGCCGTGTCTGCGATTTCACACCGGAGGTCTGGTTGATTCTTCCCAGCCCAGTTTTGAGGGGGTGGTCAGGATGCACCTGGCACGGAAGGGTGGCTGCCTCAGATGACCGAAGCTGCCTGCGGGGGAGGGGATCTCCGAAGCTGGCTAGCTCCAGGCCGGTCTGGGACCCAGATTTCAATGGGGCTCTGTTTTTCCTGGGAACTGTTCTTACCTATCAAATACGCCTGTGTGTGTATGCGTGTGGAGCGGTATGGAGAGCTGTTTTCTTTCAAAAAAAGAAAAAAAGCAAAAAAATAATAATAACAAAGTGGCATGTGTGCACGCAGTGTTTGGGGTCCCTTGTCCGTACAGTACTGACCAGGTCACTACACCCGCTCCGGCCCCAGTTTCCTTGGTCTTTAAGGAGGTATGACAGCTCTTGCTCCGTCTTCCTCTCGGGCCGTGAGGATCACGTGGGATGGGGGGAGAAGCACTTGCTTGCCTTACTACTTTAGAAGAAACGCTTTACTGTGGGGCCATTTTATGACTAAGATGTTAACGACTCACGTGGTACCTGGCACTTACTAAACGCGGGGGTTTTTGTTGACCTGAACTGCAGTGGCTATAAGAAGGGTGTGGGTGAACATGGTGAGAACTTAGGCACGATAAAGAGCATCCCTGTCCCGTCGAGGCCTTTGAACTTGACAACAAGATGGCCTCCAGGTTGGGGGATTGAATTTCATTCTTTGGAGACACTCCTCCTCCTAGTGTGTACGCGGGAGAGCCGAGGGTCTGAGGCCGGGCTCTGTCTGCAGCAGGCCCAGCCCGGCTTGGGGCTCGAGCCTGCGGGGCCCAAACCCCACCCCAGTCCACACAACCTGATCTCCCCTCCTGAGAGATCCAGAGCTGCCGGAGGGAGAGCACCCCTCAGCCCCCACCCCTCACCCCACTCCCCAGAGCTGGCCTAGCTGCTTTTGTCCTAATGGTGGTGAATGAGGTCAGCTTGGTTGGCCACTCACAAAACAATTGTGTATGGTAGGGAAAGGTTTTGTCTCTCAGAGATCGGTCCTTGTTATCTTCAGCAGGTTATGTTTTCACCGGCTTTGGGTGTTTGCACGTGTGTAACGAACAGGGTCGTGAACCAACGAGAACACAGGCAAGGCCTGTCCTTTACCTGGGGCTCTCCACCAGGACCTCGATTTGGTGCCACACCGGAAGGGCAGCAAAACATATTTCTACGCACATGTACATGCCTACACACATATGTGCATAACACATATGCATTCATACACATGCACGCGCGCACACACACACACACACACACACACACACACCAGGGGATTATCGTGTGGCCAGCATTTAATGTTCTAATATTTAAGTTTGAGGCACCAACAGGCTGTCTTAAAAGGCTCATTCAGCCTGTCTACCTTGGAGCTATTTTATTTATAAGTCTTGTCACGTCAAAGAACTCGGTGTTTCTTACAGACTGTGCTCGGGTGTTTGAGTGTTTTGGTTTTTGGCTACAGCTGGTTAATTTTTCCGAATCTGTAGATCCAGGTGCGCGTTGAGAAGTTTTTTTTTTTTTTCCCCCAACCCGAGACGTCTCCCAGTGAGCCTCGGAGTCCTAGAAATTTCCGGCTTTTTACTTGTGAGAGACTGCCAATTTTGGAAAATTTGTGAGAGTGAGGGAGAGAGGTGGCCATGATTGTGTCCACAGCCGCCTCCCAGACAGGGAGAGCAGGCAGGGCCCACTCGCTCTGGAAGCAGGATCTTGTAGCATATTTAGAATACAGAGTTGAAAAACTGGTTAATAGATATTAGCAAAACCCGCAAACCTTTGATGACGGTTTAAAATTCCTGCAGCAGGCATCCGCGAAAACTGAGCACAGGAGTGAAAATGCCTGTCCTCATCTCTCTCGTCGTTTCAAAATACATTTTTAAAATACATATTTATCGTGTAAAAATTATAGAGACTCTTATTTTCAAAGTTAATGTCACTCCTTGTTGGATTATTTACATTCTTACCTTCTTTTGGTTAAAAAAACGAACTTTTAAAGTTAGGAATCACACCAAACATTGCTCTAGAAATAGAAAGAAACAAAACGGCGAAAGCATTGGCTTTCAGTTTTAGTATTTTCCTTTGCGGCCATTAAATACTGTCTTGCGTTGATAAATTTAGTGAAGGCATTTCTTTACTTTCTGTAGAAAGGACATATGTGAAAAATGTGCCCTGAACTTTGCCTTTCCGTTAACCGGATCTAAAAGCTGTGATATTTAGACAGTCAAGAAAGTGAAACTTTCAGTGCATATAAAGCAAATTACTCACCTAGGTTGTGTGAAATCATATTGGATTTAACAAAAAAAATAAAATAGGAGTATTTCAATAAATAAGACCAGAGTGGTCAAATTTCAAACAACTTGTAATTGACACCACCCCCCAAATTCCTCATTCTGCGTGTGTCCATTTTGAAAGCTGTTTAGGTTTTGTTGCAGTCATTTTGAAGAAGTGATCTGCGAAGCCTTGATTTGTAAAAAAGTTCTTGCTGACCCGTGCAGTTTAACAATGAACCATTTGAGTTCTAAATCAAGATTTATTTCCGTTCTCTTTTTTTCTTTATTCTACAGGGCTTATATTTACCTAGCTCACTGAAAAATTGTATGACTAAGAAATCATACTAAAATTCTTATTTTGTCTGTGGGGAAGAAAAAAATTCAACTGACTTTCATGAGCACTGCAGCATTATTTAAAAAGGAAAAAAAACTTTCGGCAGCTTTTAGAGTTTAAAATTGCTTTAAGTTTTTGATAACTAAATTCTCCTCAGATGTGATTCAAAAAGCATATGTGATCATTAAAATAATGACTATTTTGGATTTCTATAAAGGATTAATAAGATGCAAAAATACTTTAAATAAATCAAGGCTTTTCAACTGCGAAAGGAAGGCACTCCTTGGACATTTGGGGAGTGAAATTCTTTTCGAGTTTTCCAATGTCCTTTCATTTTTGTGGAAATCAGTACCTCCTTCTACCAGAAACTTTTAAACTCCAAACTCTGATATATCTTTAATTGCTCATAAAAATTTGCTGTAAGTGGCACAATAAATTCTTTAGCAAAATGTTAACTTTCCAATTTATGATGACTCCATTTTAGAAACTGCAGAATTGAGAGACTAAAATAAATTCAGCACCCACTTCTCTTTGAAAGGTAATTTTGATTTCTAAAAAATTTACCCTGTGTTGTGCTTTTTCTCATTTCTTACACGAAGCTAAGAATCCAGCTTTAGCATTGATATACGCATATGTAATCAGAGATATGGGCCTGTCATCCTTAATTCATACCTTCTGGTTTGTGTTGTTACCACTTTGGAATGCAAAATATTAATTGCAGTTCCTCATGTGTAAGGGGAAAATTTTGCATACTAGCCTGTGTGTATCTTATACAGTATATTCGCACATTTATGTATATGATCAGACACAGATTTATTGTAGACTTCTAGTTGTTTTATGTTCTTTTATTCAAAAAATAATAATTAACTCCTTAAGCATGTTTTCAGGGTTGTTAGACTTTTTAGAATATACACACAGGTAACACATCATGAAAAGTGAGTGTGTGGGCTAACAAGGTGTGTTAAATATGATAAAACAGTTGCTTACGGAAAGTTTTTAAAAAGACAAGAGATTGCACGGGTGTAGAATAGTGTGCTGCTGACCACGATCAGCTGCAGGCACACTAAGCCTGTTCTTTATACTTTTTTTTTTTTTTAAAGGAAAGAAGATACAGAAATGGTCTGCCAGCAGGCTGGGTTTTATTGGGGGTTGGGGGGACTGGGAATGCAGTGTCCTGCCCTGTGCTTTACTCCTCAAACATGCTTGTCGCTTGGCCAGGGTTTCATTTCTGTTGCTAGTTAACTAACGCCAAGTCTGACATAAAACTGAGGGAACTAAAGCAAAAGATTTTGAAAAATGCTTCATTATGCTTGGAAGGGAGGAATCCTTTCTGTGGACGCTTGCTCACATTTCCTTACCCAGCCGGAGCCCCTGCAAACCCTGTTTTACTCTGTCCACTGTTTTCCTTCTGTCGAAATAGCAGGTTTCTTCCCCCTCTCCTCTTCCTTAACTATCTCCACAAGGAAAAAATGCTTACCGAAGGTAAACAGATGCTGACAGGCTTGGTGTAAATGATTGAGAGTCAAAATGAATGCTTCATAAAGTAGGAGTACAAGTTATTTTGAAATCGGCCTATCGAAATGGAATCCCAGGCCTGCAAGCTACTTTGAGACAAAGGCGAAAGAACGAAAATTTATAAGCCTGGTTCGCCTTTATACACAGTACCCAGAGCTTCTTAGCGGCTCCTCAGAAGGACACACTGGGATGACTGAAGAAGTGGCCTCTTACCCAGAGGCCGCCACAAACTCTCAATCTCAAGTTTATGGGGCCAGCTTTAAAAACAGCACTATTCTTGGGTGCATACGTTGAATGTTCAGAACCCAAGTGAAAATGCAAGTTTTTCGCTCACACTCATCCCACTTGCTTGAATTAGATTAAACGCATCTGTTTCCTAGGTCTTTGAAATGCCTCGGACACAGAATAGTTTGAACTATTAAATGTCGATGTGTTGAGAAAAGGGAAACTTAACCGAAGTGACCCTGGCTTGCTGAGGCTGGATGGTGGCTGGCTGAAGGCTGAGCCGGGACACACCAGCCCACGGCAGAGCAGGAAGTGGCCGGCTACATTCCCATTAGGCAGATCTTGGGAGAAATCAGGAAAAAATAACTGTATGAGGCTGATACTATAAACATCCTGGTATAGCGAGAGCCTTCGTGGACTTATTTTTCAAACATCTGACCTCGGGCTCCGTGTGACCCACAGACACACACTCCAGGAAATATGTCCATCACGACACTCATCAACAAAGTAAATTTTCCCGGTTTCCTTTTTAATAATTTGAGCACGCATTTTCATAACATTTACTTTAAATAATATAATATGATAGCAAGTTAGGAAAAGACTTTTAAAAGCCAACTTGAATAACACTCAACGAAATTACGTGAGTGCTATTATTTTCCTTGATTAAAGCAGAATTTGACTTCTGAATCTGCAACCAAATTATATATAAATCCATGCCAAGTAGAGAGGGGATTAAAAAAAAAAAAAGAGTATGTGTTCTCAAATATTGCTCTGACTCATCCAATTTCTTGCTTTACCAAATAAAAATTGGGAGGAGGAAAAAGGCATTAAATTAACTTATGATTGTGTGTGAGAGCAAGGAAAAAAATCAGCTAATAAAAAGGTTAGCAAGCGGTATGATTATATAATGATTTCAGGTGGAAATTAGAAAGCGAATATCCTGGCATTTAGTCATTGCCTTCAGTAATGATACAGTTGTCAGATTTGTATTTGTACCAATGGAACAAAAGTGGTAAGCGGCATAATGGAAGATAATCTCTTTTTCTTTGTGGCTTTTTAAATTCAATGTTTTAATCCACCCATTTAATCACAAAACATATATCACATTAGTTATAATATTTCGAGTGTTTAGGAAAGTGGTTATAGATTACACGTGGTTGTTGAATGCAGTAAGTGTGTCTGAGAACGTATCTCAGAGGTATGCAGCGTTTCTGGAGTTTGCACTTGGGAACGGTTTTATGTGAGAATAGTCACCATATATTTATTTTCAAAATCCCCATTCAGTCATTACCCAGCTTGCTCATTATTTTCGAAAAACAAGATTTGGTATTAAAAGGGCCTGCAATGTTTGGGTCTACGCATTCAGCCCAGTCTCTGAAGCGTTTTTGTTCTGGAGTCCCCAAAGTTGCTAAACCACAAAATGTCTTTAATCTGTTTTTTAAAGTAGTTGAACCATGCAGTAAAGATGGGGGAAAGGAGGGATTTATAATGGCAGTTAGTGGTTGAGTTCTTCCTCAGTGTGGCCGGAGCAGGAGGGGGTGATAGAGGGATGTGTGGCTTTCGAACTGCCCTGACATACTCGTCTCAGGAGAACGAGTTCGTTTACTCCACTGGCCCTCGTCAGGGGGCTGGGGACTGAAACAGCGAAGAGAATTATAAAGGACCGGGTTAGACAAGGGAGATCGTTTTTCCCTGTGTTGCTAGAACGTGGGTATGGCATTCTTGAGTCGCAGGCTGCAGAGAGCCGTTCGTTTCTGGGGAAGGAGAACAAAATTCCTGGGCTTCCAGCTCCAGAGCCTGAGTCCTTGAAGCTGAGAGGGGCCACGGTGGACCCTCCTCAGAGAGAGGGAGACCCTACCTCGTTGTGAAACCGCCCCCGCTTGGGCTGTCTCTGCTGGTCGTCAGGAGCTAGGGAAAGTGAAAGTTGGTCAGGATTTCAACGAAAGATTAACCAGGAAACATTTCTACTCCATTTTCTAAAGCTGTATTTTCTCACAGGGGGAAAGAAAAAAAGCTGTCCCTAGAAAGAAGAGGCTACAGTGAGATTCTAACACCCAGGGAAGCAATTTTGGAAGATTTCTTAACACAGCCTGGGTTTTTTTTCCCCTCCCTCCCTTTCTCCCCGCAAAATCGTATATGCCATGGAGTGGTGGCAGTGGTGTGTGTGTGGGTGGGTGGGTGTCCAGCACAATTCAAGGCCAAGGTCACGGGGGCCTAGGCAAACTCTAAGGCGATGAGTGGGCAGCAGAGGCCCTTACCGAGCCGCTCCAGCTGCCTGGGCCCAGCTTTGCCCCCTGTGGCCAGGAAACTCCAACTGGAATGGAGTTTCCTGGGAAGCAAGGCACACGAGGAACTTTTGAATTTACCAATGGAATAAAAAGTATATATATTTTTATGACAACGGGCAAGTTTCAATTGGTTAACAGAAATGGCGAGATGTGACGTCAAGGGACACTGGTTAGAATGCCAAGGCTGGCTTGGGGGGTGGGGGGGAGACAGGCACAGAGAGTACATTGGGATGGAGCCCAGGAGGCCTCCTTTCTCTCAGGCACCCATCGTGGGCGTCTGGAGCTGGCCAGGCCCATCTGAGCGAGGGCATGCCCTGGCAGGGGGTGGGGACCCGGAACAGTGACCCTGTGTAAGTGTCCCCTAGCTCCCGAGGCCCAGGCAGGCCCCTCTGCGGGGAAACCACTCAGGTGCCCCTGCGGAGTCGGCAGGAAAAGCTGCTGCAGCCTCCTTGGCATTGTAACTTGTGTCTGGAGCCTGGAGCCTGGCCGGTTGTGACCTCAGGGATGGACTCGGGAAAGAACAGCGTGGCCTGCCTGGGGGCAGCAGTGTAGTCGTCTGGCTCCGAGAGCCAAGCTGCGGCCTAGAACTTCTCCCTGCAACTCCTGCGTCCTGAGCCGGGGGGGAGCAGGAAGTTGCTTCTTTGGGGAAGGAAGAGAGCGAGCTTGGCGCTGGGCAGCGGCTCTGGGCACTGTGCCCTCGCCCATTCCACAGCTCCCGGGCACCGGGAAGACCCCCTCAGCAAGGCGCCTTGTGCAGCCTCTCCACCTCTGGGTCCAGTTCGCTGCCCCCTCCGCTTCACCAGATCCCGTGCACCCCACCCCCATCCCACTGGCCACCGCATCCCCTCGCTCCACGGGGCCCGAGGAGTCCGGAAAACCGCCTGCAGGATCGCCCTGGCACGCGCCCTGTCCCGGGGGGAAGCCCGCGGCCGCCGCCGACCCCGAGATCGGTGCCGGCGCCCAGTCTAGAGCTCCGCGGCACACACTGGCCCCTGCAGGGACGAGCCCGGCGACCCCGGCCACCGTCCGCAGCGCACATGGGGCTGCGGTCTGGCCAAGGACCGTCGGTCGGCCCGGAGTCCCCAAGCCCGGCCCGAGCGTGCGCGCGCGCCCCGCTGCCCGCAATCATGGCAGCCAGCGCCTCGGAGCGCAGCCGCCGAGCGCGCTCCGGCAGCCGCCTCGGTGCCAGGGCGGCGGGGGCTGGCCGGGCCGGGGCTCGTGCCTGCCGTCCCCCTCCGGCGCGCGGGCCCCAGGGCGCGAAGCAGCAGCAAGCGCCCGGGTCCCCGTAGCACGGTGCCCCCTCCCTGCGCGGGCAGGCGGGCGGGGCCGCGGCCCGGGGGCGCGCGGGAGGGGAGCGCCCGGGGCGGCGTGCCCGCGGGGGCGCGCACGCGGGGCTGCGGGGCGAGGCGCAGGGCCCGGGCGGCGAATCCGCTGCTCGCGCCGCCCGCCCCGCCCGCGCGCGCCAGCCCCAGGAGGAGGGTGCGCGGCGAAGGGGGGAGTCGGGGAGGGGCCGCGCCCTGTCCTCGCCCGCTGAGGGCACAGCCGGGGGCCCCGAGAGGCCTCGTTGGTATTCCGGGCACAGCCGGAGCCCTGACCTCCCCGCAGAGCAGGGGCGCCTGGGCACGCGGGCACGGCCGTCGCCCCCGGGCGGTCTCCCAGGGCTGCGGGGCCCCGTAGGGGCCTCGCTTCCCCCACCCTTCGTCCCCTCCTCTCTAGGTCCCCTTACCCCCTCCCCCGCCCCGATCCGGCGGCGAAGGGGTGGGCAGGGAAACGCGCTCTCTGGGACAGGTGCCAACTCCGAGACAAAAGACATAAAATAGGCGGCAACGGGGGAAGCGCGGCCGGCGCGCTCGGGCGGGAACGGAGGCGCCGCGGGGGCCGCATCCTCGGTGCCGACCGGTGAAAGTTTGGGAAGTCGCCGCCGCCGCTTCGCAGCGGCGGGGGACGCGCGGACCGGGCCGCCCTCCGCGCCGCTGCTGAATAATTCATGGCGCGGCCGCCGGCCATTAGCATGCACCGGGCGCGCGGCGCGTCTGTGCCAAGCCGCCACCGCCGCATTCGGCGCCCGGGCCGCGCCACACGAGCGGCCGCGCGGAGGCCGGGCCCGCGCTGTCCCGGCGCCCGCTCGGCCGCTGCTCCGCTCCCATTGTGCCCCGGGCCAGCGGCGCCGTGTCGCCCCCAGCCTGCCCGCAGCCGGCAGCGCGCCCGACGGCCGGGTGCTGCAAGTTCGGGCCCGCGGCGGCCGCTCGCCCGCCCCGGGATGCACGTGAACTTGGAGAAAGTCGCGGGCGCGCCGGCCCGGACCTCCGCGGCAGGGTGTGGGCGCCCCCGGCCCGGCGCGCTTTCGTTTTCGTCCAGGACAAAGGTCCCTCGCGGCGCTGGTCGCGGACGCGGAGACGCGGTCCTGCGGGCCACTCTTCGTCGAGGTCCGGTGGTTCGGTACGGAGAAGCCGGAGCCGGGAGAGGAGGAGCGGCGCGGTCCGCGGCGCGGTGCGGGACCGGCGAAGTGGGGCCTGGCTGCGCACTTCGCCGGCGCCGTCCCGGAGCCGACCGGCCCTGCGAAGAGTCGCGGGAGGACGCCCCGCTTTGCTCCCGCCGATTCGGCGCATGAGGGCGGGAGGCGCTCGGAGTCCGGGACTCGGGGCCTGTGCGGCGGTGGCTGCGCCCGGGCGCGTTCCTCCGGCAAGGGCACGGCCATCGACCTGTGCGCCACGGTCACCGTCGGGTTCGAGGCGACTCCTGAGGGCGGTAAGTGCATTTCTCACTTTCGGTACTTAGTATTTAAATATTAATGAGGAGATTTCTAAGAAGAGCCTTTCCGTAGGACAGGCCTTCCGCAGACGAGGGGCACGCGAAGGAGGTTGCTCTTGAACCTGAAGCCGCACCAGCTTGCAAGAACTCCACGGCCGTCTTTTAACATTCTGCAACTTGGAATTTGTGAAATACAGCTGCTAATCTCAGGTGTGCGGGCTGTTTGCCGGAGATAATTTTGCTGAACACATAAAATAGCGTTGGCAGGCATCTTAAACAGAATAGAAGGAGAAGAGAAAACACGTCTTTTCAGGGTAGATGTGTTTGGAAGGGGTATTTGGAAGCTACAATTCTTCCTTGAAAAATTGAAATCTTTCATGCCCTTCCTAAACCAGCACTGCTTATTTTTTCCGTTGGTCCGGCATTTATGGAGAGATGATTTAGGGGGGCCCTCGTCAAGCATCGGCAGCCATGGGGCTGTTTGAGTGAAAGGCCCTTGTGTGGAAGCTGTTGTTTATGGTGGCATAAAACGAAAAACAACTCATAACTTTGCATAATAAACCCCCCTTTATAGGTGGCTCACACACAGGCCTGGCCACGGCCCTGGGCAGTTTGTGGGGAGCAAGAGAAGGGGTGAAGGAATGCACATTTGCCGTTAATTACAGGGTTTTAGGGGAACGCTGAAATTAACATCTTCAAAGTTGGGTTTCAGAAGCCGAGGCAGTCTCTGCAGGCCAGCGCTGTTTTCATTTTATTTTAATCCATTGGTTCTAGCTATTTGGGGTTTTAAAATGCGTGTTTGTACTTGTGCGTACCTATTCTGTTAAAATGAAACCCATACCTGTGGGGGATTAAGCCCGCTTTTTTAATATGATCGCAGCACAGGTGCGATTTCCCCTCCAGTCTCCTCATCGTGTGATGTGGTTTTGATAACCTCGATGGGGTGCTTGGGCCACAGTATACTGGGTGGGGGGGGCCGTTTCCGTGACACCCCAGAATCGGGAGCTGGCGCTTGGAGGCCATGTTATCGGGAATGTGGACAGAGGCCTGAGCAGCCCAGGCCTCCCTCACGTCTCCCTCTCCCTGGGCTGCCTGGTGCTCCTTGCTTCCCAGAGTCCAGAGGCAGGAAAACGGTTCAGTAAGGTCTGGCCCCGAGGCTGAAAGTTTGCTTCGCTCCTGCGGACTAACCTGGCCCGCCGTTTCGCTAGCCCGTTAACCCTCCCATGTCCCCCACATTTTGAATTTTTATTTATGACTTTATCAGAGGCAATTAGCAGACGTGAAACCTGGGGTGGGAGGCTCGGGAGTGATCTCAGAAACGGGGGCACAGCTGCCGAAGGCGGTGCCGCTCCAGCCGGGAGCTGTGTTTGGCGTGGCGTTGGCGGCGACGAGGTTAGTAATTATGAGAAGCTCAAGTTCCATCGGGGCCTCACCTGCAAAATGTGGGAGACGTTTCCCAGGTCCACAGATGACCTGCAGCGTATCGCGACATGCGTGGGAATGGTGTGGCGTTCTGCCCAGGCTCTTGGGCAGACCCCAAAACAAGGACATTCGTAGCTCCTTCACGGGCCTATAGGCCAGACGAGGGGAGCAGGGAAAGGCCTGAACATCCGAGGATGCACCCCCAGGGCCACGTAGCAGGGAGTTGCTGTTTGTCAAAGCTCCAGAGGTCCATCTCCTGTCCCTAAGTGTCCCCCTGGCGCACAGAAGGTGACGGGATTGGGAGTCTCCAGCAAACATTCGGGCCGCCCCATGGACCGAGGCCCTGCCTCATCATCACCAAAGCCGTCCTGTCCTGCCTTTGTCCTTGTCCTTTAGAGCCAGCCCAGTTCCAGTGGAGACTCAGGGCTTACCAGGGGCTTCTTACCGTGTTGAGATATCCCAGCCAGGCACAATTTATTTTTGATGACGTGCACACAAAAGACGACATTCTGAAAATGAAACCGATGCCTTTTTTTTTTTTTCCCCAATCACTTCTGGATTTAATAGAAAGACCGTGCCAGGCAGGGGGTAAGATCTCACGGGCCGTGGTGGGCTGGTGGGAAGGTGGCCCTGGAATTCCTGTTTTTGTTTTAAACGAGGGCGGCTCCTTGCCTGCACTGCGGCCTCGCCGTGCCCGGCCTCCGGCCGCCGGAGCCTCTGGATCCTGGCTGCGGGGCCTCTGGTGGGGGCCGGCTGCTCACTTGGGCAGCATGCGGTGACCAGGTCTCCACTGCGGCCAGGTCTCAAACGTGCCTCGTGGACAGGTGCAGACAGCATTTGTCTCACTCAGAGGGAGCGGTGGGGAGCTTTGCAGCAGCGTTACTTTTAGGTCTGTGTGGTTTACATGTGACCGGAGCTGACTCAGAACCCATCCTCGGACGGGTACTGTGGCCTGTTCCGTCCTGGCCTGGACCAGGCTTGCCTCAAAGGCAGCCCATGGGGCTCAGGGAGAGGCCAGCGCGAGTTCTCCTCAGTGTCCAGACACTGACATGCGCCTGCACCGAGGGACAGTGTTCGGGAAGGGGGGAGGCCCTAAGCCCAGGCCGGAAAACATCTGGAAACCACCACGCTTAGTTGTTACTGGGCTTGACGAGTGTGTTTTCACGTTTGGGGAGAAGGGAGGACACTCTTGCAGAAATCTCATGAAATGGGGGTATCCTAGTTCACATCCAGGCAGCTGTAGTCTGGCCCCTGCCCCTCGTTCATCGGGGGACCTGGACAAGTCACATCACCCCCCTGGGCCTGTGCCCTGAGGTTTAGAGCAGGAATAATGATATCGACCTCGGGGTTGTTTGGAGGGTTCAGATAATATTATTTCCACAAAAACGTAGTTCCTGGCACGTGGCAGGGACGCCGTAAATGGCTGCTGCTGTTTAATTGTCATTGTTGTAAACGGTAATCTCCATTTTTATTGCTGGTTGTTATTATATTTTTGAGTTTCTAAGAAATAAGAGTCCAGTTTTGGTTTCACTAGAAAAGGCACCTAGGAGTACACTCCCCTGCCCCACAGGTGGTAGCAAAAGGGAGCTTTGGAGATATTTTCGAGGTAGGCTGTGAGCGTGCAAAGCCCAGGCTTTCCTTGTCCCTGAGACTTGGCCTGCGTGCAGTATATGGGACCAAGTTCTCTTGGGGTCCTGGAACATGCTCACGACGAGGCGCCCCTAACTTTAAGGAGCTAACCTGGCCTTAGGGCCCGACACGTGCCCCCCCCCCCACCTATTTGAGGTCCAGGGAAAGAATGAGGGCAGGACATCCTGACTCGGGGGTCCAGAGTGGCCGGCCACCCCAGCTACCGGCGTCTTTGGACGAGCTCATTGTCCTTTGCCCTGATCCGGGCGAACGCTTCTTGGAATATTTTCTCTGGGAGGATTTTCTCTCTTATCTGGTCGTCCAGGAGGACCCAGCGAGGTTGCAGTTCATCAGAATTTCTTGCTGGAACAAGAGAGAACCCTAAAAGGCATCGGCCATGCGTTCTGATGTTGCGGAGCGAAGGAGGAAGAAAAAGCAACAATTGTCTCCATGTGAAGACAATGGACCTTTTATACGAAATATTTATTTTGGGGGCTGACCCGTGTCCCGCAGGCTGGGACGGCGGAGCTGGAGTGTCTAGGTATCGCAGGCCCTAACTCAGAGACGGAGATTTATAGAAAAGGAAGAAAGAAGGTCCCCTGACTTGGTCCTTGGAATGCTTCAGTGGGAATGTCTGGCTTTCTTTGTTGAGTGGAGTTTAAACTTTCTCAAGTTTATTTTGTTTTCTTCTGTGGTTTCTTTTCTTCTGAAAGGTTGCAGGGGCACGTTCGCAAGCACCAGGAAGGTAGCCGGGTTTCGGATCGTGGGCCAGATGGGGGGCCTCCCCCCCCCAGGCCCGGTTGGCTTTTGTCAGCTGGGGGTTCGCAGAATGGAAGTGAGAGAAACAGGGACTGGAAGAGGAAGGGTTCGTTCTCAAGGGGTTGGGGGGAGGCCGTCGAGAGCGATTTTGGACATTTATGATTCTCTGGTGTCCTTGACTCCTTCCCGGATCCCTTCTCTGCCGAACCTGCGAGCAGCCTGCGGGTCACCGGAGAGTCTGGCCCGCGTGGGTGGAGCCAGCACAGGCCCTCAGACACCCTGCCTGCTGCAGAGGCTGTGTTTGTAACCCCCGACAGGCCTGGCCCAGAGTAGCACTGGATGGAAGTTTTTAATAGAATGAGCAGAATTTCCCTCCGAGGTCTACGGATGAGCCACCTCCTCTTCCTTGCTCGGCTGCTCAGTCCTCTTCCCGCTAAACCCACAGCCTCGACACAGCCAGGAAGGCACCCTGGGAGTGGAGGCTGGGCCCCCTGGGCTCACGTTAGGGACTTCAGCAGGGTCTGACCGAATGGGGCTTGTAATGAGAGCATGGGGTGGGGGGTGGTCAGCTCTTCCTAGACTTGTGGGGTGGTGGAGACATTGGGAAGGCTGCTGTGGACAGTTGGCCCTGGACTCATGCCAGTGGATGCCCCTTTGAGGCAGGTGGAGGACAGAAAGGGGAGATGCCCCCATGGGTTTGGTGATGAGAGTCCCCTCCCTGCCAAGCTTCCCATTTTCCCAAAAGACTTTGTTGACAAAACGATAATATTAAGCTTCAAAAATGAGATTTTTTTTTTGTAATTGCTGTTGCTTTTTTTTTTTTTAAATCCTGGAACCTCTAAGCTGTGATCTGTTTCACCTTCTGCATTGACCTATGCCCCCCCAGCCCCCCCGGACCCCAATACTATGAAGAAAGCTCTCTTTGGGGAATAGCCAAAACAGCTTCTGAGGCCAGGGGTAGAACTGGTAAAACTGAAATGTTGGAGACTGAAATCTCATGACATGGGGTAGAAAAACCCTAAAACACAAGCTTTTACTCACTTTGTTTTGGCGGGGGTGGGGAGTTCAAAAGTAAAATGCTATACGTACAGTCATCTTGTGAAATTTTGGACGGGAGACTTGCCTTTCGGTGAAGCGCAGAAACCCGCATGGACGGACGGTGGCCCGCTGTTTATTAGGGGCTGAGAGGTTTTCTGGGCAGGGATGGGACCCGCAGAAGCAATGGTTATTGTCGTCAAATGAGACTGGCAGTCGGAGTCAGAAAATGTGTGCATGGGAGGTACACAGTAAAAAGGGCCCTTTTTTTTTTTTTTTTTTTTAAGGAGTAATAGATTTTCCCTTAAGATTAAAAAAGGAACGTTGTTTCTGACGCCTTCGGCTTTCAGGGCCGGGTTTCTCTGTGAACCACCCTTCCTTCATTCTGAGATTTCAGATGGCAGGAAGAGCATTTAGCTGAAATACTTACCTGCTGATTTGGGCTCTTAAATCTAGATTCGCCTTTCATGTGTTAAAGGACGATATTTACATTCAAATCAGCCTTTTATAATTACATTTTAAATTATAATAAAATGATGGTGCCTGGGCTTCCGTCTTCTTGTGCTCTAAGGGTAAGAGAGGCTGCGGTGGGTTGCGTGTGAGCTGCACATCACATCACGCAGACCTGCCCGGGCTCCTTGCGGCTGCAGACATGCAGGTTCTCCAGATGTGTGTCCTAGGCACGTCTGGGTCCCTGCATGTCACCTGTGGAGCCCTCCCCGTTCTGCCAGGAAGAGAAGGGCTCGTCAGGCGGGATCCTGGCCCCAGCCCCTTGGCGACGCTGCCAAAGCTCTCTGAGAATGACTTGAGTCGGGCCTGGCTGCTGTGCTGTCCCGAGTCTCACGCTGGCCCGCAGGCCTCGGAGTGGCCACTTCTGGCTGTGGCGATGTGTATGTATCAGGGTCGGAGTACCCGCCGCCTCCTGCAGCTGGGACAACCCAGCCGCTGCCTCCTCTCTCATCAGGGCTGGCCTCAAAATGGCCACCCGGATTTCAGTGGCCTCCCCTGTGGAGCACGGGGGACCCTCTGCTGGGCCCAGCCGGTGCTGGAGTGGAATTACCAGCGTTGCTGGTCGGGCCCGTGGCTTCGGGATCCTACCTGCTTTGTCTCTGGCATCAGCTGGAGAGCTGGTCACGTGGCCGTGTGTGCGGGACCAGAGTGGGGACCAGAGGGCTCCCCCTGGGCACGTTCTTCTTATTCACTCCCCCCACTTTTGCTTTGGGCACGCTGGGCTCTGAGCGGGCGTAAAGCAGTATTAAAACATCCTCTTGGCAGCCGGGGCAGCTCCCGTCCCCAGATGTCGAGGTGTCTGGGCCGCCCCCACCTCCACCCAGTCCTTGCCCACAGGAATGCCCATGGCCCAGGGAGGCAGGCCCGGCCACGGTCACTCCACGCCGTCCCCTCTGCCTGGGCGCAGAGCTGGCCCTGCTGGCCCTTCCCACACGGTGGCTTGTGGCCCAGCCTGAACGGGGCCAGCCCGCGGCCATCTCCTCAGCGCCTGGCCACATAAAGGGCTGAAGGAGAGACCTGGGCAAACAGGCTGGCCATGCGGATGCGGCCCAGACACCTGCAGCAAAGTCCGATAACTCTCCAAATAAGTGCCTGCCATGTTAAAACTCAGGGTCACTGACTAGGGTCCGAGTGCTGGAGCACAACACGGTCACCTTCCCCCCTGTGGTGGTGGGGATTGACTTTGGTGAAACTGAGGATTGGTGATGGTCTGAGAGGCCGTGGTGACGTGTCTGGACCCTTGCGGCCCCTCTCCGCCTGAGCGCCGGGGGGTGGCAGGCTCAGCACTCCGTGTGCACTTCCCGTTGTCATCACAGCAGCCCTGGTGGTGGTCAGCCATTCTCCCTGGCCTTCACACAGATGGGGAAACTGAGGCTGGGAGAGGCGGGGTGGCGTGTGCAGGGTCAGATGGCTGGTCAGACACAAGGCCAGTCCAAGCCCACGGCCCGGGCTCTGGGTGGCCACGGCACAGCCTCCGGGGCGTCGGTCAGGGTGGGCTCGCTCGGAGGTCTCGCGGCTGCTGGGGTGGGGCTGTCCCCTCGCCCCTGGGGAGCAGGCCGGGAGCGCAGCCGGGTGCTGGCCTCTGCAGGGCCCATGTGGGAACAATGTGGCCTCTATCCCCGGCAGCCTGGCCGCCTGGACTCCCTGAGCAGCCCGGCTGGGCCGGCCGCCCCAACATGGCGCCGGGGCCCTGCCGCCGGGCCACGGGGAGGGCTGGCGCCTGGCCGGGCCTGGGCCGGGCCGGACTCCCGGCGTCCTCCTCGGCCGGCCGCTGAGTGGCCGGAGGCTCCTGCCTCCTCCCGCCGCTCCCCCTCGGCCAGCCCCCCCGCGTGTGGTGGGTTTGGGGGTCTGCCATCCTGCCGGCACCCATGAGCATCTTTCAAAAATTCCCGGTGGGCGGGGCCGAGCCGCAGAGGCCGCCTCTGGCCCCCCCTCCCCGGGCAGCCAGTGCCAGATGAGAGCCGGAGACAAAAGTAGCATTTTCCTCGTCCTCCTGGGCTGGCAGCCGGGCCTCCCCCAGCGCCACTTGGCTCCTGGCCGCCCTGCCTCCGGGTGCCGGGGTGGCCGAGGCCCAGGCCATGCCAGCCAGGACCGAGGGACTGAGGGACCACGGTGGCCAGAGACCAGCACGCCCGAGGGCCTGTTGGACAGGGGCTGGCACCTGGGGACGGCCTGCTGGCCAGCAGGACCTCCCTCTGCCGCCTGCCGCTGCGACCGGCTGGGCAAGGGGACACCATTTCACCTCCTCGCTTCTGAGACAGCGCCTCGACCTCCCGCGCCTTCGGTAAGTCACCTTTTCCCTTCTCTGTTGCTGGAGACTAGCCGAGGGCTCTGCCATCTTGTGCTCGCTGCCTGTTACGTCTCCTTCCTCTAATTGGTTATCCGAAATTCAAAATTCTATTTCAGACGCCCCCCCCCCCAATATCGTCAGTGAAGTCAGCCCTTCTAAAAACCGCAGGGAAAATGCAGAAGCCGAGCCTATTTATTTTTAAGATCCAAAGCTACATACAGGCTTTAGACATTACAATAAAAATGAATGTTTGTTATTTCACAGGAGCTGCGTGTTCAATTATTTGAACGGACGTTTCAGGAGGTATTAATAGGCATGGCCTGTGCTTTCATGGCCGTTGTGTCCGTCTGTCATGGGGGCCTCATTATTATTATTATTATTATTATTACTACTACTATTATTTTAATTTTTGGCAGTGCAGGAGTGGCCAAGGGAAAAACCAGAGGCGTCCACGCTCTTCCCAGCAAACTCCTCGGCAGGCAGGCCAGCCTGGCACACGGAGGGTGGACTCTGTCGAGAAACACAGGCCTTTTTATTTTGTCCAGCATCTTTAATGCTGCCGTGTCCACAGTTTAGGGATTCAGTTCTTTTTCCCTTTCATTTTATTTTATTTTTTGGAGGAAAGAAAGAAAAAAAAAAAAAAGCTGTTTTTGACTCTCAGCTCCGTGTGGGAACAAAATCTGTTAGGTTGTTTTGGGCTTTGTTTTTTAAGCCCTTATTTAAGTGCTGACCGTGCCGTGCCGGCTCATAACCGCCCTGCCCGCAGATGGCACGCAAGGCGCAAGCGGCCACGGCCACCGGACAGACCCTGGGGGGCCCCGAGGGGTCCCAGCGCCTGCCTGAGCCCCGGTCCCGTCCTGGTTCCCATCTGCAGAGCTGTGGGCCGAGACAGCTGACCGTCCAGGGCCAGAACCGTGGCCGTCGCGGATAGCAGTCCCTCGGAGACATTTGCGTCTCCCGCCTGCCCACCAGCGTCTGCTCGTTTCTCTGTTGATCCCTGACCCTTCCGAACTGCTGAGCCCTTTCACTTAAAAGGTGGGCTTCACGGAGTTCAGCTCCCAGCTCACATCCACCCTCTGGCAGGCTGACAAAAGAGTGGCCCACAGATGTGGCCTGGCTTCCCCCCATTTCAGGGTAGCTGGGGTCTTGATTTATGGAAAACGGAAAATCAGGCACAGAAAGTTCTATATTGCAACTAAGAGGAAAATTCCCGTATAAATTCACCTTTGTTTTCCCAATTCAGAGGCGTGTGGGCCCTGTTTGTGCGGGCCTGGGCAGCCGGCCGGGACAGACACTACCAGATATTTAAAAACTGAGCTCAGCCCACACAAGGAAGGTCCGTGGCCGCTTCTACTCTGAGATTAGGCAGCAGTCGAGACTGGAGGACTTGGGGCTGCAGAGACAGGCGTATACAGCGGAGATAATTAAAACATCTCTGTGATCGTGACAGCCACGTTCTGCTGCTGGGTCTTTCCACCCAAATATCTAACAGGCACCAAATAAAACACCGGTGACAAAATAAAAAGAATAGGAAAAAAACAGAGTGTAATAAATTTTAACAGCAAAAGAGCCGAGAGTATAGACAGATAGGCATGGGGAGCTGACTAATCAATTTTTAAAGAATTTGTTTTTAATAGCTGTTCATGCCTCATCTTATTTTACTTTTTTTGGTATAATTAATGTAGGTGAAATAGGCTTTTAATCCTAAATTTTGGAGTGATAGTCACATTTCCTGAGCATTAATTCACTTTTTTGGACAAGGTAGGGGCAAGTAGCATAAAATCAATTAATTTCCATAAATGAGCATTTTCATTCTAAATTAGTGTTTTCCACTGAGATTATGTTCATCTAATTATTTTAATGTATACGGAGAACACATTTTCCACTGTATACCCTATGTAGTGGATGGTTATGTGTGTGATCAATGAGGATCTTAATTTTTTAACTTGGGTAAGAAATAACACTGTACCTCTTCCCCAAATCAGTAAAATTCCATAGAATTTTTTTTTTTTTTAAATCAGTCAAAATATCAGCATTCTCCATGGCACCCAGCACTTCTCAGCAAGATTTTTTTTTTTTTTTAAAGAAAGTACCACGCATCGCAGTTTTCACATCATCGCCTCTATATAAATTCCACTATAGGCTGAAATTATACATTCTCGCAGCACAGATGGGCTGGTCTGTCATTACGGCTGCTGTGTCCTTGTTGGAACACACAGCATATTTCAATTGTGGAGTCGACAATTTCGAAGAACTGAGGTCAAAATAAACAAGTTGCATTTGTGTGTAAAAACGGTCTTATTAAATGATCTTCTCATTCCCTGAAAGAGCTGGTAGAGGCCCAGCCATCATCGTCATTACATTTTAATTTAAATTTTAGTCTTTATCTTTGTTTGTTTGTTTGTTTGTTTTTAAAGACTCCAAATGCCCACGGTCAAAGGACCTTAAATGTTTTAATTCATTGCCAGTTTTTATCTTGTTGTCCGGCACCAACAACATAACAGATTTAAATCCAAAATTCTGGGGTTTGGGACATTTGATTTTAATATCTTCATAATCTCTGTAGGACACAAATTAAACCCCTCTGTGTTCTGTACATATAGACTTACATAAAATGATTTTGAGACATTTATGAAAAATCAACTGATAACTATTTTACGTGGCCTAAAGGTACATTGAAATCCAAACTTAAAAAAAAAAATTCAACAGGTAAGCTACAAAGAGCAGCCATAAACTTAAAAAAAATTATCTTGCCAAGATAAAGCGCACGATTTATTGGTCCCTGTCACAAGGGAGGGCAGAGGACTTTTACAGCCACAGATGATGATAACTTTGCTTTGTGAATTTGCTCACATCGTGATGTAATCAGTCCGGAGGATTCTCTTCTCCCCCTTCCTGAACTTCAAGTGTTTGCTTCTGCATTTCTGAATTCTGGATTCCGGCTCTGCCTTCCCGGTTGTGGGGGCAGCAGCAGCCCGTGTCTGTGGAGCTGAGTGACAGGAGGGCGCGTCCTCCACGGTGCCCTGCAGCTCTTGCCGCCACCGCCCCGACCCCCGCAGCGGCCACCACAGGTGCTCGGCTGGGGCCTTAAGGATGGTACCTGTTGGTGGAGATGCTGGAGAATAATAGGAAAAGTGAGAAGTTGTTGCAATTTGCTGCGTTTGGGAGCTGAATTCCCCAGCGGCTCTGCGCTCAGGTTTTTTTAACCATTTCAGCCTTTCCGATTTTGGTCCTTTAGCCCATTGACTCCGGTCTCGGCATCTGGACTGAATTTACCGTCGGTGCCGTGAATATGGCCTTGGTCTGGGGGGGCTGTCAAAGGTTAGGCCGGATGACGCAGCCCAGGCTCTCCGAGTCGGCCTCAGAGTGACGGCGGTCTCGGCGGTGGCGAGGGCAGCAGCACGCGCACGCTGTCGCCGGGGCCGTCACCGCGCCAGGCGCGGGCACCCTTCCCGTTGGGGAGAGCGCGGGGGGGGGGGGGGGGGCGGGACGCGGAGGCTTCACATGGAGTCGTGCCTGTTTCCTGACCGTGTCGATCACCTCTCTGTGCCTGTTTCCTCAGCTGGACAGTGGGGACGGTCAGTGGCCCTGCCTCGCGGCGACACCGGTCATGCAGCGCGCCCCACGGATGCTGCGCCTCTGCGATCGAGCCCCGGAAAGGCCCGGAAGGCGCGCCGTGCGCACGGCCGCTCCGCCAGGTGAGGCGCTGAGCTCCGAGGCCGGGCGCGTCCTCGCCAGCTCGTGAGGGTTGGGGAGGGATTC
>CM053503.1:1118050-1156527 GCA_028627145.1 Eidolon dupreanum | reverse complement strand
GCTCGCCTGCAGCTCTCTTTCTCCCCCCCCAGGAGGTGCCTCCCGAAGCTGTGACGTGCATCCATCTCGACTCCAAGACTGACGGCCCTTTGGGGTGAGGTAGTAGGTTGTATAGTTTGGGGCTCTGCCCTGCTATGGGATAACTATACAATCTACTGTCTTTCCTGAAGTGGCTGTAATAGCGGCGGTGGACAGCGTCCAGGACCCTGGCAGGGGAGGGGTGCGAGGAGCAGCCTTGGCAGGATGGGGGCGGGCGGGGATCAGTGGCTGCCATGCAGGAAGTTTGCAAGGCCTAGGTTCTGCTCGCTGTGTCCTTGAGCAGGTCCCTGGACCTCTCTGGGCTTCAGTGTCCTCATCTGTAAAACGGGGGCAAATGAGGATTGGAGGCGGGTGAAGGGCCAGAGCGGGCTGGGGCTCGGAGTTGCCCTTCCCTCCCCCACACCGCCCTGAGAGCCAGTGGACCTAGGGGACAGTCTGCAATGCTCCCTCCCTGCCCCTAGTGTCAGGCCCCTGGGTGCCAGGGGGAGTGTGGGCCCGAGAGGGTGGGGTCACCCGAGACTTGGCTGGGGTTTCAGGGCAGCACCCCAGGTTGACCCATGGGGCCTGCCCCGGTCAGCATCCCCCCCACCCCACGTCCCGCAGCCCGGCCTGCCCAGTGCCGGGCTCCGGTGAGAGGCAGCAGCTCGGTCCTGGGGGGAGGGAGGGAGAGAGGCCGGGGCTCTGTTCCTGGTCACTGGCCTTCCCTGGCAGGACGAGAGAGGGGTGACCTCGGGGCACAAGCCTGCCCTCTGCCCACTGCCGTAGGTGGACGGTGTGGGCCACCACCAGTGCATGGGGAACCGAGGCGCCGTCCGCATGCCCCTCCCGCCCCGCGCCTGCCCAGCCCTCCAGCGCGGTGTCTGTGGGCCCGGGACCGGCATGGCGCGGCGGCGTGGACGGCGGGCCCTCCCACACCCGGGGGCTGGCGGGGTGAGGTAGTAGGTTGTGTGGTTTCAGGGCAGTGATGTTGCCCCCTAGGAAGATAACTATACAACCTACTGCCTTCCTCGAGGAGTCCAGTGACACGTCCCCATGGGAGGGCCTGCCCCGCACTCGGCGGGTGGCCTGGGCCGGCTGGGAGGCCGCGGTGTGCGCGCCTGGACGTCAATAAAAGCTGTGTTCTGACGTGAACCTGAGTTGGCATTTATTCTGGAAGCCCAGGGCTGGGCGATGGAGGACTTGCTCCTGTCCGCAGTGCTTGGGGCTCGTCTGCCTTAGGGGAGTGTGTGCCATGTCCAGGCTGGTGGGAGTCACCGAGCTTGCCGCCTGTGCTCCGGGCCCACCTGTCCCGGCAGCCTTCAGGTGGGTTCAGTCTTGGACCCCGGACCCCAGCCCATCCTTCGCCCCACTCACGGCCCCTTTGAGCTCAGGGCTGTGGGCCCAGGCCCCAGACGTGTCACTCAGCCCCAGCCTGGTGGAGCAGCCGCCACAGGGCAGGCGCCTTGCAAGTAGCCTGGGTCCCAGTCAGCAGCTCCGAGCTCAGTCCAGAGCCCGGCCCCCGAGGCCACCTCAGCACTTGGCGCTTGACCGGAAACTAGAAGTTCCCGTCCTCCCGTGCCCAGCCCCTTGGGACAGTTTCTGAGGTAGTCTTTATGTCGGGTGTCCATTCTAGGGCTGACTGCCATCCATATAGTCACCCTTGTTTCTCCTGGAGGCCTCGTGCCCCCGTGCTGGTGGCTGCTGCAGGCCTGTCCACGTCATCTTAGCCTGGGCGTTAGAAGAACCCGTGCATGCCTGCCCTGACACCTGAGAACCCCCCTCGGGCCACACCCTGCCCGTGCCTGTGGTGCCCACACAGACCCTGCTAAGGTACCACCTCCCCCAGCAGGGCCCAGCCCCCCGAGTCACCCCAGACCCTCTGTGAAAGACACGCTAGACAACCTCACGGGCACACAGAACTGGACATCACTGCAGTCCCCAGGTGCTGCCGGCCTGACTGGGGAAGAGACAGGACACACTGTCCTCGGGGACCTGGGACGGGACCAGAGGAGGCCTGTGGCCCAGCTAGGGGCATGGAGGGGCCCCAGGAGGAGGGGCCAGCTGAGCCGGGTACCCCTTGGCCATGCACACAGAAGCCTGAGGTCTTGGCTGGGTCTTCTTCCCCGTGTCCTGGCCGCTCCCACCATGGTGACTGTCCACAAGCCACCATTCGGCCCCAGCCTCCATCCTGAGCCTCCTGGCCACCTGCCCGGGTTCTGTAAGCCTCCCCCAGCCCCGCGTGGCCCTGCCTGGGCAGCCCACCCCCCACTCCCACCCAGTCCTGTTCCCACGTGGGCCTGCCCGCCTGCGAGGTGCTCCCACACCGTGCTCAGGGTGTGGGAGCCCAGGGCGGGGCCTCCCAGTCGGAGCCGCCGGAGCTGGACCTCGACAGCTGTATTGGGGTTTGCAACTGGACACAGGAGAGTCCTCCCCAGTGGAGCACCCATAATCCCCTCTCCCCTTGTCCTCCGGGGCCAGGGCGGGGACAAACTTGGGTACTGTCCGCCTCCCCTTCCTCACCTGGTGGTCAGTGGCAGTCCGGTCACTTCTGTCCCCTGAACATTTCTATCCTTCCACTCCCCATCCTCACCCTGTGTTCCTCCTCCCCACCCTCCAGCCAACCAACTTCCAGCCTCTCCTCCGCCAACCGGCCATCTCTAGAGATGGGGGTGTTGGAAGCTGCTCAAAAGGTGGGCCTGCGAGGTGCGGAGGGCAGGGGCTCCCCACCAGCCAGTCGGCAGCAGCACATGAAAGCAGTTTAGTCTTGGAACAGCCTGGAAGATGTCATATGGCCGAAGCAGCTAGCTGGGTTTCGCCCCCTTACCCAGCACTGGGAGGCCCTGCGGGGTGGTGGGAAGGGCCCCAGGTTCTGGGGCAAAGGCCAAGGGCAGTCACCCCACTCACCAAGCCTCAATTTCCCCATCGCATTTTGCAGGGTGCTGTGAGGATTGCAGGAGGTGGGCGCAGGGTAGGAGCAGGAGACTGGCAGGGGAGTGGGTGGGCCGGTCAGGAGCCCTGATCCACCGCTGGGCGCCTGGCGCCACCTGCTGCCAGATTCGGGAAGTGGCTCCTGGCTGGGTTCAGGTGAGGCTGGGTGCAGCAGAGGCTGCCCCCAAACCCCACGGGGGAGAACCAGGGACCCAGCCCTTGGAGGTGGCCCCTGTGTCCCCAGACATGTAGAAGATCCCTCTCAGCCAATGCGTGACTCTTCTACGGGAGCGAGGCCTGCATGTCTCTCTTCTTCCTGGGAAGTGACTCAGGACACCCGAAAGGCTTCTGGGGTGTTCAGGGTGGGCCCCTCGATAGGCCCATGGGCCATAGGTCCACAAGGGCCACCCCCAGGAAGGACTGCCAAGCTGGTCTGGCATTTATTTCCACCCTGCAGCCCAAAGCTGAGCCAAGGCCCCATGGCACCGAGGGACAAGGCTGTCACCCAGCGCCAGGACTGGGGTGGGTGGTAAAGGCCCTCCTGAGGGCACGTGGCAGGGCTGGTGTGTCCGTCAGCACAGTGGGCGCAGAGCCAAGGCCCACACGTCGTTAGGGGCCCACGAAGCACTTCCATTTCAATTCCTTTTAAAACCTAAAGGGAAAATGAACATGACAATATTCAATAAATGTAGAAATGAATATCTGTGTAATGTACCATGCACAGTGAGTTACACAATAACACACAGTATGCTGCATATGACATCTGCAATAATGAATCCGGCCTGGATTATATTCGTCTTTATCCCACTCAGTCACAAAACACGCGGTGTGATCTGTTTTGTGGAGGAAGGACCTGCGGCGTCAGCCTGCGCCCCGCCTGTGAGCACGGGCCCCCCGCCCAGCCCAGAGGTTTCCCGTCTCCTCAGCTTGGCGCTGTCATTCCCGCATAGTCACCCCTTCTTCCCCGCCCACCAGAGGGAGGCCTGGGCCTGGCCAGCCGGGCGCCCTGCCGTCAGGCTGTGCCTTTCCCAACAGTGACACCTTGTGGCGGCAGGGGGCAATGGCAGCCGTGAGCTGTGAGCCACCAAGCCCTGCCCAAAGCTCTCCACAGACCTGGGGGAACTCTGGGGAAGGGGATCACCCCTCCTGAACCCGAAACCTCAGGGTCAGGGTCAACCCGGGGATGCTCCCTGCTCCTCCAGAGGGTGGGGCCTGAGCCGTGGTCTGTTACAGCCGAGGCCACGCCCCTGTGCACAGCCTGCATGCTGGGGCCGCCCTGCCACCATCTGTCCCTCTGACCCGCAGTAAGCTGTCAGCACCGCTGCCCCACGTGACAGCCTCTCCTCGTGGCCACCGCAGCAAACCTGTGAGCCAAAGGAGCTACCTGGAGCGCGGACCCACAGCTGTCCCGGGCACTGTCCCTGGGAAGGGAGACTGTCCCCCAGCTGGGAGGATGGGGGCGCTGGGTTGTCTGGAGGCCCGGCCAGGGGGGTGGCCCAGGCAGAGGAACCCGAGCAGGAGGTAGGGCCGCAGTGCGGGCCTCCAAGCCGGGGCGGAGAGGGCAGACTCCAGGGGAAAGAGCAGAGCCTGGGTCTTGCTGTCATGCCCATGGCCCCCTGGCAGAGACGATGCCCACCCAGTGTCATTGGCCAGAGATGGGCCTCTGTCACTGATGCATCCTGGAGCAGGCGGGGTCTGCATGGTCGGAGTGGGCTGGGGGCCGGGGGGAGTCCCCACGTCAGCGGGGTCAACGTGCTGAGCTTAGCCTCTCTCTCTGGAATGGGGGAGGGGTGCCCCCAGCCAGGGTACATGTGTCAGACCCTGGACAGCTAGAGGGCTCGGATGGGCTAGGAGGGGACGGCCCTCGGGCCCACCAGGGTTCCAGCTGTCCTCGAGCTTGAGGCCGCCTTCCTGCCCATGCCCTGCCTGGTAGCCTAGTCACTGTACATGTGATGCCAGCCAGTGTCTCTGTCCCCCTCCCTCCCAAGGCTGCCCAGGCCGTCTGGGCTTCCTGGTGCCAAAGCTGGGCCTGGAACCCCCAGCTGCTGAGTGTCCATGGCGGCCAGGCCTCTCTGGAAGGAGTGACTTCTCCAGGGATGACGTGGAAGGTTCAGGCCCCCAGTGTACATAGTGGCGAGTCAGCCCTTACTGGTGATGCCATGTGCCAGAATGGGGTCTCCCTTCCTTAGGACAATCCCGGAGGGGCTGCTGTCCTGAGCCTGTTTCATGGATGTGGACACCGAGGCTCAGAGAGACGTAGCGACCTTCCCGCGGCCACAGGGCAGGTCGGGCAGGGCTGGAATGGCAGTCTGTGGCTGACCCGCCTCTCCTGGTTGCCTGGGGTTCGGGGGAGGGTTGTGCAGAGGAAGGATGGGTGGAGCTCCAGGGTCCCTTCCCTATGGCCAGGAAACCCGGCCAGGCCCAGGGCCCTCCCAGGCACCCCGGCCGCCTGCCTTGCACCTGAGGGTCCACCTCAGCAAGAGAAAAACAGCCGCCTACACACCACCTGTCTGGGTCCCCCAGAAGAGCGACTCGACCTCGGCTCGAAGGTGGTGAAACCTGCCTCTGGTGAACCTGAACCTCAGCCCTTGTCTGGGTGGACGTGCGGGCCAGACGCGGTGAGCAGGCAATGCTGACCCGCTGTGCATCTGGGGCTCAAACAGAAAAGGCACCTGTGCTGGAGAAGGCCTGGCACCTCCCCTCCCTCCCCGACATCCTGGGCCTCCCTGGGCCTCCCCGGGCCTCAGCCTCCCCGCTCTGCCCTTTTCCTGGGTCATCCCTAAGAAGTCCAGGGCACTCGGCACCCACATAAACCTGTTCTGTCCCAGGACACACAGCAGGGAGGCCCGGGCAGCTGGCCCGTGGGGCTGGGAGGTCGAGGCCCCAGGCAGCAGCTGGGGGCAAGGACGTGAAGGCCTGGGGTGGGTGGAGGGGCAGGGCGAGGGGGAGAAAAAGGGGAGGAAAACCCAAAGAGGAAAGGGGAGGAGTGCAGAAAGCCACCCGCAGCAAGGGGGCCCTGTGCAGGAGGGAGGACGGGGGGCAGGAGGAGCCAGCGTCCATCCTCCTCTGAGGGGCTTGCGAGGACAAGGAAGGCCCATGGCACGGCCCTGGACAGGTGGGGGTCCCCGTGGGAGGAAGTGGCCCACGCAGGAGGAGGCCCTGCCGGGCAGCAGACAGGACAGGCAGAGAGCTGGCCTCGGCGTGGATGTACTGAGCGGCGTGGGGGGCAGGGCGGGGGGGGGCGGCCAGTTCCAGGGGTGAGAAAGCCCGTATGCCCGAGGGCCCAGGAGCCTGAGGGGCCCAGCCAGGTGGCCCACTGCCCTGCCCAGCCAGAGGGGACCGAGGCTTCAGGCAGCACCCAGCAGGCCCCCAACGGGGCTGGGGATTGGGGAGGTACCCTGCACGTGGTCTGTGGTCGTCCCAGATGGAGGCACCCCAGGGCCCATGTGGCACCAGGGAGGCCCACAGATATTCACCTCAGAAGCCCTCGAAATGCCACGGAGGGGGGAGGGGCCCAGGGTGGCATAAGGAACATGGGGTCAGGAGACCACCCAGCAGGGGCCCATCTCAGCCACCTCCCTGCTGTGAGCTTGGGCAAGGCCCTGACCCGCTCTGAGCCCATCTCCCCACCCCGGCTGAGGTCGAGGCGGCTGGCTCTCGTGGTGTGGTGGGCTGTGGACGGCGGGCGCAGGCGCAGCAAACACCGGCCGGGGGGCCGAGCAGGCGAGCACCGAGGGGTGGGGGTGACAGCCCGGTGTTGCGCCAGGACGGAGCCCGTGGCCCGCCCGTGGCTTGGGAGCCATCTCGGCGGCCTACGGCCCAGCATGGCCGGACAGCGCGGCACTTGGCGATGGCCTCTCTGGCCACCAAGAGGGCGGACAGCCCCCGGAGGCAGAGCTCTGAGAGGTGCTGGCCACTGGGCTCAGGCCAAGGTGGCTGTGCCCAGACCATGGCGGCGACAAGGTGGGCGTCAAAGTAGGCCACTTTGAGAAACACTGGGAAGTGACCCCGAAAGGACCTGGGGGTGACAGGGGCAGAGGTGAGGGGTTGACAGGGGCAGAGGCGAGGGGATGACGGGGGCAGAGGCGAGGGGTTGACAGGGGCAGAGGCAAGGGGTTGACGGGGGCAGAGGCGAGGGGTGACAGGAGCAGAGGCGAGGGGCTGACAGGCAGACGGTCACTGAGACAGAGGAGCCGGGCAGGGCTCAGACCCACAGCAGGTGAGGTTGGGGGCGTGCCACGTGTGAGGTGCGGGGGCTGAACTGGGGGCCACACATGGGCTGGAGTCCCACCCTCTGGCCCCGGAGGAGCCACCTGGGCTGGCCCTACAGGAAGCCAGATCTGTGGAGCCAGGTCTCACCACTGTGTCCCCCGCCCCCTGCCGCACACCCTGCCCGAGGGGCATCCAAGAGACCCCAGGTTGCCTCGCCCACTTGACCTGGGCCCTCAGAGTCGGGGAGTGCTCCCCACGCCCCATGACATGGGGGTCAGGCCTGGCTTGGGAGCAGCAGCAGGATTAGCAGCCGGGGTCCCCAAGGAGCCAGGCCCAGCTGGGTCCCACAGCAGGGTGGAGACCCGGGCAAGTGAGCCCTGTGTTCTGAGAAGGCCCGAGACAGGCTCAGGGCCGAGAACCCCAAGGACAGGAACCGACGTTCAGTTCTCGGTGTTTGTTCTAGGGCAAGGCCCTCATCCTGGTGGAGGCCAGGCGGCCACTCTTCTCTTCCCGGGTGGACTCTCAGGGGCAAGGCCGGTGGCGGAGCAGCCTGGGCCTCAGGGTGGGGAGAGCCCGGACCTGGTGTGGCGCCCGGACCTGGTCCCATTCTCTCTGGTCAGGAGCATGGGGGTGTCTCCCGCTGAAATCTCTGCCAATGTCAGACGCTTAGAGGAATGCTGGGGACAGCCGGGCAGGGCCTTGGCTTGGACAGGGCGGACAGCGCCCCTGGAAGGGGACTGCTACGCCCAGCTGTGTCTCCGGTCCTCACATGCCCTCAGCCGGTTCGGCCTGGCCACCCCGAGCATAATCAGAGAGGAAACGGGCACCGGCCGAGCATCAGGGGCCCTGTCTCGGTCCCTGGCCCAGGCCGAGCCTCCCTGAGGGACCCGGAGAGTCTCCCACCCCTTCGTGGCCTCGGTTTCTCTATGTGCCCAGCAAGGGGCTCCAGACCCGAGTGAGGGACGGCTTCCCACTTCTTCCTCAGGACGCACCAGCTCCGGTCCCACCTCTGCGGTGAGGCCTGGGGTGACCACCAGATGGCGCCTGGGGCTCGCTGCACCGAGCCGCGAGGGCCGGAGGAGGGCGGTCAGGTGGGCGCTGCCCTGCCTCCTCGCCCCTGGGTCGAGAGCAGGGAGGGGTGGGTGTGGGGTGTGCGCCACTGCAGGAGGAGGGCCCCTGCGCCCTCACGACGTCCCCTGGGTGGGCGCAGTGCTCTCGTACTGGGGGGGAGGGGCATCTGGTATCTAGGGGGACGAGGGACGTCGCACCTTCCACCCGCCTGGGAGGACGGCCACCTCCCGCCCTTCTCATTCATGCACTGGACAGGGTCCAGCCGTTGGGTTGGGGTCCGACCCTGCGTCTCTCCGCACTCACCCCTACATTATCTCTGCCTCTCTGAGCCTCAGTTTCCTCATCTGTAAAACAAAAAATAACCCTACCTCCTCCCTGGCTGGCCACAGAGCGCTCTCTCCCTCCGCCCCCATCCAGTCCTGCTGCACCAGCCCCGGCACATGGGGTGTGGGGGATGCTACCCGCCGCTCGCACCCCGCGGGGCTGAGACAGCAGGGGAAAGAGCTCCGTGTCCACCACTTGCCAGGTGGCAGGAGGCCTGGGTGTGGGCGCCAGCGGTCTCACTGATCCTGCCGTGGGATGCTGGAAGGAGGGACGGGACACCGAGGCTATAAGCAGGAAGCAGCGTGATTCATGCCGGCGCCGGCTCAGCGGGTTCTCATCCGAAGACTGAGCTCCGACTGTAACGTAACCGGCAGTTTTATCCAGTCTCGTTATTCGTACACAGCTGCGGATATAAGGAGGAACGTTGATTGGATGAGAAAACTGACGTTAGCCAGAGAGTTGTTGGAGGAGGTGGGGGGCAGTCAGGAATGACCTTGTTCAAACAGGAAATGGTCAGGCAGGGCCAGGCTGCCACATTCCCCCTTTGATGCTCGGACCCAGGACTGGGTCAGAGAGCATCATCTCCTTCTAATTTTTGGTTTAGAGGCTGGTACCCCCATAGCAGCTTTTCTTTCTACTATAGCCTCTGTGAGGGAGGTGGCTGACCAGATAACAAGAGGCAACAGCATGGGAGGAGGAGGTAGGCCCCAAGGAGAAGTACTATCCCAACTAAGGTCTTAAAGCCACCGAAAGCGGAGAATCAGCCTCCAAAGAGGCACTAGGGTCCCAGCTTTGGACGGGCACATGAGCTATTTTCCTAGTATTAGCAGCTATGGCAGTCGGAGCTTTGCCATTGTCATCTATTCTGAGGCAACAGTCAGTCTGGTTAAACCTCCCGCACACTCCTCCTCCTGCTAGTAGATAATCTAAGGCTAGGCGGTTTCGGATGACAGCCGACCGCCTCTGGGATTCTTGCCTGGCTAGAAGCTCTACGGCAGGTGCGGTCTCTTTGGTTATGGTCTCAGGAGCTGCTTGTAATCTAATGATCCAGTTAAGCATGTATATAGGGGTCCGGTAACCCCTGCACCCATCTTGGGCCCAAGTTGCGGGGCCATAGTATTGGATAATATGGTGGGGCGGTCACTTATCTTCCCCCCACATTTGTGGTCCCCCTATTTCAAGTGATCTCTGAGTTCTGGCCTTTGAATCTTGGCGTAGGGGAACACCTAGCTCATTTCCTCCTCGGTCAGGCAGAAGGAAGAAGCCAGGCTGAAGGCATCCAATGGTGCAGCTTCCCTTCCGGTTCGTCAGGAGTTGAGTACAAGCCCACTTTCCACAGATCCAGAAGAGCCCATTGGGGCTGGCAGAATCGAGGTTTCCCAGAATGTGCCGATAGCCGGCACGGCGTGGAAGGGGTTAGGGACCGTGCCATTCTCTATAGCACAGTCTGTGACAGTCGGATTTTGGCTGAGAGAGTGGCACAAGGAGGAGTTGGCTGCAGCATTATTGGCCCAATACCGGGAAGGAGCCTTGGGCCACCAGGTTAGGTCTCTGTGGTTTAAAAATAGCATTCTTTTACATTCTCCAACCTACTGAGTGTATCCTGGACCCATCCAGCCAGGACATTTTCCCCCTACACTTCTGAGGAGAGGACCCAGCTCTGCGGTTGACCCTCTTCATGGCGAGCCACCGTGTGCTCCTCCACAAACCCAGCATTCAGCGACACCACGTTCATGCGCTACCCTCTCAGCTAGGTCAACAAAGAGGTTCTTCCCTAGGTTTTGGCCCAAGGCAGCCTTTGGCTGATCACACATGTGTGGCCTTTGGGGCCTAGGAGACGGTGTAGGCTTAGGTGTGGTTGAATTATGCAGCCATTGGGCAATTTCTCCGACTGCTGTTTCCTCTGCGTGGTTATGGACCTTTCCCCTGTTTGAAGTCCTTCGCCAACATGCCCAAGTTTCCCCTAATTTTTCAGGCTCTTGGCAGGATTGGCCACTCTCAGATTTAACCTTTCTGTACCCCATCCCATATTGGAATCCCCGATGAGTGCAGAGCGTGGTGTTTAGGGTACACTCTTTGGGTAGGCCGGTTACGGAAGTGAAGCCAATGGCAGTGTTGGACCCTATTCTGTACCTTTGTGTGCAATGGGTACAAAGGGAAGAGGCAGCGGGGAGACCGGTGCCACACACGTGATGGAGTAGGAGGAGAAGGAAGGGTCTTTAGGGGTGACATCCTGATGGGGTGTCGTTCTCAGGCTTTTGCTGCAGGCTGGCCAGCTTCCAGTGGGACCAAAGCGGGCAGACATCTTCCCCTTGGTTTGTCGGTGCAGCCGGTGGATTCTTCTGGAGGGTGGCCTCGAGGGGCTCAGAAGAGTCTGGAACACACTCCCACTCTGCAGCAGCAGGTTTGAATCTGCTGTGATGGATCCAGGGCGTTATTTCAGCGACCTTAACTGTGGTGGGGGTAGACAAATGACAGTAAAGGGGTTGTGGGGGCTGTATGTTCCCCTCTTTTGCCCAGTCTCCTGGCTTAAAGGATGAACCTCAGTGGTTAAGCTGACGGGAGCCTTTCCCTAGCCCATTGGTTGAGGTCTGGAAGGTGATCCCTAGGGCCTGAAGCTGTTGTCTCAGAGCCAATTCACCTATTTCCTTGAGGTCTCCTCGTCCTTTGATGAGGGGTGGTGGCCGTCCATACAGGATCTCGTAGGGGGAGAACCCAGTCTTCTTGGTTGGGCCAACCTGCTTCTTAATAGTGCCATGGGGACGGCTTTGTCCCACTGTAGATGTGTCTCCTGACAGTTTTCCCAACTGAGTCTTAAAGGTCCCGTTCATGCATTCCACCTGTCCTGAACTCTGGTCAATAGGCGGTATGCAATTTCTATTTAATTTGTAAATTCTTGGCTACTAGCTGCATTATTTCCGCTATAAAGGCTGGTCCTCTATCTGAGCCAGTGGTAATTGGTAGGCCAAATTGTGGAACAATTTCTCGGAGGAGCAGTCTGGCTGCTTCTCGGGCCTTCTCAGTCCGGGGGGCGGGGTAAGCCTCTACCCGACCGGAATAGGTGCACACAAAGACCAAGGGATACCCGAGGCCCCGTGATCGAGGGGTTTCAGCGAAGTCTACTTCAGGTTCCTCAGAGGGGGTGCCACCAACACTTCGGACCCCCGGTGGGGCCCACGGCCCTTGCCTGGGGTTGTTCTGGGCACAGATTTGGCACCGTTCACACACCACTCGGGAGATGCTAGAGAGCGGGGGACGTAGCAGTATCGGCCCAGAGTAGTTTCTAGGGCTATGCGACCGAGGTGAGTCCTTTGATGAAACTGTTTGACAAAAGCTGGAGCTAGGGCCCCAGGGACTGCAATTCGCCCGTCCTTGAACTTCCACCATCCATCAGGAGGAGGCTCACCTCTTCAGTCTTAAACCACGCTTCTTCTTGAGGTGAGTACTTGGGGTCCCATGCAGCCGAGGGACTGGGAAACGGGGAGCAGTTACGGCTGTAGGGCTGGCCGTCTCCTCGGCCGCTGCCCGTCTGGCAACGTGGTCTGCCCCGCGGTTGCCTGTTGGGCCGTTATGGTGCCTCCTTTTTGGTGTCCTCTGCAGTGCCTGACTGCTACTTTCTTGAGAGCCCACACAGCATCTAAGTTCTAGAATTTTCTTTCCATATTTTATGTCTTTTCCCCCTGAATTGATTAGACCCTCCTCTTTGCACAGGGCTCCATGTACATGGAGGGCGGTGACTCAGAGTCGGTGCATCTGTTAGCACACACTCCTGTTGCCCGCCGAAGGGCATGGTCGAGGCGATGAGTTCTGCCTTGTGTGCTGAGGTTCCCCTAGGCAGAGGTTTTGCCTCAGTGGTGGAATGGGGGGTCACCACAGCACATCCTGCAAGGCGTTCTCCTCCCCTCACACAGCTGCTACCACCCGTGTAATATTCCACATCAGGGTCCTTGAGGGGCTGGTCTGTCCAGTTGCATCGGCTGGAAAACACGTCATCCATGGCTTCGATGCAATGGCGGACTGGCTGGCGGGGCCCAACGGGGAGCCGGTTTGTCGGCCTCTGACACAAGGAGGGCCGTGGCTGCGAGTGCTGCAAGCAGGGTGGCCGGCCCTGGGCGACAGAGTCAAGCTGTTTGGAGAGATGAGCCGCGGGATGGTGCCAAGATCCTAGCAGGTGGGTTAAGACCCCTACCACGGCACCCATGCACTCACGTACGTACAGAAAGAAAGATTTCGTTACGTAAGTCTGGGAGTCCTACTCCGGGGGGGTTAGTGAGTGCCTGTTTGATTTCTTCAAAAGCCTTCTGCTTGGAGATTCCCAGAGTAGGGGCTCCCGTTCTCCCCCTTTTGTGGCTTCATAGAGGGGTTTGGCCAGGATGGAGAAATCAGTATCCAGGTTCTTCAGAAGCCGGCTGCTCTGAGGAGTTCACGGACTTGTCGTTGGGTGGTAGGGACAGGAATCGAGCAGGCCGTTTGTTTCCTTTCTGGGCCGAGTTGGCGTTGTCCCTGCCATAGGTGGAAGCCAAGGTATTGGACTCTTTCTTGGCAGATTTGAGCCTTCCTTTAGAGACCCCGTAACCCACTTCCCAGAGGAGATTGAGGAGTAGATGCGTTCCTTCCATGCCTTCCTCACAGGTCTTTCCTGCTAAGAGGCGGTCATCCACATGCTGGAGTAACGTCCAGGTGTGCTGGTTTGCCAGGAAGGCCTTTAAATCGGAGGCTTGAGCTGTCCTGAAGACGATCAGGGAGTTCTCAAACCCCTGGGGCAGCCGTGTCCATGTCAACTGGCCCTTGTCTCCACTTTCAGGCCTTTCCCACTGGAAGGCAAAGATTGGCTGACTCTGAGGAGCCAGGCGGATGCAGAAGAAGGTGTCCCTGAGGTCCAGACAGGAGAAATAAGCTGTCTCAGCAGGGACGAGGCCTAGGAGGGTTGGGGACAACAGGGTGCAGGGTGACAGTTGCCTGGTTGACTGCTCGTAAATCTTGGACCGGCCAGTATTCATGGGTCCCTGGCTTCTGAACTGGCAGAAAGGCGTATTTCAGGATGATTGGCAGGGACGGAGAATTCCATACTCCAGAAGTCTCTCTAAATGTTTTTGGATCCCCACTTGTGCTTTGCGGGACATGAAATACTGTTTCCGGCGGGCTGGCTCAGCTCCTGATTTTAACCACACCACTGGAGGAACGTGTCGGGCCGGTCCTGCAGGGCTGTCTTCAGCCCGCACTACGGGCAATTTGAAGGGGAGCTCGGGTTCCTAGTGGGACCCTCCTATGAGACTATAGAGGCGTCCCTCTTCCCCTTGGGGAACCATGAGCAACATGACCCTTGCTTCTGGCCTCCCCAAGGTTAGGGCTGCTTGGCCACATGAGTCAAAGGTAATCCGAGCCTGGAGTTTTCCTAAAAGATCTTGTCCCATGAATGCCACGGGGCAGTCAGGCAGATAGATATAGGAATTCGTGGACAACCTCTTGTCCTCCTAGCTTGCACCGGTGGGGCTGCGGGAAGGCGTGACGGACTCGTCCCTCGGTTGCTTCCATAATGGTAGCTTGTATTTGAGAAAGAGGACCCACAGGCCGAGTTACGACTGAGTGTTCAGCTCCGGTGTCAACCATAACGTCAGTAGGTTGGTCCCTGACCATCGTTTGGACCGTAGGCTCCTGGAGGCCTAGCAGAATGGAGCCCGGTCTGGCCTAGTGCTGACAACGCAGGTTTCTTTTCCTTCACCTGACTTTGGGAGGGTGCCAAGGCTGGGGCTAGGAGGACCCTACAGTTCTCCTTCTAGACAGACTCTCAACCAAGGGGGTTGGGTGCAAACTATTGCCTCCCAAGAATCGATATAAGTGAATTTGTCTGGGTGGCCAGGTTGACCAGTAACGACTTGAGAGACCTTTGCAATGACTTCCTTTATCAACAGCACCATCTGCTGGCCACCCAACGCCAAAAGAGGGCCAGTCGATCTCACAAAGGGTGCGGAGCTTCTGTGGGGTGAGTTTAACTCCATAATCTCCTGAATAATCCTTTTTGAAATTCATAAGCGTACCACCTAAAGGTGTCTGTTTACTCCGTTTTCCACCCAACATTCCACCCGTGGTCAGTGATGCGTATGCATTCAGAGATTCACTTCGTCCATCTCCAGCCGCTCTTCTCGCGGGGAGCAATTGGTGGGTTGGTATAGACCCACCACTCGGGTCACTGGAGTAGACTCCTCACGGAGATCTAGTGGCACCACCCTAACCGTATGAGATCTGCCATGGAACCACGTAGAGGCTCAATTCTCACTTCATAGCAAGGCCATGTGTCAGTCACACGCACTCACACTCCAAACACGCTCCACCCTCCTCCCTACGTATCTGAGAGGTCACGGCTTTCTCTAACAAATGTAGAGTGCTCGGGTGACCTCGGGAGTTAATCAGACTGGCCTTCTGTCCTCTAGCGGACAGGCTGTCCCTGGGACCCAGGCCCTTACCACTCAGTCGGGCGGTGCTCCTGGGCTGGTTCCTGCACCTCTCCGGGTTCCATTGTGCTTCTGGGGCGGCCGCCCAAGGTCACTGGAAGAGACGTTTTTCTTACGGACAAGGGGCCCGTTGGCACGCCAAGTGGAATCTGTGTCTTCCTGTGTCCTGGGGGCCGGAACCCAAAGACAAGGGAGGCAAAAACCCGCCGTCTCTGGATCCTGGACAAACCCCCAGAAATGTTGCGGGATTCTCAAACGGAGAGATGAGACACCAAGGCTACAAGCAAGAAGCAGTGTTTATTGATGCTGGCACCGGCTTAGCGGATTCTTATGCAAAGGCTGAGCCCCGATTGTCACATAACGGACAGCTTTGTACAGTCTTGTCATTCCGACACAGCTGCAGATATAAGGAAGAACACTGATTGGTTGCCAAGCTATGAAACAACTGATGTTAGCCAAAGTGTCCTTGAGGTGGGGGAAGGGCAGTCGGGAATGAACTCGTTCAAGCAGGAAATGGCCAGGCAGGGTCAGGCTGCCACAATCCCACAGCAGATATCTCATCTCTGTGCCCACGACAGGGACACGGACCCAGAGAGGTTAGCTCTATGTCTGGGATCTCACAGTAGTGTCCCTTGGGGACAGGGGCCTCCCTTAGTCCCCTCTGTGTCCCTTGAACCAGGTGTTGGGAGTGGTGTCCAGTAAACACCAGCACGTTCACTGTTACCAGCATGGTCACTGCTCGGTGGCCCTGGGCGGTCACCATTCTCCTAGAGTCTCGGAGAGCCCTACTCCCAAGGGAGTTCTGGGTGTATCACTCAGCTGCATACATCCCCCACCCCCAAAAGCTTGGGGCTCACAAGGACAGACCTGCAGCAGGGCAGGGAGTGTGGAAATGGCCATGGGCAGCTGGGCAGGTGCCATCCCTGGGAAGCTGATGAGAGCCTGGCACACTTGGTGTGGCGGCCAGACTCTTCCCACTTGGCTGACCCTTGCCACAGTGACGAGCAGACAGCCCAGTGGGCGAGGCTGCCCTATGTGCGGTGGGTGGGGGCAGCTGCCATCCGGGACCCGAGGGAGCCTGGTGGGCGTGGGGAAGCAATCTGGGGGCCTGGCCAGGCCCGGAGGGCTCGGCCACCCCAGCAGGCACTGAGGCCAGGGCAGTGCTCAGCTGGGCAGCCTCGTCTGGAGGCCATGGGCCATGTGGCCTCTCTGGGCTTGGGCGGGGCTGCTGTTCTGCCCAACACAGGGCCTGGCCCTGGACAGGGCCCACTGCCCGGAGAGAGCAGGCTGCTGGGGCCGGAAGGGCCAGATGCCACCCGGTCCTCCGGCACCTGGATCGCAGCCTCAGCCCGATCTCCCCCAGCCCCAGGGCCCTCACTTGCAGCAGGGGTGACCCTCTCCCCTACCGCCACTGCCACCCGGAGCTCATGGCGTCCAGCCTCAGCTCGTGCTGGGCCCTCTGCCTGGGACGCCCTCCTGCTGCCCCTCGTCCCCGGCCACCTCCACCGGGCCTTCCCGAGGGCAGCACCCAGCTTCTGTTCGCCACTAGGTGCCAGCACTGTCATGTCACCTTGACCTTCCTGTGGGTGTGACAATTTTTCTCCCCAGCTTATTAACGAGAAACCTGCCCAAGATCCCCCAGCCCGGAAGATGCCCCTTCCGGAGCTCCCGGGGTCCCGGACGTACACCTGCAGAGGCACGCCCAGCCCTGCCTCCACCAGCCCCCACCCCGGAAGTGGTACTCCTTTCTCTCCGCCCCCACCCTGCACCCAGACCTCCCCAAGTCCTGACACCTCGGGCACTTATGGGAAGCCGGAGGTGGAGAAGGAGCAGCTCACAGGACAGGCAGTCTCAGCTGCGGACCCGTCCGAACAGTGTCCACCATCCTGAGGGATCAGCTTGCGGGATGCAGCACGCAAAACCATCCTTCCTTCCATCCGCTGCAGCGGGAGACAGTCCCGGCAGGGCGGTGACTACGGGAGGGGTGCCTGGGGCCTCGGAAGACCGGGGAACCAGGGAGAGAAGACCCACACAGCAGGGGTGGGGTGGGGAAGAGCTCATGAAGAGCTTCCTGGGACAGGCAGAAGTCCTGAGCTGGGTTTTGTAGGACGAGTAGGAGTTTGCCAGCTCCAGAGTAGGAAAAGGAATGAGAAGCTCCCTCAGTCACACCCTGCGGTTGCATGTGTGTGTGTTGTGGGGGGCTGTGGGGGTGGCTATGTGTTATACTGAGGGACGGGAGGGCAAGGGACTCTGTGTGGGCACCAGGGACTGCTCACGCCCCAAAAGGTGGGTGCACTCTAGAGTCGGTCTCAGAATTAATCAGAAAGCTTTAGTGGCAGGTGACAGAAACCCAAGCCAATGCGGCTTAGGCCCAGAGGGGATTTACTGGCTTATGTAACAAAAGAAATCCAGGAATTAGACCAGCATCAGGCATGGCTGGATCAAAGGGTGTTCTTGGGACTCCCTCTCCCCCATTTCTGCTGACGGCTTTCCTCCTCGTGACCCCCAAACTCAGTCAGCTCCACCTGACGCGGCAGAGACGGGCAACCTCCGTCTTACCACGCCACGTTGTAAAAAGCTCTCTCCCTTCCTCACTGGGCCCGACAAAAGTGGTCGAGTTACCTGTGATTGGCTGTGCTTGGGACAAACGCTCAGCCCTGAACCACTCACTGGCCGTGAGTGTCACTGGGCAATCTCGGGCCTGCTGTCAGGAGAGGAGGGCAGACGGAGGAGGCAGTGGATTCCTGGAGGGCAGAGCCAGCCTCTCCTGCTGGGGCCAGCACTGAGAGCGCAGGGAGTGGCCCATGTGGGCAGGCTCCCGGCAGCCACCTTGAGCTGCGGAGGACCGAGGCAGCTCCGTGGCTGAGTCCTTTGGGGTTTCTTCCCGTCTGTCCCCCGAGGCAGTCTGAGTGTTGGGCTCTGGGTGGGCCTGTGTCCACCCTGACCGGGTGGTTGGAAGGGGAGCAGCACCCCTCCAGGCCAGGCCAAGGTGGGCCAGGCAGTGACCTCTGGGCCGGCAGGGAGCGGGCATGAGTACTGACCATCTGCTACATTCTGGCCACTTGTGGCTCCACGGGCTTCCCCTGGAGAGCCTCCAGCAGCCCCAGGGAGGCATGGTTAGCGTTTGCCCCATTCTACAAACCAGAAGACGAGGCACAGAGAGTTCCGTGACCCAGACGAGGGGAGCTTAGGAGCGGTGAGCTGGGGCTGGCCAGAGGGGCCGAGCTGCCTGGGTATGACCAGGGCCTAGGCCCTGCTCTCCTTTCCTGCCTCTGCCCCCCACCACCTCAGGCCCCTCCTGGACAGAGCCAGCACCCCACTGCAGAGGGCACCTTCAGCGAGTGCCCATCCCCAGGGACCAAGGGGCGGCCTGGCACAGCCGCCTTGCTCCGCATGCCATCTGCCGGAAGGCAGGCGCTTTGCCCCTCCCCCCCAGGCTGAGTGCCCTCTCTGGGGAGGGCCAGGGCAGGCGGCCACTGGCTCAAGCCCAGGAGGAGCCAACAGAATGTTCAGCCTTGACACTCACACAAGGCCAGGCCAGAGGCCCCATGGCGTCGGCCTGCACACAGCCTGAGGCTCGATGCTGCTCCAGCACCTGTCCTCCTGGGGGGCCACTCCCCCTCAGCGAGGTCAGGGGTGATGTCACCTCCATCCTCTGTTTTGATCCCCCACCGGACAGGGGTCTGCGTCAGTGTGGGGCCCCGCCCAGCCCCACAGACAAGAGGACCGCGTCTCACGGGTTCACAGTGCCTTGGGCCACCACCCAGGAGAAAGGTCATGAGGTGCCCAGAGCCTGGCGCAGGGCTCACCCCACGGCTCCCCACCCCCTCCTTTAAATTCGACCTCTCAGAGCCACCATGCTGAGTCTCAGAAGAGCCCCTTGCCAACGCTGAGACCCACAAGAACCGAGGTGACAATCGCCGTGGCAATAACTCGAAGTCCGTGCTGCAGGAAAGAGAAGCCAGCTGTGTCACCCGGGCCGGAGCCCTGTTCCTTTGTGCCCAGCAGGGAGTTGGTACCCGGGTAGCATCTGTCAGACAGACAGACAAATGAGGTAACGTTTGAGTCGGGCTTTGAAGGACGAATAGGAGGTCATCGAAGGGAAGAAGAGAGGCTCATCCCAGGTGGAGGACACAGCATGAGCAAGGGCCAGACGTGGACAAAGCTCCGTGCTCCGCCGCCGCGGAAGAGGTTGGGGCCCCTTAGTCAGAAGGAAAAAGTGGGGTGCTGGTCCACCGGGCGCCAGTGTACACTCTTCCCTGCCGCTGGCCTTGCTGCCTCTAGTCCTCTGGCCTGACTCTTCGGCATAGCCCCCGAGCCTCCCTCAGCCCCCAATGCCCCCAGCCCATGTCTCCCTCTTCTCTCCCAGCCCGGGCCCCCTTCTCCAGGAGGCCTCCCCCGACCACCCCAGGCACTGGCTGTGGGGACTTCCTGCCCGTCCTGCTACCTGCCTCTCAAATCTCACGCTGGCCAGCCCGCGTGACCCCACTACAGACTTGACAGCACCCACTGGACAGACAAGAATGCGGAGGCCAGGGAGGATGCCGGGGTGGGTCCAGTCGGGACCCCAGCCCCAAACCCAAACCCGAGGCCAACTCTGAGAACAAGACTCAGAGCCCCTTCAGACTGGGCACTGCCCGGGACCCGGGGCTGGGCTGGGGAGGGCACCCCTGGCTCCCCTATCGTTACAGGCAAAGGAGGAGGAGGTGCCCCTCGCTTTAGCGACTCTGGAGCTAAATGCAGACACATGGCTTGGCCAAGCACCGCCTTCAGCCTGGGCCAGCTCCCAGCGGGCACTGCCCGGCCGTGGCCCGGCCCGGAGCGCAGGTGGGGCCCTGTCCTGGGGCCTCGGAGGAGCGGTCAGCTCAGGAAGCTGGTGACCTTGCCAAGGGCAGACAGCCAGACGAGGGCCAGGAGCATCCCCACTGTCTCCTGGCCTGTCCCCTCCCTCCCCTGAGACCCTCCCTGGTCCGGCCTCCTGACCGGGCAAGCTGGGAGCTTCAGGGTGCTCGGGTCTCTGGGCCCCTCCTGGAGGCCTGGCTCTAATGGCACCTGCCCCCATCACCCTACTTAATCTCAGGCTCTAGGGATTCCTGTAGTCCCCATTTCACAGCCAGGAGACAGATGCTGGGCAAGGTCAACCCAAGGTCACAGAGTGGTGAATGGCAGAGCTGGGGTTGGAAGCGTCTGCCCGATGCCCGCCCGCCACACCCCGCTGCCCCTGAGCTGGGGGGACGGCTCCGTCTCACGGATGAGGAAGCTGGCCTGGGGAGAAGCAGCCCGAGGTCGCCCACCGATCGGGCAGAACAAGCCCTCTGCCCACGGCCGCCACGTCCCGCCCCGAGGGGAGGGTCTGCCTTTCTGGCGTGAATCAGGAGCGTACAGCCTCGTCAGGGAGGCAGGCACCAAAACAGGCGTCAGCGTGAGGTGACGGCAGCTGGACCTGCCGCACGAGGGCCGTGGAGATTCGTCCTCACCAGCCCGGGGGCTAGGAAGGCTTTCCAGAAGAGGCGATGAGGCTGCTACCCCACGTCCTCAAGGACTAGGAAGTGAGACTAGGCGAGGGGTGTGGGTGGGGAGGGAAGTGTGGGTGTCCGCAGGTGAGGGAGCACCTGGAGGGAGCAGGGCCTGGGAACAAAGGGCCCTGGACACCCTTGGGTCTTTGAAGGCCGCAGGGAGCCATGGGAGGTTTTAGAGGGTGAGTGGCAATATCCGGTGTGTGCTTGGAAAGCTCAGTCCGGCTGCCATGTGGCTTCTGGATCGGGTGGTGGGGTTTCACCAGGCGGGCGCCCAGGAGGGGGCCCTGGACGTGGGGGCGGGGCCACACCCAGCCAAACTCAGCCACCCCTCCCCCCAGTCGCTCTCTGTCCCCCGTCCCCATTCCCACCGCCCACTCTCCGGGGTCCCACCCCAGGGGCATCGGTGCTGGGGGCAGGCCAGGCTGTGCAGGGGTGAGTGCGCCCAGCCCACAGCCCAGAGCACCAGACGGCAGGAGCAGCCAGCGTGGCCTGTTCTGGGGGTGCTGCCAGGTTTCCGGGACTGACCTTCCACTGGGAGGGTACAGGGCAGGGCCCGCTTCTGCCAGGGTACCGAGCAAAGGCCCGAGGGCAGTCCCCTCAGACACCTAGGTGGAAGGAGGTGAGCGGGGCGAGCAGGAGAGTCCCGGGGGCGGGGGTGGGGGTTCAGAGCAGAGCTCTGTGCAGGGTGGACCCCGGAAGGAGGAGAGGGACGCCAGGCAGGGAGGCGTGGGAGGCGGTGCTGAGGCTCAGGAGGGGCTGGAGGCTGCGGGAGGGGTTGGGAGGACAAGACAGAGACGCCTGCAAGCCACAGAGGTCAGGGAGGCGCCCTGGGGAGGAGTAATCCAGACCCACACCCAGTGTCACAGAACATCTCCAGGTGCTGGTTGCTTGGGACACTGGCGAGCACAGCAGGGAAGTCCCTCAGCTCGAGGAAAAGCAGATGAGGGGGAGTCGGGAGGATGTGGTTTGAGGGCCTAGAGGTGTCTAGAAAGAGGTATCCAGTAGGAGTGTGGTTCTTGGGGCCAGGCTCAGATGTGGGAGGCACGGCCCGTGGCAGGGGCTCCATCTGGCTTTTGGGTCACACCATGCTGGGGTCATGTCCACGCCCAGCCCAGACAAGGCTGGGCGGACGAGTCGGGGCTCCGTCGGCACCTGGGCGGCAGGTGTCGGGCTCTTGAGACGTCAGGTCCAGTAGCGGGATCCAGGCCTCTGGGCAGCCGCGTGGTCTGTGGCCACCCCCTACTGGACAGCCAGATCTGCACGTCCTCAGCACTGGCCTCTCAGCCCAGGTCACCTATGAAGCTGTGTCCAGAGACCTAGGGATCCTCACTCCTTAGAGGGGGCTGGTGGTGACGTTTTCTATGCCTGATCTGTGCCCGACAGTGCTGTGGGCAGTAATCTTCTATCTGACTGCAGCCGGGAGGGGGTCCTGGGGACACTCAGGGTCAGAGGCCTCGCTCCGTGGCTGTGACGTGGCCCCAGGAGTCCAAAGGCCAGGCTGAGGTTGCAGCACAGCGAAGAGCAGCCGGGGTGGAAGCCGGCCTCTCCTCCCGCCCCGACCCCCTCCCCTGTAGCAGGCCACCGCGCCCAGGGCTGGGCTGGCATGAGGCTGTCCCATGGAAGCCGACCTCATGCTGTCCACTGCTGGACCAGGGTCCCCGAGGTGGAGCGACTGGGCGATGACGTGAACCTGCAGACACCCTCAGGTCCCCGGGGTGCGCGGGGATGGAGGGGCAGGTGGCCAGTGGGTTCCTCCACCCCGTCCAGCTCAGGGGAACCCAGGGCTTCAGCTCCCCTGAGAGGCAGCTGCCTGGCAGGGTGGCTCAGTGGCAGCCTGGGGTGTCTGAGCACTTGGCCCCCAGGAAGAGGTGCGACTTCGGGCCCCCCTCACAGGTGTGCTGCCCCATAGACGGTGCTTCCCCCACAGTCCACCTGGCAGCCCCTCCACAGCCCCGCATCTGGGTCATAAGTCTCATTGGGCTCCGAGGGCCGATGCCAGCCCACCCCTGGGCCCTGCTGTTCCACGGGGGCTATGGGTGAGTCCACACAGGAGAGGCCCCGGGGCCAGCTCGGCTCCCACCTCCCACCTCCCACCTCCCACTTGGGGCAGTGGGCACCTCAACTGGCTCCTGCCCTCCTTCCTGGCCGAGGGGACTGGCACCTTCTGGTGTCATGCCCCTGCTCCACCAGCTCTGGCTCCCTCCTAACCCCCTCTCGAAGCCACCAATGCCTCCTGCCAGGGCCTCTTCCCAGCCCAGCCCTGCATCCAGGCATAGGGTGCAGCTGGTCCCTGGAGGCCCCGCCCTGCCTCCCTCCCTCCCCCAGGGGACAGGACTGCACAGTGCTTGGGCCCCTGGACACTCGGCCTGAGCCGCTGGGTCCTAGCAGCTCTGCCAGCCTCGGTTCCGTGGCCTCTCTCTGCCTCGTTTGCCTCCCCTGCAGAGTGGGGCCCACTGGTACCATCCCGTAGGGCCAGTGAGGACCCCATGAGCTCTGGGCGCTCTGGGAACCTCACCCCCTCCCTTCCCCGGCCTTGCAGGCTGTACTCAGCCTGGACTGCCCCGCCCCGCCACTTGTCCTTGGCTTCTTGGTGCCCCCCACTCCGCCACAGTTCTCACCTAGGTCCCATAAACCCCCAAACTGCCCCCACCATGGCATACTCAACTGTCTTCACTGCCACCCCCCATCCCACAGGCCCCCAGGCCTCAGTGCCTCCCCCTCCCCTGCCACAGAGCGACCTTCCCTGACCCCCAGCCCCTGACTGCCCAGGCAAGGACTTAGTGCACTCTCCCCCTGGCCTGGCCCTTCTCAGGATCGGGGCCAAGGTCTGGGTCACTGATCCCCTCCGCATCCTCTCTCCTCCTCTTCCCTGCATGCTTGGTGCCCCTGTAGTCTCCCTGCTGGGGACCTCAAAGACCCTTTAGGATAAAGGACTTTCTCCGGCAGCAATAGGAAGACTTGGGAACATTTTAGGTAGCACAGTGACAGGATCAGAGGGGCTTTTAGAGGAGGGGGTCGAGGCGCAGGGGAGCACAGTTGGGGGCTGTTTGGGGAGCAGATGATTACTCCGTGGGGAGGGGGAGGAGGTGATGAGAAAGACACTTTTGGGAGAATCTTGGCTGGAACTAGAGATAGGTGTGGAGGGGCAGCAGAGTATGGGGTGTCAAGGCCATTTCCTGGTGTCCGGCTTAGACAGAACTGGCTGACAGGTGGCACCATTGGCCCAGATGGGGAGCACTAACGCGCATCAGCTTCAGGGCAATTTGGGGGGTCCTGTGGGCCATCTCAGGTGGCAGCTCGGGAGAGATGGACTACAGACAGACCAGGAGGCGATGCCTCCTGTGGGGTTCACGGAGCCAGACAGGGGATGCAGGGGGATGCAGGGGGATGCAGGGCCCCGGGAGGAGGACCACCCAGGCGGAGCTGGGGGCAACAGGAAGCAGCACCGAAGGCCTGAGCAGAGGCCAAGACGCCCAGTGAAGCGTCTGGAGGTGGAGGTCAAAGAGGCCGGTGCTGGAGTGAGGCAGGAGAGGCTTAGTGCATCCCAAACACGCACGTACGACAATCGCAGTGTCACGGGACAGAATGGACACCCCTTGGGGCACTTTGGGGACAGCGGGAGCCATGACCGGCATTGACTAACTGGCCACCCGCACCACCTGCCCCAGCCCTCTCCCGGAGCTGCCTCTGCATTCCCAGGCAGCCCATGGGCCTGGTGACGGGGTTCGGATCAAGGAAGGAAAAAATAAATTCTTTGTGCCCCACACGCTGCTGCTCCTTTCCCACAGCGGTCACAATTCTGTCTTTGTTCCCAGGGAAGCAAATGACAGAGGAAACAACGCCATTCGAAGTACGGTCGAGCCTTAAAAAGAAGTCCCCAGAGTCTCAGGGAGGGCACCAGGCAGCAAGCTCAGTGGTGATGGAGGCAAATCAGCGGGACAGCCCCCGCCCCCTCCGCCCCCTCCGCCGGACGCTGCCCCAGCACATCAGAGTGGGGACACTTCTGTGTGCAGCTGAAAGGTGGAGTTTCCCCAAGGACAGCACTGCCGCTGGCTCTAAGATCCGGCTTGGAACCAAAACACACAGCAAGAAGCTCTCAGGTGGGAAAGGTTGGGAAATAAGCAATGGAGACGGTCAAAGGTACTGGCAGCAGAGTCCCAAGAAGCGTCCTGCCCCGCTGACCTTGAATTTGCTGCGTACAAAGTCCCAGGCTTTCTGGGTCTGAGCAGACTGGGTAGGTAGAGGGCACCACCAGGCCCAGTGGGCAGTTACACTAGGCCTGTCTTTGCATCCACCTCCCCTGCTCTCTGCTCGAATCTCTGTGTCCCTCTGGATTGACCAAGGGAGCGAACAAAAAACTCACATGTGTGCACACACGCAGACACGAGCACACAGACAGACTCACGCACACAGATGCGAACGTACACTGCACACAGGTATGAGCACACGGAGACAAATGCAAGTGCACACACAGATGTGTACATGCTCACACGCAGGCACAGAGGCATGTGATCATATATAGATGCGTGCACACAGATACACACAGATGCGTATATGCACACGCATTCATGCACATGCATGCATGCTCACACACAGGTATGCACACACAGACATGCGTGCACATACTCAGGTGGCATGCAAATGCACATGTGTGTACACACAGTCACATGCATGCATGTATACACACAAATGCATACCTACTCATGCACACACACACAAGCGTGCACACACACACAAGCGTGCACACATATATGCTTTCTTGTGCACATGTACCTGCCCAAGGTGGCAAGTGTGGCCCTGAGTTGAGAGTCAGGGAGTGTCACCCCCATTCCCCATGCGACTCGGTTGTGTGGAGTCTGGGGGCTCTCCCACTCTCGTGTGCCTTCTGCTGGGTGGAGAAATAGAGCCACGCTTTTGGGGTCTTCCAGCTCTGCCCTGTGGGCAGCAAACGCCAGTCGAAGGCCAAGCGCACAGCTGAAGGACAAACTGGCTCTGGGGCAGTTCCAAGGGCAGCTCCCAGGGAGGGGAGCAGGGCTGAGCCCTGGCAGTGGTCACGTCCCACCCTGGGGGCTGGCTGTGCCCACTCAGCACAAGCAGGGGTGATCTGCTCAAGGTCACAGCCTGCTGAAGCCAATGTTCTTTTTCTGCTGTTTTGAAATAAATACCCCTTGCGTTACATGTTAGCAGAGAAAAACGGAGGCTTTGAGGCGGCCGGGGAGGAGAAATTCTGATACTGTTTCTTCACCACCCGGCCAGGGGATGACTCATTATCCAACAAGTGTACATTCAGTGCCTGTGACTTCCCAGTGACACTGAAGGAGACTCAAGTCCTCTTTCTTGTAAACCAGTTCAATCTAAGAAAAAGCCCTGTGTGGGCAAGGTGGCCTGGGCCACCTCCGTGCCTTCCCATCCCCCTCTCCCCGGGTGTGCCCGGGCACTCTCTGAGTGTGGGTGCGACACACGCCACACTCAGAAGGGGTGTCGCACAGATGTAGGGGTGTCCTGCCCACTGATCTAAGTGGTCAGTCCTTCCACAGCTGCATGGGCCGTGGCCCATGAAACGTTGCCCGTGCCCACATCCCTCGGCCGTGGTCAGAAGGTGTCATGGAAACAGCAGTGAGCCGGCAGCAGGGGCCCGGTAGCAGCTGGGCCACCCTGGCTGGCCAGTCCTGCTCGGGGCCTCCACCTCCCACCTGCACGGCGGGCATCTCCCCGGGGCTCGCTGCTGCGGGGCTGCCCGGAGCCTCCCCAGGGGCTCAGGAGGCTGCTCTGGGTCCAGGTGGGAGGAGGTGGCCGGGCCCAGGGGCTCTGGCACGGGTGGACCTCCTCTCCAGAGCTGCACATTAACAGGTCAGAGCAGCCCTGGGCAGGGTATGGAGGAGGCTACCTGGGGACATGTCAAGACTGGACTTTGAAGGTCAGCGGGTCCTTCAAGAGCATGAACTTTATCACAGATGAACATACTGCGAAAGAATGTTACGCTAAAAAAGAGAAGAAACATCCACCTGTCGAACTTCGGTGCAGTATCGAAGACTATCTGCAATGACCTGAAACTACGATGACATTCTCCCTCCCTCCCTCTTCCACCTTCCATTTCTGGGAGGCTGGATTTTCTTCACAGATGTCAACAAAAACGGTGTCGTGCGGCCGATTCGTGGCAGGAGAAGATGCGAGAATCCAGCCACCTTCTTTTAAACCAGACATTAAAGAGATTTGCGGGAATGTTTTAAAAATTTTGGGGGGGCAGTTTGAACACTATAATCATTTTCATAAATGTTATATATGTTAACGTACGAAGGACTCACTATTGCTATTTTTGTATGAATTAATATTTAAAGTTTTTTCAGCTTTAATGTCTAGTGCTGGAAATGTCGACTGGTGCGGCCCACGTAAACAAAACGCTTTGGGGTTCTCGACAGCTTTTAAGAGTAGAAAGGGGTCATGAAACCGAAGGTTTGAGAACCATAGTCTACCATAATCACAGCACAACGATTAACATCAGGACACTTAACACTGATACGACACCACCTGATTTCACCAACTCGTCCAGAAATCTCTCCATGGCAACTGGAAGTCCTGAATGGGAGATGGACAGTCAGTGTTTCATGGGGACAGAGTTTCAGTGTGGAGATGGCCGGGGTGATGGCGACGTGACAATGTGAGTGTGCTTAATTGCCACTGAACTGTATACTGAAAAATGCTAAGTTTATGTTGTGTATATTTTAACACGATGAAACATTACTATGTTAAAAAATAAATAAAGGTTTATTTAAATACAGTGAATAGCATCTGTATAATAAAAACAAGCAAAGTTATAGAACGCGTATGTAATATATGTCACTATAAAATATCGCAGTATGAACAAAAGCAAACGCTAGGGGATTTCTACACAAAATAGCCAGGCCTTGTGAAATCGGAACATGAAGGAGGTAAAATACCAAAAGCGTGCTGACTTTTTTATTCATCATTTCTGTTGCTGTTATTGTTGCTGATCATCTCAGATGAGATCCCAATCCCCAAGAAGCTTCCAGTCTAGGGAGAGAGATGGACAGCAAACAGGCAAGTACAGCCCAGGGAGGTCAGCAGAGACACGGGGCTGAGGGACCACAGAAGAGGGAGAGAAGAAACCAAGGAGGCCTTCCTGGAGGAGGTGATGCCTGCAGTAGTCCAAAAAATAAAAAGACATAAGATACCCCGCAGAAGGAAAAGCAAGTGTGACACAGTGGCTTGCGAGTGGAGAGGCTGGAGAGAGAGCTGGGTTGGGGCCCTCGCCGCCGCAGGTGTCAGGCCCCGGGGCTCGGCCAGGCCTGTCAGGCCGCCTGCAGTGCAGGGCTGTGGCGAGAGGGACAGAGCCTGGTGCCTGGTGGGTGAGGGGAGTGGGAAATCGGGGCCCAGCCAAAGGGGTGTGATGGGCAGAGTGGGGAAGGAGGCAGGGCCCGGAGCCTTCTTGACTGGACCTTTGATCTTGACCTTCATTACCTTTGACCCTGATAGCGAGCCTCCAAGGGTGGCCTTAATTCTCCCCGTGATGACACCGAGGTGCTGAGACGTGGGGCAATTAGCCAACTTCACCCAGCAGAGCCAGGACTAGAGCTGGCTTTCAGCTTGACTTTGCTGCTCAGAACAAAATGGTGACAGGGACAGGGAGCCTCTCAGGGATGAGCTCTGTGTCACCCACACGGCCTCTTCAGTCTTCATTTCAGGGCCCCTGCCTGGCTCCAGGGACCCAGAGAGGATTCCACTGGGTCCTGCCCTTCAGGACTGCGCCCCACCCCAGTCCAGAACTTTCCAGCCAGACCTCAGGTCCTGCCAAGAGGCCCCTCCCCAGCCGACTTCTCAGGCTCCCTTCCAAAGGGAGCAGAAACAACTCTGCCAGGAGGCCCCAGGTCTGACTGGGAAATGAGGGGAGGACGCACGGCGCAGCCAGCCCTGGGTCCCCTCGCCCCGCGAATCTGCCACGCACGCCGCCGGTGACGTCTTCCTCTTATCAGCGGATCTATCACCTCTGCTGGTTTCCAGCAAGAAGCCAGAGTGTGTTTTCAGACCAGAGCAGTACGTGGGACCGGGGGAGTCACTGGAAGAGCAAGCGGGTAGATGGGAAGTCACAGTGAGTGTCCCCTCCCCTGGACGGGGTTGGGACAGGACAAGGAGCAGTCCGTCTACTATGTGTAGTTTTCAGGGTGACTTTGAGCTGACCCGCCTTGGCCTGGGAGGTTCCAGCCAAGCAGGAGAGCCAAGTCCTGCGAGGCCACGAGCTTGGAGGCTGATCCTAGGCCCGCGCGCATTTCCAAAGCACAGAGCACGAGATGCTGATCGTAATTCACTACAAGTGCTCAGTCGGGATGGTCATGTGTCTGCTTCCCCCAGTGAGGCAGGAAAAAAATGCCTCCCTCGTGGGCCCTGGCAGCTGGCTTCTGGGGCATGTCACAGTCACACCCCCTCGAGCACGACTCAGAATCCGAGCTGGCAGGGGACGTCTGAGATCAGCCAGCCCAGCCTCTCAGTTTACAGTCGGAAAGGACGCTGGACGGTCGTGACTGTCCAAGGTCACAGAGCCCGGGAGGGGAGTGGTGGGCGCAGTGGAAAAAGCGAGGACACGTGAGCTCGGCCGCTGGGCACCGGGCCCAGGCCGGCAGCTCCAGCAATGCAGCTCAGAGCCATGGGTCGGCCTCGAGCCTCAGTTTCCGCAGCTGGCAGCAGAGGGAGAAGCGGCTGCTGCAGGGCTGCTCGGGCCGAGCGGCGCCGAGTCCAAAGTGCCCCACGCACAGTGACACGTTGCTGACAACGGCTGCAGCTGAGCTGGGGGAGGGGCGGGCGGGGGGGGGAGGGGCGGCTCCAGGCACCTGACCCTCTGCCTGGTGGGGGGCGGCGGGGGGCAGCGACCCGCTTTCCTCTTCCTAAGGGGTGTGCTCTAAAATCCCTGAGTAGTGACCACCTCCCCCTGTGCCAGGTGAGAAGACGCTTGGAGCATAGGGGACAGGCTGAGTCCTCGAGGTGCCTAACAGCTGAACCTGAAGATAAGACAGCACGTGGAAAATAAAAACCATCGAAGAAGGAAGTAACAGACAGTGTTTCGACATCTAGCGATGGCAAGCTAGGTTCTTTGGAACGACTTTCTCTCTGGAAATGAGTACAAATTTTGAATAAAAAAACATTAAAAAAAATCCTGCAGAAACCCCAAGAGGGTGCTGCAGCCGATTGCCCTGAGGGTCTTTGCCAGTCTGGCAAGGCTGAGTCTTGACCTTGGGAGGGGCGGGCATGTGGGGACAGAAGACAAGGGGTGAGGCGTCTCATGGGGGACTTGCATTCATATTAGGCTGGTGGCCCAAAGGCCACACACGGGAATGGGAGGTATGGGGCAATGTGCTGGTGACTGGGCAGGAGGCCAGAGACCGCCTCGCTCTCCTTTGGGGCGTCGGCACTGGGATGGCCGGGGGGCTGAAACGGGAGTCGCGCTTGGAAAGCACCTGCTCAGTCCTTGGCACCTGCTTAGCCATCACTTGATAGTTTTTTTTGGGGTGGAGAGGATCTTTTAAAATTAACCCTAGCACTGAGATTCAGCAAAATGTGTTGACTTCATCTCATGCCTCCACCTGGAGAGATGAAGTGATGGGCTTATGGTGTCCAGTCCCCCTTCCCCACCAGCCATCCAAGAACCCCGCCGCCCAGGGTGCCGGTCCCACGTCCTCCTGCTCCACGCCACTGTCACCTTCTGGAGAGCCTTCCAGTGTCAATTGCCTTCCTGCTCTGCAGAATTCAGCTTTGCTCCTGCCTGTAGCCAGCTCCCTCCCCTGCACACCTCAGGCTCCCAGGCGGAGGGACCCTCTTCCCCTGGCCAGCCTGTGCCATGAGGGTGCCCAGCGGCCCGTGAGCCAGGACCCTGGGTGTGCATGACCTGCCAGCTCCTGAGGCAACCGCCCACACCCTGCTCCCTTGCTTGTCAAAGATTGCGATCAGGCCCTCGCTCATGCAGGATTTTATATGTCGTGCTGCAGGTCCCAACAAGAGCTGAAGTGCTGACTGGAAAGTAAATATCAAGTAAATCCAGAGGAGAGAGTTGGGCATGAAAATATTGGGAAACTGTCAGGAGGCTTCTCCGTCAACACGACTTGTCTGGGCAGCATGTCCTGGACTTCGGAAGCACACACTGCAAACAGCTTTGGGGACTGCCAGTCAAAACACACCAACCCCTATCGACCGTTATCGACATTTTATGTTAGGCATTTTCATTAAGAAAAGGCATTTCTGACCACAAAGGAACGTAAAGGACATTCTGTCAGGGAGAAAGAGGCTACTTCCTTAAATCGACTGGATGAAGCTTCACAGAAAACTCCACAAAGTCCTTGCTTCTTTCCCCCATTTTGCCACAGACCAGGGACCATGTGTCAAATGTGGCCTGTCCCTTCAGGGGGCTGGGAACCACGGGCTAATTCCTCATTTTAGTGGAAACCAAGGCCTGGAGGCGCTGAGAGAGCACCCTGTCCGCCCACGGGCACCGCAGATGGAGCCTCCGCATTGCAGGCCCTGAGCTGGGTGCCCGGACCACACCACGTGTGGCCACCCAGCTGTCACGGAGCTCGAGCCGGCCCGGTCCTGCGGGCTGCTCGGGCTCCAGTTCCGGCTGCCTCGACTGGCTGGCAGGACTCTTCTATAAAAGGCAGATACCAGGGTAGAGCTGAGAATCATGTGAGGAAGCAACAAATAGGAGCCTCGCCTGGTGTCAGAGATGTTCCAGGGCTCAATCAATGTCAGTTACTTTGGGACATGAGCCGGGGAGGGGAACAGCCATTGCAAAGACAGCACCAGACTAGACAAAAGCCAAATCAGAAGTGGGGGCAAGACGGTGGCTTTGCTGGTGGGATGGAGGTCAAGCAGGCTTCCTGGAGGAGGTGGCCCTTGGCAGAGTCCTCAGGCAGGTGGTCAGCTTGTCTCGAATATGACCCACCTGTTGGGCCCTGTCCTTCCGCTTCCTCCACGCTCCTTCCTCATTCTTACCCCTATGGAGGATTTTACAAATGAGGACATGCAGGCAGGAGGTCAAGTCACTTGTCCAAGGTGATAGCAGGAGTAAAAGGCAGGCCGGGTTGTGAATTCAGTCTGTGTGATTCCAAATCCAGGGTCCGTCACTAACATCAGGAGGGAATTAGGGGCAGCGTATCCTGGGCAAAGGCGGCGATGTGCACGTACCCACATTTATTATGCATTTGCGGGTCAGTACACCACGTCTTACCTCTACACCCCCCAAAGACCTTGCCCACCCACAACAGGGTAGCTCATGGTGGGGACCCTGGCCTGGGTCAGATCACTGGGAACCCCACCTCCATGCATAGCCGAATCCACTCTTCATTGCTTTTCAGTGAGACTCTCACCTACAAGGTCGCACGGGTCCTGATGCTCCAAGCCCATGCTCTGAACTGGACGGAACCCATCACTGACCCAGCCCCTGTCCTCCTGCCCTTAAGCCGACTAGGGTAGCATGTGCTGACCAGGAGGATGTCTGACTCTTTGGAGGGACAGGGGTGCGGGGCAGCATGGCTGTGAGTGGTTGCCTTGGGCTTCTCAAGAATGACTGAGACAGATAGGCACAGAGGCCCACGTCAAGGTGAAGCCTACAGCAAAGCCCGTCTGCTTACCTCTGCCCACCGTGTACCATTTGCACTCTGTCTCTCTTTGAGCATGGCCCCTCTCTCCTGCGACAGGCTTCTGCGTGTGCTACTGCCACCCCCTGGAGCAGTGAGCCCAAGACCGACCAGAGATGGCCATGGTATCAGGCCAGGAGCCCGGGCTTCCGGACCAGACAGCAACCCCCAGGCATATCCTGGGGCAGGTGGGGATGGCAGCGTGGGCTTGGACTCTGAGAGCCCGGCTCTTGCTCCCTCTTAGAGACCTTGGCCAAAAGATGCCGTTCCTGGGCCTTGTTTTCCTCATCTGTTCAAGATGAGGATGAACCCAGCTTCCTGTGGGACTTTTGTAAGTTCCACGTAAAGTGACGTGACTTCGAAACCTGGACCCGTGAGGTTTTGCCATCACTATCAGGATGGCAACCGCGCACCTGCTCCCGGCTGGCCGACGTCCAGCCATGGGCTGAGAAGCAGCTCTGTACTTGCTGACAGTGAACTGTCCCTTTCTCAGTCTGTGTCCCCTGCCCTTGTTGACTTCCACTATCTGACCTGAGAGCACACTTCCAGGAGATCAGAGGCCATTGCCCTGGCTGATGACCTCGGAAGCATACACTTTATTTTATCAGCAGGTTTTGCTGATCAGCACAGGCAAACCTCGGAAGCTTTGGATGGTTCCTGGAAAAGGGGTTACCGAAACTGCAGGGCAAACAGACAGGCTTTGGCCTGGACGCCCAGACCCGCCGAGACGCTGCGCCCCCTGGCAGGGGTCAGGGTCAGCTGTCAGGTCTCACATTCTCCCTGAACACAGATGGCTGACACCACCTGCTTACAGGTTCAGAGGCTAACCTGATGCCCAGTCTCTAGGGGCAGATGCCCTACCACTTCTGGTCCCCCCTGCAGCTAACCCCTCCCCTTCTCTGAATGTCCCAGCTTCCGGGGGTGCCAGGAGAGAGCCTAGGCTGCTCTGGTGGGGTCGTGCAGGTCAGCAGAGGCGGCTCAGCGGGGCAGGGGGCTCAGCAGACCTGCCTCTTCTCCTGGGACCCGCGACAGGCCTTGTGACCCGGTGTAGCGGGGGCCTGTGCCTCAGTCTCCCTATCTTAATGAAGGCACAGTGATTACCTGTCCGAACATCTTCAAAATTAGAAAATGTGAAATGGGGCCCGAAACAGCGTTAGCACCAGGTAAATGGAAGCCACGGACTAAGGCGCATGTGCCCCAAATGCTCTCTGCAAAGAGGTACTCAGGTGGTGCTCGGACACATTCTTAAGAGCATTACTTTGTCCCCACAGTTACAGGGGACATTCTGCTCAGGGCCTGCACAGGAAGCTGTCTCTGGTGTGTTGCCTACACTCCATCAATGCTGAGGGGAGTAAGGAGGGAGGGTGGGAGGAACTTCCGGGAGCTGGGGGCTGGGCGGGTGTCCTTTGAGCCCGTTTCTCCTGTGTGGGCTGTGTAGCAAGGTCTTCATGGAAAATAGGGACCCACAGTTCCCCACAGGCGACATGCATGGAGCCATTTCTGGCCAGGATTCTCCCATGAGAAAGCCCTGCACGTCCCTTCACTTTCTACCTGGGCACCTGTGTGTGTGTGGTGTGTGGGGGTGGGGAGCTGGCTGAAGGCATTTGTTCAACAGTGACATATTTGACACATGTGTGAAAAATAAGTATAAGTTTTCTCTAAAACCTTAGGAGCCCCAAGAACCCAAATGTATCGTTTCTCTATGTCTGCTGGGTGGGCACACTATTCTGTTGAACCCTACACAGCTTCTTTGTCCTCACTTAAAACAGTTTTTACTGGGTTTTTCCGACCACCTGCTTGAACTGGGTTTATGGCAGGCAATCACGGTGCATCTGGGAAAAGGTGCCAACACCCCTGCGTTTGGACTTTTGGTCCTTGACAGCCTGAGATCTGGGGTATGGCAGGTGACGTCTTGGAGCCTGGATGTCATGCTCAGCTTCCTTTGCTGCTGCACTCATGACACCCAGCACAGTATGGTCCCTAGATGCGTGAATAAAAAATACTATTGCCTGTCCGACCTGTGAGATATCCAGGATATAATGGACACGAATTACTTTGTAAACTGTGGGGCATAATATAAATATTGGAAAGTGCAGTAGAAGTTGGGCTTGTCAATGTGGGCAGCGGGTAGGTAGGTTATGTGGGTTTCTGCAGGGTGGGGCAAAGTTCAGCACAGGTATGGAGCGGATCAACAAGGGTGAGTTTAAAAGACACCTGTGAAAGGGCCAGGTAAGGCCTGCTCTCCAGGGTCTCTGCGAAATGCAGGATTTGCCTGGAGCTCCTTTTCCTGCCCTGAGTAGATCCTCCTGGACGCGCAGCTACAAATAGAACGGTGCAGGAGCAGCGGGCGTGGGGGCGGGGCGGGGCGGCAGGGAGGAGGACTGGCATAGCACACATTTCGTTCCCAAAGGAGGGGTGCCCTGACGCACTGGCACCGGGGGCTTCGTGCGTTCCGCCGGGGGAGCTCCGGCGCTGCCGCGCCAACAAAGCCGCTTTGCAGTCCTCCTCCTCCTCACGGGCGGCGACGCGCCTGCGACCTAACCCCCGCGCCTCGGCCGGGCGCAGAGGCAGCCCCTCATCCCGACGCACCCGCGGAGCGGGCACGGCTCTCGGGTAGCTCCGGCTGGGGTGGGGGCGGGTGGTCGGAGCTGGCAGCGCTCCCCGCGCCCGTCTCGGTCGCCCTTCACCCATCTCAGTCCCCTGCTCGGCACCTCCGCCACCTGTTGGCTCTTCCTCCCAGCTCACATTCCCTTCCTTCTACTTTTGCATCCTGGGGTCCCGGGGACAAGGTCTTTCACTGTCCGCCGCGCACCTCGTGCACCCCAAAACTCGAGGGCCCAGCGCCTCGGTGGGGTCTAGACCAGCTCATCCTACAGACCAGCCGAGCCGGGCTCCGCGAGGAAGGAGGGGCCTCGCCAGCGTGGCCCGGGCGCCGGCGGGAACCCCCACCCGTCCCGCAGCCCGGCGCCCAACCCCCGCCTGGACTTCGGCCCTTGCCGGTGCGCGGGGCTGGATGCGCGCCAACGCCCAGCCGCACGCCGGGTGCCAGCGCGGCGCCGAACCCGCCCATCCGGTGACCTTGGCGGTCCCTCCACCTCTCCGCCTCAGTTTCCCCACCAGCGCGGTGGCCGCGGGGCGCGAGAGGAGAGCAGCTCGGGGCGGCCCCGCCCCCGCCCCCGCGGGCAGCCAATCGGGCCCCGCCGCCCGGGGGGTGTGTCCCGGCCGGGGCCGCGGCCGGGGGCCGGGGGCGGGCTGGAGGGCCCGCGCGGGGCGGGGCCGGGGTCGGAGTGCGGGCCCCGGGCGGGGCTTCCGGGCCGGCCACCCGCGCGAGCGTCCCGCGCTGCCCCGCCGAGCGCGCAGGCCGAGGGGCGGCGCGTGCCGCGGGGGCGCGGCTGGCACGGGCGCGGGAGGCGGTGCCGGGCGTGGGCGGGGGCCGTTGCGGGCCCGCGGCGGGGGCGGAGGCGGCCGCTAGCGCCTGGCCCGGCGCCGCCTCCCTCGGCGCCCGCCCGGCGCCCACGGCCTCAGGGGCCCGGGGCGGGCGGGAGCGCGCGGGAGTCGGCGGGCCCGGGCGCCCCCTCCCTGGGGCCCCGCGCGGCGGCGGGCGGCGGGCGGGGGCGGGGCCGGGCCGGCGGCGCATGCGCGCGGCGCGGGGGCGCGGGCCGAGGGCGCTCGCGGCGGCTGCGGCGTGGGAGCCCCCGGCCCAGGTGGCCGCCCCCAGCTCCGCCTCCTCCCAGCGCCCCGGCGTCCGCGGCTGTCGCCGGGGCTGCGCGGAGGTCGCGGCCGGGACCTCGCGGACACTGGTCCTCTGGCCGTTTCTCGGGAGGGAAGGCCCACCAGGCGGGGCGTCCGGCGCGGTCGAGTTTGGGCGTCACCGACGGGACAACTTTTCCCGAAATCCACGGGGGTCCCCGAGGCTAAGTGGCCCCGGGCCCCGGCAGACCGGACCCTCTTAGCTGCGCGCCCCGGCTGCGGTCGGTGCGACGGGAGACGCTCGCCGGCGGGTTAGTCCGCAGCCACGGGGCGCCTCTGACGAGCTGCCGCACTTTGCGCCCGAGCCGCGCGGGCCGGGCCGGGCCGGGGCAGCCCCGCGCCCCGCGCGACGCCCTCCCGAGCCCCGGCCTCTGCGGGTCTGGCGCGGGGCGCCCGTGCCCGGCTCCGTCCCGGGTCCCCGGGGCGCAGGGTGGTGCTGGCGCAAGTCCGGGGGCGGGGTCGGTTCTGCCCAGACTCCCAGGCGAAACTGCACGGCCGTGTTTGCTCGCCTTTTTGAGTTTGGAGGAAGGACGGCGTGCCCCACATGTCAAGGTTCTTTCTAAGAACAGCCCACGGTTGTATAACGCCTTGGGTTTCGCAGGGCGCTCTGGGCCCTCCGGGGCTGCGCGCCCAGTGAACTGCAGCCCCCCTCCCCAAGCCAGAGGGCCCCCTCGGATCCCAGGGCTGCTGGGGGAAGGAGAGGCGGGGACGCGGTGGGGGCCGCGCTCAGGGTTTCCCTGGGAGCGATTGTGCCACACCATCGCCTCTGAAGAAGTGGGGTCACAGTGACTTTCCTCTTCCAAGGTGGTGGAGCGTTGGGGAGAATCCAGAGGACATATCGTAATCATTTCCTCCTTTACCTCCTGCTGCCAAGGCCGCAGTTAAAGGCCCTCCCTGCTCTGCGAAGGAACAGTTCGTGGCGAGACAAGCTCAGAACCAAGCCGCTGTCATTACAGGTAAATAGGAGGTTTGATTTTTCTTAACGTTTCCACACCGAAATAGTTAAGTGTTCCCTTCTATTGCCCTACGCGGACTAGCCGTTTGAGGGTTAATTATTACTTTGTGGTGCAACGTTGGATATATTTTTAGTGCTTTGAAAGTAAGATAAATGTGGATAGATTTCCCTTTTCAGTTCTGAAAACTTTTTTATGTCGGTTTCACCAGGAACTTCATTTCTTTATGGCAGGCTGGTTCCATGTAATTGAAAACTAGATAATATAACTGAAAAATGTTATGACTTAACAGCCTAAGCCGAAGTCACAGAACTAAAGAGCAGCACTGGCTGTTTTTATTCCATTTCGAATAACAAGCTGGACCCATCATCAGCTAGGACGGGGTTACCTGGAAAAGTGGCAGATGGTGCAGATTTCATGATCACTGTCTTATGAGGGGTCAGACAGTGAGCCTGACAAAATTCTATACAGCTTTGAAGCCAAAGCACATTAATCAACAGTAGGAAAAATGTTTTTCTCTCTTTTCTCCTTAGACGTATTAAAGCCATTCCATAATCATAAAATAGTTCTCTGTACTAGCTCATGTTTGTCAAACTCGTAAACAGATTTTTAAGCATTGTACGTGTGTGAGAGAAAGAATGAGAGGAGAGAAAGAACATGTTTCTTCTATATAAACTCTTCGGTAATCTGCTTTTATTAGGTTATGAAAAATCTTTCCATGTGAATAAATTTGTGTTTTATCATTCCCAATGTCTGTATAACACTCCATCGATTTTATTACAGTAAGTATGTAGCCAATCCACATATATGGACGTATAAATATATATATTTTTAAAATTCATTCATTCTGTAAATATTTATGGAGTAGCCGCTTGGGGCTGTTGTGCTCACTTTTGCGCACAGCAGCGTGGATCCGTTTACAGGGGGTGCAGAGGGGGGAACTGTTTTTGCCATAACATGTTGCTGTTCAGGCTCTTTTCCCAGCATAATGTGTATGAGCATCTATGTTTTTATAATAGTCTTTAAGTAATCTTTTAGGAAAATTTAATTAAAACGTTTCTTTGCTTTGCGTAAACGGATTTTAAACGCTCCAAACCCTCTTCTCCCTTTTCCTCTCACGGCCTGCGCATGTGAGAGTGTGTTCTTAATGGCGAATGGGACGGGGGTCTCAACTGGCAAGTGGCTGCTGTCTTTGTGACATTCATACCAGTTTGTTGCATTGCAGTTAGAGGTTGTGGCCTGTATGGTTTCTGGTTTTTTGGAATTCAAGGGCCTCTGTTTTTCTGGTTTTGGTGGCTTGGTATAGAGTCGGCCCTTTAAATGTTTCACAGGCATTTCAAATAAAGGCAGTTTCTGTCAATAGGATAGATATTTACCATATCTGTTATTTCTGCGTTTTTAATTACGTAGAACAAGCTAACTCACCTCTAAGGCCATGTGGTCAAGGAAAATTAGGCAAAGAATTTTCATTTCCAGCTTGCTGTTAAAGATAGTTTTAAGGTAAGAACCAAACAGTTTGCCTTAGATGTCTTAATAGACTGTAATTTAAAAAATCTTGTTTCTCCTTGCAGATATTTCTGTCGCTTGCAGGCAGTGAGATTTCTTACAGAA
>CM053503.1:1084256-1117550 GCA_028627145.1 Eidolon dupreanum | reverse complement strand
CATTTGGTGAGTCGTTTATTTTGGCCAGAATACAGGCTTTGCACAGGGGAATGAAGAGAAGATTGATTCATTCACCATCACACTTCATCAAAAATTTATTAAGCTCCTTGGTACCAGGCATCGCCCTAAGTGCTTGGGGATGCATAAGTGGGCAAAACCCGCAGAATCCCTTTTCTCCGAGGGCCGGCACTCTGGCGGGGAGAGACAGATGAGGGTAGTGACCGAGCACGTGGCTTGGTGTGTTAGAACATGTGAAGGCACGTGTAGCAAGGTTGGCACTCCCAGGCAGGAGCACTGCGGATGGCCTAGGGTGGCCCCACTGAGAAGGGGTCATTTGAGGAAGGACTGGGAGGTGAGAGATGGCTGAGCAGACACCAGAATGGTTAGTGTCCTGGCGGAGCGGGCAGCCAGGCCAGGCCTGTGGGAGGAGCATGGGGAAGCGTGACTGTGGAGGAACGTCCTGGAGAGGAGGAAGACTCGAGGTCCCATAAAAGAGGTGGCAGTAGGTCACCACGGAGGGTCTTGCGGGTGTTGAGAGGGCTCTGGTTGTACTCTGTGAAAGCAGTCCCGGGGGGAGAGTTCTCAGTGGGGGTGCGATACACCATGATCTAGCTGTCAGAGGCTCCCTCTGGCTCTTGTCCAGGGCCAGGGCCAGAAGCTGCAGGCCGGCCAAGAAGCTGCAGTCGGCGCTCTCAGAGGGCTGAAGCTGTGTGGCATGGTCAGGTGCGATGGGAGAACCCCCCCACTCGTGGGCAGAGAGACTGTAGGTCCAGCCTGCCCTTCGAGTAGCCATGTGACCTTGGCCAAAGCTCATCCTCGGTCTGTTTCCGTACCTGCAGATCCAGGTGTTTGGAACTGCTGCACTTCGGAGAGGTCCCCAAGCAGAGGCTGGGGTGATCAGGGCTGTACTTCAAGATACACCTGGCAGCAGCACTGAGCCCCTCGAAGTGGGGAGAGTGGGCAAGGGGGCCGTTAGGAGGCTGTTACAGGAGTGCTGGTGGGAGGGAGGGCCATGCGCGCTGGGTGAAGATGGGATGGATACAGGTGGTTTAGGAAGAAAGCAGTCTTTCCAAATAAACAACAAACCAGCCTGTCAAAGGACCCTGGCTGTGACTTTGTGCAGATGTGAAAGACCAAGGTCTCATCAGGGCATGCTGGGTACAAGGCAGGGTGACAGCTGTTCCTTGCCTTTGATATGCTCTCTTGCTGGCCGGGTGGCCGTGCGGGGTCTCCTGCATATAAAGCATCGTGGCTATGGCAGGTTTTTTGGCACGCTCCCGCACGTGGACCAGTGGAAGCACCTAATCAGTGACCCCAGAAACACGACTGTCTCCTTCAACCCCCAGCACTGGGTCCTACGAATTAGCCCTCAGTAGGTTTCCCGTTTCTCTCATTTTTATGCAGAGCTTTACTTGATAGCAGAAAACTCCAGGTTTTTTCCCTTAAACAGATTGCTTCTGCCCCCTTAGTGTTAAGTCGCATTCACCCCTGTTTCTTTAGAAAGGGACAGAGCAGCTGCTGTAGAAGGCGCTCGGTTTGCCGCTTCCGACGTTTACCAAGTGCTTTGAATTGTGTCGAGCTACTTAAAACCAGTGCCAGGTAGGTTATGCTTCTGCTGTTTTACTCTCTCCTTATTTGGGAATTTACAGAATGATTCAGTTTTCAGTTTTATTTGTTGAAGTGAATAGTAGTCGAAGCTATGTGGCTCTGGGAGCCTCTGGTTCCGAGAAGGGAAAGCCCTGTGAGCCTTTCCAGCTGGCAGACTGACCAACGTGAGGGCGTGAAAGTCGCTAGAGAGGCTGGGAGCCTGTTGGAGAACCAGCCTCTGGATGGGACCTAGGGCACCTCAAGTGAGGGCTCCTTGTTGTATTGATTGTTCCCTGCAGATACCCCCGGAAACACTGGTGGGAGTGCAGGTGGTTCCCCCATTCTATTTAAAAACAGGAGGAGAAATCTCATCATAACAGACCAGCTGTGGCGTTTCAGATTAAAAGAGAAATGGCAACACAATGCAGTGCCTGACTCTAGACTGAGACTGGGTCCCACACTGGAGGGGAAAATGCCACCAAGGAGAAGAGTGGGTCAGCTGACAGCGTTTAACTGTGAATCGTAGGTGTTGCATATCTGTTCAATTTACTGAAATGGATGAGGGTACTGTGGTGTGTCAGGGAATATCCTTATAACACACATACACTTGCGTATTGGGGGAAACAGGGCCACGCTTCACACACACACACACGCGCGCACGCACACTCGCTCTATATGGCTGGCCACCTACCTGTATTGAAAAAGCAAATGGGTAGAATGTCAGACATAAGTGAGTACAGGTAAAGGATTTACAATGTTCTTTGTACTGTTTGTGTGTATATGTGTATGTGTGTATGTGCAACTTTTCTGTAAGAAGTTAAAAAGCAAGTGAGATACGATGCCTGCATTATATATCCTAGCTGCATTTATCACCATGTTTGAATTCATAAATATGAGCAGCAGCTCACCTGTCCCCAAAATGTCACTCCTAATTGACTCCCCTTTTAGTTCTGTTTTAAATTAAATTTTTAAAAAAATTTGAGAGAATTGTGGATTCACGTGCAGCCATAAGAAGTAATATGGAGGACCCCCAGTACTGTTGAGCCAGCCCCGCAGTGTAACATCTTGCAAATGATAGTGCAACATCACAAACAGGATAGCGACCTTGGTGCCTGCAGGATACAGGATGGTTTCATCACCCGTGACCCCTCATGTTGGCCCATTACAGCCACACAGACTGCTCCCCCAGCCCTTCTTTGTCCCCTGGCAGTCTGCCCTCCATTTCTGTCATCTGTCACTTCAAGATTGCTGTGTAACGAATCGTGTGGTATGGGACCTTTTGAAACTGGCTGTTTTCCCTCAGCATAATTCCCGCGAGATTCACCCAAGCTGTTGGGTGTGTCAGGACTTCATTTCTTTGTATGGCCGAGTACTTTTCCCTGGTGTGGATGCACCAGGTCTGTCCAGCTGTTCACCCATCGGGGGCACTTACGTTGTTTCCGGTTTGGGGTTGTTATGGGTAAAGCTGCTGTGGGCATTTGTGGACAGTTTTCTGGTTTTGTTCTAAATAGCTCTGCTGAGATATGGTTTGCATACCACACAACACTCATTTCAAGAACAGAATTCCGTGGTTTTTATACTTATGTGTGTGTACAGTCATTTCCACAATCTAATTTTAGAACATTTTTGTCACCCCTGAAAGAAACCATGTGCTGGTCTCCTCTGCCCTCCTCCCTTAGCCCTGGGCAGCCACTAATCCACTCTCCATCCCTGTGTCAGTGGATTGCCCAGTCTGTGGCTTTTCACTTGGTTATCTACTCTGTAGTGTGGATCAATACGTTTCTTTTTCTTGTTATCATCAAAAATATCGTATAGAGTATATTTTATTTATCCACTTATCAGTTGGTGGATATTTGGGTAGTTTCTGTTTTCTGGCTCTGGTGATTAATGATGCCGTAAACATTCACGAATAAGGATTTGTGTAGGTGTGTGTTTTCACTTCTCTAGAAGTAGGATTGCTCTGTCCTGTGGTAACTGTATATTTAACTTTTTTTGAGGAACTGCCAGACTGTTTTCCAAATGGCTGTATCTTTTTACAATCTCACTAGCAGTGTGTGAGGGCTCCATTTTCTCCACATCTTTGCCAGTACTTGTTGCTGTCCGTCTGTTTGATTCTGGCTATCCTAGTGGGTGTGAAGTGGTGTCTCATTGTGGTTTTGATTTGCATTTCCCTGATGACTAATGACTCTGAGCATGTTTTCATGTGGTTTTTGGCCATTCGTATATCTTCTTTGGAGAAATGTCTAATTAAATCTTTTGCCCATTTTTTAAATTGGGATATTTGTCTTTTTGTTGTTGAGTTGTAAGAGCCTTTTATATGTTCTGAATATGTCTCTTATCAGATATGTGATTTACAAGTAATTCCTCCCATTTGATGAGTTGTCCTTTTACTTTCTCGTTGGTTGTGTTTATAACACAAAACTTGAAGGTTTTGATGTCTGGTTTATTTTTTCCTTTTGTCACTTGTGCTTTTGGTGTGTGTACCTGTTTTTGTATGAATATAAGTTTTTATTTCACTGGATAAATGCTTAAGAGTGCAATTGTGGGTCCTATGGTTTTATAAGAAACTGCCCAACTATTTTCCAGAGTAGCTGTACCGTTTTACATTCCCGCCAGCAATGTCTGAGTGATCTGATTTGTCCACATCCTCACTAGCACCTGGTGGTGGTGGTATTTTTTATTTTAGCCATTCTGACAGGTGTGCAGTGATATCTTACTGTGGTCTTTGTCTGCGGATCCCTAGTGGCTAATGATGTGGAACATCTTTTCATGTGTTTATTTTGTCATCAGCATATCCTGATGACAAAAAGAGTCAGTAAAATGACTCTTCAGGTCTCTGCCTATGTTCTAATTAGAATTTTGGTTTTTCATTGTTCAGTTTTGAAGATTTTTCACATATTCCAGATCTTTGTCCTTTAAAGATCTGTGATTTGCAAATATTTTCACTCAAACCATGCTTGTCTTTTTATCCTCTTCTTAGGGTCTTTCACAGACCAAACATTTTTAATTTTGATGATGTCCAATTTATCAGTTTTTCCTTTTAGGGATCATGCTTCTGGTAGCAAGTCTAGGAACTTTTCACTTAGCCATAGATCCTGAAGATTTTCTCCTATGTTTTTCTAAAAGTTTTATGGTTTTACACTGCATTTCAGTCCATGATCTATTTTGAGTTAATTCTCATATGAGATGTGAGACTTAGATTGAGGTTTATTTATTTTTATTATGGGTGTCCACTTGATGCAGCACTGTTTGTTGGAAGGGCTGTCATCCCACCATTGAATCGCTTTTTCATTTCTGCCAAAGATCAATTGGGCATATTTGTGTGGACCTATTTCAGGGTTTCCTACTCTGTTCCATTGGTCCGTGTGTCTTTTCCCTCACCAGAACCCCATTGTCTTTTAAGTGTTAATATTAGGTCGACTCACTCCTCCTACCTTATACTTTTCACATTTGTTTTAACCTTTTTAGGGCACCTGCCTTTCCATATAAATTTAAGAGCAAACCGTTCTACATCCACAAATATCTTGTTGGGCTTTTGATTTAATTATTTTAAACCTGTAATTCGGGGAGAATTAACATCTTTATTGTGTTTTTCCAATCTGCTAACATGTTTCTTTTTTAATTTGTGTTTTAGTTACAGTTGACATACAGTTATGTTTCTTTATTTAGTTCTTTGATATTTTTCATCACTTTATAATTTTCATTATACTTATCCTGTATATGTTTTGTTAAGCTTACGCCTAAGTATTTCATTTTCTTTGGAGTGACTATAAATGGCATTGCTTTTAATTTTCATTTTGCATGTTTATCGTTAGTAAATAGCATTGTAGTTCATTTTTATGTGTTGATCTTGCAACCTTGCTGAACTCGATCCTAGTTCCAGGTTTTTTGTAGATTCCTGGGATTATCTATCTAGACAGTTGTCATCTGTGAATAAGGATTGTTTCATTTCTTCCTTTTATTCTGTATGCCTTTTGTGTATGCCTAGTTATATTGGCTAGAACTTCTGGTGCAGTGTTGAACGAGAGTGGTGAAAACTGACACCCTTGCCTTGTTCCTCATCTTAGGGGGAAAGCATTAGTCTTCCATGATTAAGTAAGGTGTTAGGTTTTTGTAGGTGTTCTTTATTAGGTTAAGGTAGGTCTTCTGTATTCTGAACTTGCTGACAGTTTTTATTAGGAACGAGGGTTAGATTTTATAAAATACTTTTTCTGCATTAACATGATCATATGATTTTTCTTCCTTAGTCTGTTGATATGGTGGCTTCCCTTGCACACTTGGAATAAATCCTGCTTGGTCATTGTATGTAATTCTTTTTACACATTTTTTTATTTGATTTTTTATTGAAAAACTTTATGTGTAAATTCACAAACAATATTGGGCTGTAGTTATTGTTTTTTTTCCTTGTGGTTTTATTTGTTCGTTTTGTTTTTTTGCACTGGCTTTGTCTGGGTTTGATATTAATAATATTACCTTCATGAAAATGAATTGGGAAGTATTTCCTCCTCATCTGTTTTTTTGGGAAGAGATTATATAAAATTGGTGTTGTGTTAAATTCTTCTTTAAGTGCTTGGTAGAATTTCCAATGAAACCAGCTGGGCTGGAAATTTCTTTTTCTGGAGATTCTTAATCACAGGTTCAGATTTTAAATGGTTATAGAGCTATTGAGATTGTCCATTTCATTTTGGTTAAGTTCTTGGTAGTTTGTAGTTTTTTAGACATTGATCTATTTCTTAAGTTGTGGAATGTAGGACCCTAAAGTTGTTCGTAGCTGTTTCTTATAAACATTTTACTCATTGCAGGATCTGTAGTGATAGCCCATTTTATTCTTGATGTTGATGAAATTTTGGTGTATCTTATATTTTTAGTTTTGTCAGTTTTGCTAGAGGTTTATTGATTTTATTGATTTTTTTTCAAAGAACCCGTTATTTCTTCATTGAGCTTTTTCTGCTCTTTTCCTGATTTCAATTTCATTGATTGCTATTCTTTTCTTATCTATATTATGTCTTTCCTTTTGCTTGCCTTGGATTTATTTTGCTATTATTTTTCTAGCTTCTTGAGGCAGGAATTTAGATAATTGATTTGAGATCTTTCATCTCTGTTATAAGCATTTAATGCTAATATCAAAAATCAGCACCACTTTTGCCTGAGTCCACATGTTTTGATATGTCATATTTGTATTTTCATTCAGTTCTGTGTATTTTAAAAATTTCCTTTGTGACTTCTTGATTTATGGATTATTTAGAAGTATATTGATTAATTTTCGAATACATTTTCTTGTTGTCTTTCTGTTATTAATTTCTACTTTGATTTCAGTGTGACTAGAAAATCTATACTGTAACGTTTTAGTTCTTTTAAATGTGCTGAAGTTTCTTTAATGGGCCCAGGATATGATCTTTCTTGGTGACTGATCTATGGGTGCTGGAAAAAAAGATTTACTTTGCGGCTGTTGAATGGGGTGTTCTTTTTACGTCAGTTAGGTCCTGTTGGTTAATTGTGTTGTTCGAGTTTCTGTAACCTAACTGACCTTCTGTCCAGTAATTCTATTAGTTGTGAAGAGGGAGGTTGAAGTCCCCACTTATAATGAAGGATGCATTTGTTTCTTCTTTCCGCTCTTTCATTTTTTGCTTTATGTATTTCGAGGCTTTATTGTTTGCTGCATACATGTTTAGGGTCATCATGTCTTCTTAGTGGATGAAGCCTTTCATTTGTGATCTCTTTAGTACTTTTAAAAAATAATCTATTTAGTAGCCTACTTGTGTTCTCATTTTCCTGTTTTATTCAGCTTTTATTATTCCTAACATTATGTCGGAACTAACAATGAAATTTTATGTAAAAAATTGGTAGTATCATACATCTAGGATTCAAAATGAACTCTGAACAAATTCATGTATTCTTGATAAACCTGGTTTTTTTGGATGGATTTCAGGGTTGAGTTTAAACAGGAATTTGAGTTTGTATGAGGAGATGAAAAGGACAGACTTCTAAAACTGAATTCAAGTAGACCACCTGGATATTATTAATACATCTATTAAATAAATAGACTTCGTATTTAAAAAACCTTCCCATAAAGAAACTCCAGCCTCAGATGACTTCACTTGTAAATTCTACCGAATATCTAAGGAATAAATGTTATCAGTTCTATACAGAATCTTCCAGAAAATTAAAGAAGTGGGAGTACTTCACAATTTATTTTATGAGACCCGAATGACCTGACACCAAAAGTAGACAAAGGCATTACAAGTAAAGAAAAACAAAGGCCAATATCCCTTATTGACGTAGATGCAAAAATTCTAAAGAAAATTTTAGGACATTGAATCCAACAATATATAAAAAGAGTATTATGTCATAGCCAAGTGAGATTTAGCCCAGGAATGCAAATAGTTTAAGAGTCAAAATTAATGTAATTTACCATATTAACAGAATGAAAAAGAAAAACTATATGACCATTTTCATAGATAAATAAAAAGCATTTGGAAAAAAATTTGTATTTGTTACTAATAAAAACCACTGAGGCTTTTTTTTTTTTTTTTTTTTTTTTTTCACAAAGATATGAAGACAATTCAGTGGAGTAAGGACAGCCTTCTCCACAGATGGCCTGCGCAATTCATTGTCCATATGCCCCAAGTGTACTTTGATCCATACCTCACGCCACATACAAAAATTAACTCAAAATAGGTCATAGATCTAAATGTAAAATCTAAAACTATAAAACTTCTAGAAGAAAACACAGGAGATTCTTTGTGACATTGGCTTAGGAAAAGATTTATAGATATGACACCAAAAGCACAATCCATAAGAGAAAAAAATTGATAAATCGGACTTCATCAAAATGAAAACTTTTGCTCTTCACAAGTCCATTTTGGGAGAATGAAAACACAAATTACAGACAGAAGAGATCCTTGTAAAGCATAAACCTCCTAAAGGGCTTATATTCAGAATACAGGAAAAAAACTGAAAATTCACATATAAGAAAATAACACAAATTTTAAAATAGGCAAGAGATTTGAACAGACACTTCACCAAAGAAGATATGTGGGTAGCCAACAATGTGTGAAATGCCCATTGTCATCATTAGTCATCAGGATGACAGTTCAACCCATAGTTGCACTGCTAACATTTCACAGCTTCACAGTGGTGACGTGATCTAATACGCACCCATTAGAATGGCTAAAATTAAAGAGTTGGACTGTGCCAGATGTCGGCCCTGATGCACAGGAACTGGGACTCTCATGCACTGCTGATGGGGATGGGAAGTGATACACACGCTTTGGCAAAAACAGATTAATGGTTTCCTAAAAAGCGAAATACCTGCCTATGATTCAGCCATCCCACACTCAGGTGTTTGGCCAAGAGAAAAGAACACATTGTGTCCATACAGAGACTGGAACGTGAATGTTTGTAGCTGCTTTATTCGTAACAGCCAAAACTTGGAAAGAATTCACAGATCCATCAACAGTTAACTGGATGAAACTGAGGTGTCCGTGCGTTAGAATATTACCTTGCTGTAAAGACAAATGAATTACTGGTATGCAGGACAATGTGGGTGACCCTCAAAATACGGCTGACCCTGCCCAACACGGGTTTGAACTGTGTGGTCCACTTATATGTGAGGTTTTTTCAGTTGACCTGTGCAAGTCAGCTGGTCCATGCAGTTCCAGCCCACGTTATTCAAGGGTCAGCTGCTGGTTGGAAACCCCGCGTATGTGGGTGGCCGCTGCCCCTAACCCATGCATTGTTCAAGGGCCAGTGTACTTATGCTGAGTGACAGAAGTCAGCCAAAACGAGTATATACTGATGGTTGATTTACATAAAACTAGAAAGTGCAAACTAATGTGTGGTGACAGCAAATGAATGGGGAGGGAGCATGGAGGGGCAAGAAAGACAGATTACAAATAAGCACAGGAAACTTTTGGGGGTGATGGATATATTCACTATCGTGGTCGTGATGGTGGTTTCGCAGATATATATGTACGCCAAAACTTAACAAATCGTATGCTTTAAATATGTGGAGATTATTGTATACCAATTATATGTCTCTAAAGCCAGTTTTAAAAAAAAATGTTGGCTCGTGATCAGTGCTAGAGTGGTGACCTTGGCTCTGAGGTCTTCATCTAAGACTCAGGTAGCCCAACGTGAGGACACTTACAAAAACGAATCCAGTGACAGAACAAATAGGCAGTTCTTCACTAAATATGAGGACGTTTGGCAGCAGGAGGCCTGGAAATTTCAATGATCCTTCACGGTTCGTTCTGCCATTACATTAAACCTCCAGTATTCACATTCAAAACAAATTAGAACAACACTCTTTTTGTTTTTCTCATCTCTAAACTTTACCAAAGACTCTGGCAAAGAACTGAATTTATGCCACAGAGCGCAATATAGATGAACGAATGAACGGAAGGAACACCAACTTGCAGATAATTCAGAAACTAGGTTATCAGGTCTCTACATTGTTGATAGTTGGTTTGAAAGCTGTGAAACTTCAGCCCTGGGAGAACATTATGTAGTAAGTTATACAGAGGATTGTAGCATGGTAATTAGGAGCAGAAGCTAGAGGCTGGCTCTCGGGGTTCCCCAGTTCTATGATCCTGGGCATATGATTGTGACTTCTCTGGACTCCCAAGTTCCTTGTATGTAAATTGAATGTATTAATAGTGCCACCTCGGGGTTGTTGTAAGGATGAAATGAGTTCGTGCATGCTTGGCACATGGTGTTAGCCTCCAACATCATCAGAATCTGAATGATAGTGGTGTTGTGTCTGAGTGATAGATAATGACGTCAGGTCCTGAGATTGACCCACAAAGGCCTATAAAACTACAACAAAGGGATGCAAATGAAGCACAAGCAACTTTTAACACTCGTCAAAACACTACAAGTTCGATGTCAGTGTACATTAAATTCCATAACTCCGTAAAAAACCGTGTTCGCCAACAGTTTCCCCCAATATGAAATAAGTACCAAGTATATTGGTGGGGGCTAGTGGGGAGATTCTGCAGTCTCTGAGAGGGACCATCACCACACTAAAGGAATAAATGGGCAGGACTCTACCTTCCCACCTGACGGGTGTTTTGTCTGAATGTAGAGTTAGGAGATGGGAGGCATTTTCCTTCAGCCCGTTAAAGGTGTCGAGTCCCGGTGAGAAACCCAAGAGCATTCTGATATGTGATCTTTTGTGTGTGATGTATTCCCCCCCACACTCCCCCGACCCCCTGAAAGCTTGTAGGAATGGGTGGGGTCTCCTCTTGGTCCCCAGTGTGCTCTGAAGTTTCCCAGTCGTCTGCCTTGATGGGTCTCTATCCATTTGTTCTGCTGGGAGACTAGTGGGCTCTTCCAACCCAAGAAATCATGGACTTTTGTTTCTGAGAAACGCTCTCGAACGTATTTGCTTGTAATGGCCTCTGTCCCGTTTCCTCCACCCCTTCCGTTAAATTGTGATCATGTTTTTAATCCCCAGGAAAGGTTTTTGTTCTTCACAAGTGCAGTATCTTATCTTTCCAAGGATAATGTTTCTGCTGGTTTTCTTCCTCCTGTGTACTGTTTCCTCCAAGTTGATTTTTCTGTATTTGTTGGCTGTCTCTTTTCCAAAAGACCACAGCCGAATGAGCATGTCTTTCTAATCACCATAGGATTCTGCTTGTGTGTCCCTACTTTTTGGAGCCTTCCCTGGCCTTCCAGGACATCCCATGCCATAGCACTCCTCACGCTGCCTCTCAAGCATTTGTTTCTTTGTGTCCCCTCACCTACTAGTTGGACAAGTCATTTGTCTCTGAACCTCTGCATTTTCTTCCCATAAATGGGACCAGTACTGCCTACCCTGCCCTGGCACCAAGAAGATTACAGACAACAACACACGTGACTGTCATTGAGGTTGCTGGGTCAGTATTATTTGTCCCCCTCCCTGCCGCCTGGTTGTGGGCCCCCTCAAGGCAGAGAGGCCTCGGCAGGCGTGTCTTCCAGCATTAGGCTCACTGCTCAGGTGCACGCCCATCTGCTTCATGAAGTTCATAAACAGTTTCCTGCCCCAAAGGTGACCATCAGTTTTAATCTGGAAATGAAGGCTCAGCCTGTCATGTGCCTGATCTACTTCTGCCAAAGCCCGTTAGGCCTTTCTCGTTCTGGAAACTCATTCAGTTTTGTCACTGGCCAGACCCTGGTTCTCCGTGGCTTCTCTGTCATCTGGCTGCTAAGTGCTTCAGTGTCATCCCCGTGGCTGCTGGTCCCATCTGTACTGGATCAGAGTTTTCACCTGTTAAATATGAATTCCATTTCTGCTGACTTTTGATTTTTATGACAAGCTTCTCAGTTTATGCACATTTCATTGCAACAGACACAAAATGTGTCCAGAGTTGCAGCTTCCCTTTAATTATTCTGATGTCATCATCAATAGGTAAGATTACTGTATTTAAAAACAGTAGCTCTGTTTTGAGGAAAGTGGGGAGGAGTGTTGGATTTGGAGTTGAAGTAATACTGTTGTGCAGCACAAACTTTGTGTAAAACTGGAGACAGCTTTCCTGGCAGTGTTTGCAAACGTTCTGTTTGCACATTTAGAGGAAGGGGCAGAGGCTCTTAGCTCCTCTTCCTTGCAGCATGGGCTTGTCATCCATTTTCATGTGCCACATTCTTTCAAGTACAGGGTTTCTGAGCCTTTGACATTGTTGGGAAAGATCTAGAGATCTCTGGTTAAACCCATGTAGTATGCAAAGTACTCAGAATGTGTTTGATTTAATTCACTAAAATAACGTAGTCCTCAGTTTCTTTACCGTTGTTATGCTCTGGTTCTTTCTTCCGGTTTTAAATGTGTCCCGTAGGCATTTTCTATACTTCGTTAGCATGTTAATCATTATGCAGATGGTAATGATTAATCTATGTCAGTGAAATCCTGGTGCCACGTGAAGGTACAGAGGGCTTTGTAGCATTCTCTTTGTGTATTTCGAAATGTTATTTTAAATTCTAGCCCAATAGATTAAGCTCAAAGCATTCTAAATATTAAATATAAGATCTATAAAGTATACAGAAAAGTATAAATCTGACAAAGCAGTGTGTTAGAATTGGTGGAAAAGAGAAAAAATTCATTGTTTGAGAGATGTCTTATCTACCACATAAATGGCACTCTTTTAACAAAAACTCTTTTACCTTTAAATCACTCAGTGAAGTCTCATTAGGCTTAATTTAGTAAAAGGAAATGTAGATAGATTTCTATAAGATGCCATTACTAAGGTTATTGAGTGACAATCTGAGAGGGTTTTACAGTACGATAAATTAGGATTGATTACAGGAAGAAAATAGTAGCAATATTTATCTGGACCCTTTGAGTGAAATATAAGTTCCGAGTGTGAAAATTCAAGTCCAATTGCATTTGTTTGTTTGTTTTCTTGATTATCTGATCCTAAGCACAGAATGCTGTTTTGCTAGTTGGGACAGTATCAAGTCGTTATTTAATATTTGATTTCAGCAGATATTTACCAAGAAACTTCTAGGTTCCAAGAAACTCCATTTATCATGGAGTTTCTGTAGGAAGGCAAAGGTGTTTCAGATACAGTAACATCCTCAGGAGCCATCAGTGAAGGGATTTCTCCTTAGTCTTATTCCAATCAGATGATGAAACTTCTTTACTGTCTCCAAAGTACCTAATTTTGTCACAGAACATTTTCCAAGTTCTCTTTCTTGCTGCTTCTAAGGGAGAGAATCGAGCTGAGAAATCATCCATGCCTTTCCCCAGCAGTCTGCATGGAATGCCTGTTGTGTGCCCGTCCTGTGCCCAGGCAGTGGGCACCTCAAGGTGTTGCCATGCATCTCATCCCTGCCCCCACACTCCCACCAACTCAGTACCTTCTTCGCTATTATTCTTGGGGTTTTTTTCCTTTTGCATGCTTTGTTTTTACGTCACTAAGAAGATTATAATTCACTCTGCAAATTTCTGGTCACTTTCCCAGGGTAGAGCCATTCTGATTTCTGTTCTATATAACCTTACATTTTGTTGTCTTTGGAATGCTGACTGCATGCAATTTGCCATCCACGTGCTAACGCTGAGCCCAGGTGAATTCTCACAGACGTTCACGTAGTTACTGGTGGGGTATCTTCAAGAGTAAACCTTCTACTCCAGGCTTAGCCACGCACACGTTAGAAATAGAAATCAATCAGCTGCTACATAGTAGGGATTGTACTAGAAATAAAGATATAAAGGTTAGTGAATCAATCCCCATCTTCTAGAAACACACAGTACACAGTCTAGTGAGAGACACGTAAAAAGTTCCAGCACTGTGTACAGTTGGGGCTCTTTCAGAACTGGGCCTGGAGTTTGGGTGCTATGGGAACCAGAAGAGAGAGCACCCCGCTTCCTTGTCTTCACAAAGTCAGAGCTCATTACACCACCAGCAACTCATTTTAGCCTGAAATTCCAAAATGGAAAATGCCTTAAAGTTTGTCAGTTGATGTTAAAATTCTTCCAGTGTTTTCACCTGCCCTGTGTTTAGATTAAAGTAAACACTAAGAGAATTCTTCCTTTTTTTCTTTTTTTTCTTTATTTCTCTCTTTTCTTTCCTTCCTTCCTTCCCTCCTTTCTTTTCTATTTCTTTTTAAAAATACGGTCTATACTTTTCCTATACCCTGCTTCATAGTTCTCGAAGGAATATTTTTATGGATAAATGCTCAATTACTGAGACGTAAAAATAGAATTTCAGTAGTTTCAATCGAACTTTCTGATATGCAGGAGGCAGCTCTGACATTTGAGTTGGATGTGAAAGAAAGTGCTTCCAGAAACTGGTCGGGTCTCAGGTTCAGGCAGGAGTGACAGGGCTGTACAGGACATCAGTCTTTGCTGGAACAAGGGACGGGAGCTGTACCTTTTCTTGACGCCCTTCGCTCTCTATCATCTCGGCCTCTGTGCGGCACTCTTTGTGCTGGGAAACTGGAGACCTGTTTAAGTACCATTTGTACTCTCTAGTTATTTCTCGAGCCATTTTGTCTTGTCTCTTTGTTACCGCTGCCTCCCGCCTGTCTGAGAGCTGCTAAGAGATCACTTGTCACATCTCTTTATCCCTCCAGAGCACTTGGGCTCGGGACACAGTAACTGGCACCTGGTTTGCTCTTCAACTTTAACTGGGCAATGGCATGTTGTGCAGATATTAGGTGAAGAGGCGGTGACTTCCTGTGATATTTCTGCTCCCTGAGCAGAAGTGACAGTGATGGGGGAGAGCATTGGTGACAGAGCGTGCCTGGAGTTGCAGGGCAGGCGGGTGGGCATGTGCCCATGTGGCTCTGCTCTCTACCATGGGGACACATTCAAAGGGAACCGTCCCTTATCTGCTCCAGCTGGAAGCAGCAAGGGACCAGTGTGATCAGTGATCGGGAAAGCCGGCCCTGCGGCCAGAGTTCGGGACAGTGCTGCCTCCTCTGGGGAGGACTTCGGTCTTATTCATGTCTCCATCCACAATGAGACCGCTGCTTCTCTGACTAAACCTCAGGTATGCTTTAAGAGCAACCAGAAAGTAAAATGGGAAGGCCTCAAAACATTCTAACTCCCTGAGTGCAAAGGCAAGGAAACTGACCTCGGTCTGTTGGTTAGAGATCAGTGGTCCCTGCTCTGATGCCCCTGGCTGGATGAGAGAATATTTGCAGGACTAGAAGGCAACTGTGTACCTGCGTGTCCCATCAGTGCTGACAATACTCCAAGAAAAGCGGAAGTGGTCACAGTGCTCTGATGTCACTGCCGCCTCCCACCTGTCTGATGGCACTTAGCCTGAGCTTCATGGGCAGTTAGTGATTGCAGGTTTGAACCTTTTGTTCATAGGGAAAAGTATGTGAAGTGATGGCTACTCATTATCTTGCTTGCCATTTGAAGAAATCCTCCTGCAGATACAATGTGGAATAAAATATGTGGAAAAAATGCAGATTCACAGCTGTATTTACACTTAGAGATTAAAGACTAAGTCCTTGAAAAGTTATCAGTTCTCTTTGTCCTTGTGTTATTGTCAACTATGGTAATTTATTGTCAGAACTGAAAGTGTGAAATATGAAATTCACAAAGTACCCATTTTTCTAAATGCAGCTGACACATCCCTCCTTCTTTGCACTAAATGGTGCTGTTTGCTTTAAGAAAACCTGAAACGTGCAAGTGTTCTTACATAGGCACATTTGACTGGTTTGCTTTAGGGTTGTGTTCTCACTTGGCCCATGAGCCTGGCATTCTGTGCTCATGATGTTTTGGAAGCCGCCTTGCGGTGAGCCCTGCCGCTGGTGACACAGTCTGGTCATCTCCATGATGTGACCATTTCAGATGGAAGATAGTCTGGAAGCTAAATGTCAGCTTGTCAGCCTCCTTAAGCAATGAGTGACTTGCCAGGCTCGCGCTCAGGATGGAAGTGGGGAAGGCGCAGAAACATCAGTGGCGTCAGTGGCGGGTGGAATTTGGACCAGGCTGTAGTCTAGGGCTGTGGTCACCATGGGGACGAGGGAGGGTGAGGAGGGTGAGATGGGGGAGGGGGACAAGTCGCACAGGCCCACATGTGCTGAGGATACCCAGCATTGGCCTAGGGGTCAGAGGAAGTGGTCAGCATTTGAGCAAGAGCAGGAGCCTGACCAACCTGGGAAACACTTTGACGTTGTGCTTGTGACAGTTCACTTGGCCACACAGCACCACAGGATGGGTGGATGAAACACACATTTGTTTCCTCACAGCTGTGGAAGCCGGAAGTCTGCCATCTAAATACTGGCAACCCTGGTTTCTCCCAAGGCCTCTTGATGTGCAGGTGGCCACCACCTTCCCGGGGTCCCACCTCTGGCGCCCTCACCTGGTCGTGCCACGACGCCCTCACGCAGCCCTTCCTCTGGTGCCCTCACCGGGTCCTCCCCCGACCTCCCGCCGCGCCCTCACGCAGCCTTCCCTCTGGTGCCCTCACGCTGTCATCCTGCCGCCCTCACCCGACCTCCGGCCACTCCCTCAGCCGGCCCTCCTGCTGTCCTCTCACTCCGTCCTTCCTCTGGTGCCCGCACGCGGTCGTCCCTTCCACGCCGCTCCCTCAGCCGGTCCTCCCGCTGCGCGCTCACGCGGTCCTCCCAGGTCTTTCCTCACCCTGTCTCTGCTCTGGTGCCCTCACCCGGTTCTCCCGCCGCGCCTTCACCCGCCCTCCGGCCGCGCCCTCAGCCGGTCTTCTGCCGCCCTCGCCGGGTCCCCCCGCTGCGCCCTCACCTGGTCCTCAGCCGCGCCCTCACGCGGTCCTTCCTCTGGTGCCCTCGCCCGGTCATTTCACCCTCCCGCGGTCCTCCCGCGGTCCCCTCACCCTGTCCTTCCTCTGGGGCCCTCACGCGGTCCTCACGCCACGCCCTCACGTCGTCGTCCCGCCACGGCCTCACGGCCTTCCTGCCGCCCCTCACCCGGTCATCCCGCCGTGCCCTCACGCTGTCCTCCTGTTGCGCCCTCACCCGGTCGTTCCGCCCTCACCCGACCTCCCGCCGCAGCCTCACCTGTCCTCCTGCTGCGCCCCCACGTGGTCCTCCCAAGGTCCCCTCACCCTGTCCTCCCTCTGGTGCCCTCATGCGGTCCCCCCCACCGCCACCACTCCACACTTGGCCCTGCCCTTGTGCTTGCACATCACTGGTCTTTTTGTGAATCCGTTTCTCCCTCTGACAGGGATGCCAGTCAGCGTGGATTAGGGCGCACTCTGAAGACCTCATTTAGTGTGTCACCTCTTTATTATTTATCGAGGTGGCCATATTCTGAGGTCCTGGGGTGAGGGCTCCAGTACATGAATTTAGGGGGGGGGGCACAGTTCAGCCCATCAAAGCATCTGTGTTGAAAATGGTCTTTCGCTTGACTTGAAATAGTCCAGCTTCCATGGGCACTAACCTGTGTATGGAGACTTTTCAGAGTGCAATGTGCTTGTTACTGCAGTTTTTTTAAGTGTGCCTGCACGGGTCACTGCAAGGGTACAGGAGAACATACAGTATTGCACCCTGTATGCGTGCTGACTGCTCATTTCTCCTGCTGTCCCCCTGCCCCTCCACCTGAGCCACACTGGCCTGTTCGTCCCTAGGAGGTACCAACGGGCGTGCTGCCATCCTTGGGCCTTTGTATTTGCTGTCTGACTTGCTGGAACATTCCTCTCCAGACTCCCACACAGCTCACTCCGTCGTTCCTTCAGCTTTCACGGTCTCCCAATCAGCGAGGCCTTCCCTGGCCTGCCTGTATCTCTCATCCAGCTACCCTGTTATTGAATCGCCATCAGACATGCCATACGTTATTTATTTGTTCACTGTCTGTGTCCCCACCAGAATGGTGCCCCAAGAGAGCAGGGACTTTGTGTACGTTGCTGTTTTGTCCACTTCAGTGACGGTGGATTGAGCTCAGCACACAGTGATGAGTGACTCATTCCCAGCGTGGTCAGTGATATCACCTTAGACATTTTGTTCAAAGGTTTTCATTATTAGTGTGTTTATCAAGACTGAAGCCAAGCCAAGAAAAGATGGTCAACAGTGTTACTTCTTAGATTACGAATTCATGTATGTCTTTATTGATAAATGATGTTTTCATTAACAGAAAACCAATGTCCTATGTTGCTTTCACCGGTCATTTCTCTCTCCTCCAGTAGGCTGGCAATCAGTTGAGTGACAGGCACCGTTGAGTCAAGATGGTGGACACAGAAAGCCCAATCTGCCCCCTCTCCCCACTTGAGGCTGATGATCTGGAAAGCCCATTATCTGAAGAATTCCTGCAAGAAATGGGAACCATCCAAGAGATTTCTCAATCTATGGGTGAGGACAGTTCTGGAAGCTTTAGTTTTACAGAATACCAGTATTTAGGAAGTGGTCCAGGATCAGATGGATCTGTCATTACAGGTGAGTATGCTGTTTCTTAGAAAGCTTTATTTAGAAATGTTTTTCTGCAGAAAAAATTGTTCACCTTAGCTGGAAAAGGTGACATCCACTGCTGTGGGCTTGGGGCTTTAGGGTGTATCTTGCATCTCCTAGGATGCCTTCTTTTAAAAACCATACACAGATCAAGTAATGTTTGAAATTCAGTTAAGGCAGCCAGATGCATTTGTCAAAAATGCCATGAACTTATATTTCTTTAAAGCAGAGAACCCTATTGTAAAAAAAATGACTCCTTTTTGAATCTGGAAATGTATATGAACCATCTCCCCACTTCTTGCATTAAGAATGACAAGGCAGATGAAACATGGGGTGTGCTCGGATAATGTTACCTGTAGCATCACTGGGAAAGAAGACATCAGGAGACAGTTTGTCCTGCTAGGTGGCGTTTAAGCCAGCCCAGGATTATGTGGTATAAACTGCACCTCAATCTGAAGGAGGCTCCGTCTAGGTGAACTGGACTCCACAGGGCTTCTGGGCAGAGTGTGGCTTGGGTCAGGACTGTGGACATTGGATCGGGGTTGGCCACGGGGAAAAGCTCATGCTGGGAACAAGGCGTATATGTGGGTTTCGGCTTTGAGAGGGCATTGAAGAAGGTCCTCCATGGCAGTGTTTGGTGATAGGTCTCAGGGTTCTGCCCCCTCCATGGGCCCCCTTGTTGAGGTCTTGGCCTGGATCACGTTTCCCCCAGCTGTCTTCTTGCTCATTCCCACTTCCAGGAAGATGGTTTTCATGGCAGTGCGCCAGCTTTAGTGACCATGGGAAAGGGAGCATTGACACTGCTGGAAGTGGTACACACGGGTGAAACCTGAGAGCCATCGAAAGTATGTGCGCTCCAAAGCCCAGCAAGCCCGCTGGGAGCAGTCACTGAAAAGAGGCATGTGCGAGGGCCTGACTGCAGCCGTGTTTGTGAGAGCGAAGCGTAGGGAACAAGGGACATGGAGCATCTTTTCACACACTTATTTGCCATGTGTCTTCTTTGGTGAAGTTTCTGTTCAAATCTTGGCCCATTTTTAAATTGAGTTGTTTTCTCAATTTAAATAACTGTTGAGAGTTATCTGTCCATTCTGGAAACAAGTTCTTTATTAAACACCAAATATATCCATTTTTCTCCCAGTCTGTGGTTTGTCTTTTCTTTCCCTTTTAAAAAGCCTAAGTCCTTAATTATTCTGAAGTCCAGTATATCAATGTTTTTTTCTTTCATGGATCATGCTTTTTGTGTCATATCTAAGAAATCACTGTCTGATCCCAAATCACTCCTAGAAGTTTTATATTTTTAGATTTAAATTGATGTCTACGATTCACTGAGTTAATTTTTATATATGGATCAAAACTCTTTTCTCTTTTTACATTTATAATTGTTATAGTACAGTTTATGAAAAAGTCTGCTGTCTCCACTAAATTGCCTTTGTACCTTTGTCAAGAACCAACTGACCATGTACACGCAGGTTTATTTCTGGATTCTCTCTTCAGTTTCATTGTATTCATCTCATTTGATGCCAGTACCACAGATTCCTGATGACTGTAGCTTTATGATGGGGCCTGAAGCTAGGTAGCATAACCTTCTCAACTTTATTTCTTTTCTGAAGATGTTTTAAGCCTTTGAGGTCCTTTTCATTTCCATATTCATTTTAGAACTAGTTTGCCAAATTATACCAAAAAGCCTGCTGAGGTTTGGATTAGGTTCATGTTGAGTCTATAGCTAATGTGGACAGAATCGACATCTTAACAATACGAAGTCTTTCAAACCATGAACTTATTTCTCTCTATTTACTGTAGGTCTTCTTTAATTTCACTCAGCAGCATTTTGTGGTTTTTAGCATACAGGTCTTTCACGTTTTTTTGTCAGATTTATTGCTAAGTGTTTCATATTTTCAATGGTATTGTAAATGGCATTTTTCAAATTTCAATTTCTGATCTTTTGTTGCTATTTAGAAAAAAATACAAATGATTTGTGAATATTGATCTTGTATCCCACACCCTTGCTAATCTGATTAGTTCTGATAGTTTTTACATAGATTCTTTAGGATTTTCTACATGGATAATTATGTCATTTGTACGTGAAGGCTGTTTTCTTCCTTTTCGAGCTGGATCCTTTTTATTTTTTTTTGCCTTATCCACAGGTTAGAACCTCCAGTACAATGCTGAACAGACACTTTGCCTCTGATCTTAAGGGAAAGTCTTTCACTACAAAGTATGATGTTGGCTGTGGTTCTTCGTAGGTGTGCTTTATCAGGTTTGAGGAGGATCCTTGCCAATCCTAGTTTTCTGTGAGTTTTTATGAAGAATTGATGTTGGACTTTCGTCAGGTACTTTTTCTGCATCTAGTAAGATAAAAAAGTGATTTTTTTCTTTTTAGTTTATTAATGTAATGAATTCTGTTGTTTGAGTTTCAAAGGTCGAGACCACCTCGCATTCCCAGCATAAATCCCACTTGGTCGTCATGTATTACCTTCTTTGTGTATCATTGAATTTAACTTGCTAACATTTTGTTAAGAATTTTTGTGTTTGTGTACGTGAGGTATATTGGTTCTAGTTTTCTTATCTCGTAAAGTCTTTGTCTGGTTTTAGTATCAGATTACAATGCTGGCCTCATGGATGAGTTAGGAAGTATTTCTTCATCTTCAGTTTCTTGGAAGTATTTCTGTAGAATTGATTTTCTTTTGTAAATGCTTGGTAGATTTCACATATGAAACCATCTTTTTCTTCTTTTTTTGGTCTTATTTCTCTCTGTTTCATTTTAGTTTACTTGGCTACATCTTCAAGTCTACTAATCTTTCTTTCGCAATGTCTGCTCTGCTCCTTTTCCCATTCAATGTGTTTTTCATATCAATATTACAGTTTTCATCACTAAAAACATGATTTGGTTCTTTTTACACCCCTTAGATTTGCCTAACATGTTCAGTCTTTCATCCAGCTTCTTGAACATTTAGGATACAATTATAATAACTTTTTAAAATATCTTGTCTACCAGATCTATCAGTTGTATCATTTCTGGGTCAGTTTCAGTTCACTGATTTTCTCCTTATGGGTCATATTTTCTGCTTCTTTGTGCAGTATTGTAATTTTTTTATTGGATGCCATGCATTGTGAACTGTGTTAGCAATGGATGTTTTTGTATTCCTATAAATTTTCCTGAGTTTTATTCTAGGATGCAGTTGAGTTACTTGGAAGATGTTTTATCCTTTCAGGTTGTGTTTGTAAGCTTTGTTAGATGGGGCTATAGCAGTGTCAATTCTAGAGGCAGTTTTTCCTCACTGCTAAGGCAAAGCCCTTTTGGGTCCTTTACCAAACGCCCAGAGAATTCTGAGACTTTCCCACAGTGAGCGACGGCATCAGGGCTACATCCAGCTCTGTGCGAGTTCTGGGTATTATCCCCTCTGATCATTTCAGGTTATTACTGGAGTGTCTTTTCCCATAGGCTCTCTAAACTGACAGCAAGGACATATATGTGTATATTCTAAGCCCTGCATATACACATATCTGTAACTATTTCCATAGTTGGCCACCTGTATTTGTATTAAGGTAAGCCTGAGTTCATACTGGTATCTGGAACTCTCATCCATCATCCTAGCCTCTTTTTGTTTATCCATATCCTCCCACTCCAAAAGTGAGAAACCCAGCTCCCACCATCCACCATTCTCTTAATTGTTCATTTCCAGTGGACATGCATAGCGATGTCAGACTTGGTAAGCCATACCCGTTAGCTACTCTACCAGCTAATGGACAGGACAGTCGGTCCCTTTTGCCTTTAGTCTCACATACTCTGCTCATTCCCAAGGTTCCATTGGTCAGCGCCACCCCCACCCCCACCGTCTTCAGTGAGCTTGTTTCATACATTTGTAATACAGTTACATTCTTGTGTCAGTGAGCTTGTTTCATGCATTTGTAAATACAGTTACATTCTCCTGTCGCATTTTGCATTCCATCCTGGGAGCCCCGACCTCCTGAATTATTTTTGTTTTATTTGCAACATTAAGGTTCACTCTGTACTGTAAAGTTCTGTGGATTTTGACAAATGTATCCACCATTACATTTTCATATGAATAGTTTCAGGCTTTCAAACATCCCCCTCCCTTCACCTCTTCAACCCCATCTGTCCCACGCCCACCCCAGCAACCCATCTTCTTACTATTGCTGTAGTTCTGCCTCTCCCAAAATGTCAGATATTCAGAATCATAGAGTGTGGAGCCTTTTGGGGCTGGCTCTTCGTTTATCCACTGACCTGTCAAAGGGCCTCTTGGTTGCTTCTGATTCGGGCAGTTAAGATTCATGTGTAGATTTTTGTGTGGATTTCAGTTTTCACATCACTTGGCTAAATATCTAGGAATGTAATTCCCAGAAGACTTTTTGCTTCATAAGAAACTGCCAAACTGCCCTCCAAAGTGGCTGCACCATTTTGTGTTCCCACCAGCAGTGAATGAGAGTTCTCATGGCTCCACATCCTTGCCAGCAGTTGGTAGTGTCAGTTTTTTGGATTTTAGCCATTCTAATAGATATATAGTAAGGTCTCACTATTGTTTTAGTTCATAATTTCATAATGACCAATGTGTAGCATCTTTTCATATGCTGACTTGCAATCTGTGTGTCCTCTTCAGTGGGGTGTTGCTTCAGGCCTTTTGCCCATTTTTTGAGTTGTTTTCTTTCTGTTAAGACTTCTTCGTATATTTTGGTTACAAGTCTTTTATCAAATGTGTGTTTTGCAAATATTTTCTTCCAGTTTTCATTAGCAGTGTCTTAACACTATCTTTTGCAGAGCAAAAGTTTTAATTTTAAGAATGTCCAACTTTATTTTTTCTTTCATGGATTATGCTTTTGGTGTTGCCCACATGGATTTTTATACTGTATTCTGGTACAATTTACTGAGTTAAAAATTGTAGAAAAGCTGGAAGGAAGCAGACCAAGTAACAAGTTCTGTAGGGCATGTCACTTGTGGGGGCTTAGGGAGACCCATGGGGGGAGGTGTCTGTGAGACAGCCAGATCTGTGGGTCCAGAACCCAGAGACAGATTGGCAGGTGCTTTGGCAATGGCAGCACGGTGGGTAGTCCTAAGAGCGCAGAGGGAGTGGGACGGCCCAGGATAGGGGCCAACTCAAGGTGGAAGCTCTGCCTACTAGTTGATGCTTTCCCACTGAGAACCTCTCATGTGAAATCCCATCCTCATCAGTCATTGAGACATAGGCTGGGGATGCCTTGAAAACTCATCAACCTTTGCTGTCTGTTCTCAGATACCCTTTCACCAGCTTCAAGTCCCTCATCAGTCACTTATCCCATGGCTCCTGGTAGCACCGATGAGTCTTCCAGCGCAGCATTGAACATTGAGTGCAGGATCTGTGGGGACAAAGCCTCAGGCTACCATTATGGGGTTCACGCGTGTGAAGGCTGCAAGGTAAGGGGCCCTGGAGGAGGAGAAAGGGATTCCTTTTATTTTACTCACAAATGTTTGTCATTACAAAAATAAATCTGCCAAAAGCCAAAGGTAAGAATCTGACCTAAGTAACAGATCAGTTTCTCTCTCCAGAGTCTTTGAGAGATTGCTGGGCTGTTCTTTATAAATAACTTAGAGAAAAGTATTCTTTAAAGGACAGTCAACCACCTTCAGAGCGATCCTTTCATTAGAGAGCTTTTCTCTCCACCCTCACAGCGTCAGGGAGGGTGGCGGTGCTCACGGCCAGCAGACGTGCAGTGCCTTGCTCAGCATCCCGCAGCACATGCCAGCGACGTCACTCTTTCCTCCCCAGCTACTCTCGACCCCCCCAGCAGTACTTACCTGCGCGTCAGGGGTCTGCACCCAAACTGTGAGCACCCTTGTGCATATCTTCAGCCAGACTTACACGTACCGTGACCCAGGGCCAGCACTACAGGAGGTCAGCCATGTCCTCCAGCTTGCTGCCCACCAGGTCACTGGTCCTTCCATGACTTTCCAGCATGATAATCAGAAGGACACATCATATGCTACCCTGAGGCCGCCTTTCATCATCACATACTTTTGGAATTACATGCGTATTCTCAGGTTTGGTATTTCATGTACGTGATACGTGGGGGAGCCAGCAGTCAGATACGTGGTTACATCAGAAGTTGCCTTTTCTTGCACATGCTGGACGTGTTTACTAACTCCTGGAAAATGCTGTGGCCCTCACCAGTATACTGCACAGGCCACATTCCTGAAACACCGACATCCCGCCCGGAGCCAGGCGTGGTCCACAGCAGGACGGCCGCGTGAGCCGGAGTGTCTCCACATCCTGACCTTTAAAACGCTCTCTTCTTACCCTTCCTCTTAATCTCATACTTGCTTTGGCCGTCCTCCTTTACAAACCCAGATAACTGATCAAATAGAAATATTACCCTTCCTTGTGCCTTCCCCAAGAATTTGCTGTTCCCTCTCACGATGCACCACTTGGGACCCCATGTGAAAATGTGGAAGAATGACTGGAAGGCAAGGAGGAAAAGGACCCACTGCAGATAGAGACATCTTTACAAGTTTCTAACCATAGGCCTTCCTAAAAGCTACTTGTGAAGTGGCCTTTTCTGCACAATTAAGTTACTTTTGTTTAGTTTTATTTTTTATGAACCGAATAGTAAAGTTGTTTCATACTGGGTGAAGTTTAAGGTGCTTTTAAAGAGCAAAAGAATTGTTTACATAAAGCTGGCTTCCTCTTATTGTATTTTATTATAATTTTTGTCTTTTATGGAGTTACTATTTTCACAAAAATTCCCAGAAAGTCTTTAGTCACAAATATGGATATGTCATAGGACAGGAAAAAATTACATTTGTATAAATTTTAACAGGATTAAGCAACTCTTTGGGAGACTATAATTGTGTCTTCACAAGCCAGACAAGGACATTTTGAAATTACTTCAAATTTTGCCTCATTTTCTTATTTTTTTAGTTTTACTTATAACGAAATTAAAATTTTTCAATTTGTCCCAATTACATCAGACTTTTTAGAACTATTTCTCTACATTTAGTTCATTTTAAAAGAGGCCATAATGCACAACCAGAAACGTGACTAAAGCAGTGACATTGATTTAGTAAACTGTATATTAATCTCACAGGGTTTCTTCCGGCGGACTATTCGACTAAAGTTGGTTTATGACAAATGTGACCGTAGCTGCAAGATTCAGAAAAAGAATAGAAACAAGTGCCAACATTGTCGCTTCCACAAGTGCCTTTCGGTTGGGATGTCCCATAACGGTAGGTAAGGTTGTCCGTTGCATTTTCACAGTCCATGCCTCGGTTTACCCTCCTTGTTTGGTGGGAACCGACTGTATCTGGAATGAGTGTACTGCAACATTTAATACCCAGATCGTTTTGTAATCATAATGGCCTAAGAAAATAAGAGTCGTAATGACACTCAGCAGAGCGCTTGGAGTTAGTGCTGGAAACTTTGAACTACCAATAAGACTTTGATGTAAGATTTTAAAACCAGTTGGAAATTCCTGGGATGTCTTAATGTTCATATCATACATATAAAGCATGTGCCACTTTAAGCGATTTCCCTGTTACGAATTTATACTCAACCATATTCTAATTTTAGAACACGCTGATGATTACGTGAAAGTAAATTTAAAATAACGAGTTCATGAAAATTGTGAATCTTTCCTCTTGAAAGAGAAAAGGGTATCCTATAAACTCACTCTAAGGCTCACTTTCATCTCCTTAACCTGCAGGACTGATTATATGCTGGTGACAGTAAGCACCCTCAAGCCCGTCCAACTCACGAAACGAGTAATGCTGTTGCCTTTTATTTTAACCTTTTAAAAAGGTCCAGGATTCATGGAGTTTGGGTTTTATTTTCATCTCTCCCACGTAGAAAGTTGACTGATATCGAGAGGTAGATTTTGTCTTACCTGTAAATTTTCATTCGTAGCTTAATTGACAGTGCGAACTTTTCATGCGGCGATGTGTCATTGCCCCGCTCTGCGTCGCTCATTTCTGTTTGTTCCCCATTATTCCATTTCTCCCCCCAACCCCCCTAGCAATTCGCTTTGGACGAATGCCAAGATCTGAAAAAGCAAAACTGAAAGCAGAAATCCTTACATGTGAACACGACATAGAAGATTCTGAAATGGCAGATCTGAAGTCCCTTGCCAAGAGAATTTACGAGGCCTATTTGAAGAACTTCAACATGAACAAGGTCAAGGCTCGCGTCATCCTGGCAGGAAAAGCCAGCAACAATCCAGTAGGTGTCTTCGCTGTGTTTATTGTAGAGTCTGAAGTGTTCTGTTGGCAACATGTCAGCTGAAGTCTTAGGGAAGGATTGAGGAAATGAGTATTAAATGTTGAGAAAAAATACTATTTATCTCCAAGGCAACCAAGAGAAAACAGGATGGAAATGTTTCATTCAGAGATTCTAAGATGTAGGTTGACAACAAACCCTATCTACTGGGTAAGGTCCACCCCAAAGCTCCTAGAGATTCTAAGATGTAGATTGACAACAAACCCTATCTACTGGGTAAGGTCCACCCCAAAGCTCCTAGCAACCATGTTGTATGATGACTATGTAATTAATACAGAAAAAAAAAAAAAATTCTAGTTAGTAGCTTATCAGATTCTAGGGTTGTTTCTGAGGTGCATCAAAAAAATTTCATTTTAATGCCAGGAAATGAAACCATTTCCCATTCAAAAGGATATTTTTGCTTCCTTTCTCCTAAAACTGCTCCCTTCTCTCCAGTCCCCAGCCCCAGCGTGCATGCACGCACACACACACATCTTCTTTTTCTTCAGTGAGAAAGCAGTGACATCTCAGGGCTCAGAAAGGGCCATTTGTTTCCAGACACTTTACTGTCTTTTTTGGATAGTTCTGGGCATTTTCAGTAGCACCTGTGAGTGCCCCTGGTAGACACCCCTACACACTGCCACCTACTCAGCCTGGCACCATCTTGCCTTCATCCTGTAGTTAATTAAGTTTTCGTCTGCTATAGGGAAGTAATCTCAGAGCTGCCTTCAAAGAGGGGGACTACCCAAGGCCAGCGAATAAAGACGGTCTGCCTTCTCCTCTGAGGCTGGTGAGACAGGTTCATTTGTACTGATGAAGAGCTTGAAGGGATCCTTGTGGGGAATTACAAGCTGGAACTTTTAGTCACAGGAAAACAGTGTTTCACAAGCTACTTACTTTCATGAACAAACCACACCTCTTTTTTTACTGGGTCTTTTAATTTCTTCATGAATTCTCCAATTAAATAGACTGGGACGTTTTAGAAGGGTTCAAGCAAATTCTGTTAAATCAGTGAAGTCACACCCACACTGGAGGGCCCCAGAGGCTTGTACAAATCAAACCCTTTCTGGCCAATGAGGGAGAAAGCCAAGTAACTGTTCAACTTTGAATTTCTATCCTGGAAATGGTTAGTATAGCCCAAAATTAGAGTAACCGAACATTTTGATCTCTTTGAGATCTTGTTAGATCTTTTCTGAAATCTTCTGCCTTTCTCCCTTGAATTTTCAGAATTTAAGGAAAACTTAGGTCAACTTTACTCTTACCCAAACATTCTTGTTTAATGTGAATTTGGCCCCACGGAGCATCTCTGCAGTCCCCACCATGATCCACACGTCTTTGAAGGAGCTGAAGACTCACACGGGCGGCTCCTCTCGGCCAGGAACCCGTGCTTGGTCTCCAGGAGCTGAGCAGTGGCTCAGCCATCTAGAGTCGGGTTTCACTGTGTCAGAAGAACCGAATTTGGTGTCCTGCTGGCTGTCAGTGCCAACTCCTCCCCTCACCTGCAGACCTGGGCACCGCCACTTTCCAGTCTGAAAGGAAACGTCCAGGTGTCCTCACTGCATTCGATCTCACTGTTCGCTCCAAGCCAGGCTCACGTTCCCCCCTCGTGTCCTCTGTGTCAGAGGTGTGGCCCTCCTCCTGTCCCCCCTCCAGCCTAGTGCTCCCAGAGCTCGGAGCTCCCAGCGTGGGCACAGCCTCTGCTTTTCTGTCTATGCTCACTCCAGAGGAAGAGCTGACCGGCGGGATGCCTGCCACCACTGCCCAAATCTGCTCCGAGCCCTGGTTTTGTCACTGCAGTGGATGTCGGAGACCACAGCCTGTACCTCTGGCACTAGGTCTAGAAAGAAGTTCTATCTGTCAGTGGGAAATGAACCAGGGAGACCAAGCCTAGGCCCTGACCTGTTCACCTTGACCATGCTTAGTGACCCAGTATTCAGCTTTCCGTGAAAGCTCCAGCCCGGGATGATGTCACAGCCCTCACGGATGCTCTGCTTCCTGGTGACATGGGACTGGGTCAGGGAGGCGACGTCTGTTTCTGAAACACCCAGATCTGCAGGCATAAGGTGTGGAGAGGCCGCGTCTGGGGTTAACAGCTGCAGGGGCACCAGCCCACCTGAGGGGATCTTGGCGGTGGTGGGGGGTCATGAATTTGTCTAGGTCATAAACAGATTTATTGATGCAACCGTGAAAACTTGGACTTGTGTAGGGGGACAGGCATTCATCTTGGAGCGACACAGGGCCATTCTGCCATCACTCAGGGCTGGACTCCCTTCCCTGCCCGCCCAGGGGAAGGTCCCCTGCAAGGCCAGCCAGGGCAAGGGCACTGAGTTCCCAAACTGTCACCCAAACTTGTGGTGCCTCAATGGCTGCTGGACAGATCTTCAGCATGGAAGCAGAGCTCTGGCTGGCTAGAAGCAGGGAGCTGAGTTCGCCCTTGCAGTAGACTGTTCCTTTGTCCTGTGAAGACCACTCTGTGGCCCATGGCTGACCTAGAACCTGCCAAAATGCTCAGGGGACCGGGGCGGGGGGACACTGGGAGTTCGGAGGCAAATGATGGAGGAATATGGAGCTGCACAGAAGCCTAGTAGATTTACATCACTTTCGGGAAAGATGGGTTGCAGCCGAGGGAGGTGGATGATGGCTGGATCGCAAATGTCTGTTTCCGTCTGGACAGGCTGGTTTGAGCCCTTGAAATGTCAGAGCAGTGGGCCAGAAAATGAGTAGGGAGGGCCCTTTGCTGTGAGGTCCGAGTTTGTCAGGACACTAGCTACCCTTGACACGGTGGTGACAGGAACAAAAGTGGGGCTGAGGAACTGGAGAACGGTAGTCCCCTCTGAACATGGCTCCTGAGGAGGTGCTTCAACAGTGCCTTAAAAAGATGGCGAGCTGATCTGGGATGTGTCAGGGATGTGATAGAAACATTCGATGAAGCAACACGCACAAGAGACTGTGAGGAGCGCAGAAGCTGGTGCCTTTCTGGCAATGTCTGCTTCCTGGCCACCAGGGGCTCTGGCCCCAGCACAGCGCTGTTACCTCATGCACACTCAGGAACTCACACTCACAGACATCCACAGTCCCACTCACTCAGTCTCAGCTGCACCTCTGAAAAATGAGTGAGGCTCTTAGTTAAAAACACCCCAACTCTTAGCACCGACTATTTAGACTTTGGCAGTTCCAAGTATAAGGCGACAGTTAAGGAGCCCTGCTGCTTTTTAAATCTAACAAACCAGCAGAAGTTTATTCAGTTCAGATGAAGGGGACAGCTTATGTTTATTTCAGATTCCCATATCGCTCGAAATTGTCAGGAATTGTCTTTAGTCTTTGAATCTCTTCAGTTATGAAAAATCTTTACCTTCTGAGCATATAATTGAATTTTAGACAAAACCACGAGTCAGCTGCAGCTAGTCTGGTGTGCATACTGGGCTTAAATAGACTAAAATGTCTTGTTTGGAAAAAAATAAAGAAATGAAGCAAAGAGACTCATGTTCGAAATGTGGCTGAGAACAGGTTCTAAAACTCGTTTTGAAAGAGAAATTTCAACTTTTCTGTCAGCTTTTCAGGATCTCTAGGACAAGAGCCTCCTGCACCCTCCTGGCATAGTATTGCCCCTCAGACAAATGCAGCCTGGCACCCCATCGTGGCATTTTTCTCTTGTGTTAGGTTGAAATATTGTACATACGACACAAGTTGTCTTTAGATTGAAAAACGTATTTGATAGTTTCCATAAATGTGTAGTAAAACCTAACCGAACACTTATTAAACAGTTCTATCCACAGCAATTCTCTCAACAAGTCACAAGTTTTTACTAAAAGATCGTGCTGCCTAAGTTTCATAGAAAACGCCTTTCAGTATATTTTAGGAATGAGTTTGTGTAAGCGATACCATGACCCACGTAAACAGTGTCAGGCATACACGCATGGTAGGAACAGTCAAGGAGTCTGCTGGTCTCAGCGTGGAGGGATTTGGGGGAAGCTGCGGCTTTCTGCCTCGGGCTGTTCAAAATCTTTACAGATTGCTTTATTGACGTGACCTCTTGTGATGTCCGCTATATTGATATTTAAATTTGAGTATAAAAGGCACATTCCAAAAGGCATGGATTTTATAAATAGTCTTATGAGGAATGTTTATTGATCAAGCTTGGCAAATTTCGACTCTTTTAATCTAGCTTCTCTCTAGCTTCAGTAAACATTGGTCTCTTAACGGTGCCACTTGTTTTGAATTCCAAGGATTTCTAACTTTGTCTATTCATGAGGCCTGCCTTCTAAAATCCAAGTGATGATTTTATAAAAATGAAAAGAAATATTTGTTACCATCTAAGCCCTGCTTACGAGAGTGCGGTTCACGCGCAGCTGGTGCGGGGCTGGGTCTGTGGACCTGCGTGCCGTTTCAGTGCGCCTCTGGGGAGTGACGCTGCTGTTACTGTCTTGAAATTTTTAATCATTTTTGAACAAAGGGCCTCACTTCTTCATTTTGCACTGGGCCCTGTGCTAGTCCTATGAGATGCTCCCCCCAAAAATAATAATAATAAGCGTCCTGTAGCCAAATTCTTTGGGAGCCATGCTCACCCTGCCTGTTCCCGAAGACCTTCAGCCACACTCATGATGGTACAGGCTCTCGAGGCCCTGGCTTCCTTTTAAGTGTTTCTTGAATTTTTTGACTGTTGTATTTTTTTTTTTCTTGTTGAACAGACTTTTTAAAAAGCCTGTGATTTGAATAAAGGCAGGGTGGCTTAATAGTGTATTTTCTGGAATTGAGGGAATGCTGTCGTCTGTCTTTTAAAAGCGTTTCTCTAATGCATCCTGTAAATGCTGACGCCTTCGAGCTGAGCAGCTACTTTCTGTGGAGCCGAACTGCTCCTAGACTTTCCTAAATCAGTGGCGACCTGGCTGCTTTTAAGGTCTTTGGAGGAAGACAGTTTGAGTCTTCCTTCGTCACACCTGAGATATTTAGGAATTTGGCTTGGAGTTTTGTGTTCAGAATATTTTTTCACTCATAGTAATTTAAAAATTATCCCCTGCCCTCAGCTGTGGAATCAGGTTATTTTTATCCAGCACTATGTGGCAAATTCTAATTCTACTTAGACATTTTAAAGGCAATCCATCGGGTAGTTCCAACACATGCACCTTACTTCTGTGCCGGGTACAAGCTCGCAGGTGCCCCTGAGTGGTTTTGTGCTGCGATTTCTCCAGATGCTCTCAGGAGCCCAGAAATAGGGGACACATCATGGCGTGGATCCAGATGCATCGTCGGCAACCTCTTTTGCCCACTAGCAGCGTGAGGCTAAAGTCACTGGGCTGCTCATGCGCTCTGCTTGTACACTCCAGCGAACAGTGCTTGGCCCACAGTCCATTGCTGCTCTGCACACACGTTCGGCACGAATCTCGGCCAGCAGAGGCATTTGTGTCCATTCTCCTGAGCCCCACAAGAAATGGGCATGTTGGCTTCTTCCCTCCACTAGGTCTTGATAAAATGCAGGACCAGTGGGCTTAGGTGCAGATGGCATGGAGACGTGTAGGTTGCTGCCCTGGGGATTTGGAACTTGTTCCAGAACTAGAACTTGGAGCTGTGATGCGAAGGATTCAGTCTCATGCATGGGAAACAAATCCTCCAGTTTATCCTCAGAGAGCAAGGGTTTAACAATGCTGTTTGCTCACTTGTGCACAAATGCCAGCTCTGAGTTGTATGTATTTATTTACATGCCCAATTTTATTCATTTAACAGTCAGTGTTAGATAGTGATGGTCTTCTCTAAAGTTTATACAACGGTAAAATTAAGAATTAATATAATTAAGGCTACTACAGTAGTACTTAGGACTTCAGAGAACATTATAAGATATTAAAAGTGCTTTGCTAAGACTCTCCCATTACCTTTTTGCCAAAATCAGTACTTCACTTTCTTATCACCACTATTATCTTACTGATTTCTGTTGTTAGCTCTCTGTTAAGGTCAGCTTGTCCCCGGCTAATTTTGAGGTTGTTTAAGGATGAGGACTGTGTTTTGTACATATTTTTGTTCTCCATGGGTGAGTTGGATACAGTTTATTCATAAGCAGGAGGGCAGCTTGTCACTAATTACCTGACTTCCTTCCATCGTCTTTCTTTGCAGCCTTTTGTCATACATGACATGGAGACATTGTGTATGGCTGAGAAGACGCTAGTGGCCAAGTTGGTGGCCAATGGCATCCAGAACAAAGAGGCAGAAGTCCGCATCTTCCATTGTTGCCAGTGCACCTCCGTAGAGACCGTCACAGAGCTCACGGAGTTCGCCAAGTCCATCCCTGGCTTTGCAAATTTGGACTTGAATGATCAAGTCACTTTACTGAAATACGGAGTTTACGAGGCCATATTTGCAATGCTGTCTTCTGTGATGAATAAAGATGGGATGCTGGTAGCATATGGAAATGGTTTTATAACTCGCGAATTCCTAAAAAGCCTCAGAAAACCGTTTTGTGATATCATGGAGCCCAAATTTGATTTTGCGATGAAGTTCAATGCCCTGGAACTGGACGACAGCGATATCTCTCTTTTTGTGGCCGCTATAATTTGCTGTGGAGGTAAGTTACCGATTGAATCTGCTGCTGCCATGTTGCTTACAGACTCCTTATCTTGAATTCGACACT
>CM053503.1:1060924-1083756 GCA_028627145.1 Eidolon dupreanum | reverse complement strand
GCTGATAACTCACTCGGAGTCGGAGCCGTGGGCCTGGGCGCTGCCGGTGCGCACGTTCATGGCCGCCCCGTTGAGGTGCTCGCGCCCCTGCGCCCGGCGCGGGGTCTTGACGGTGATGGCGCGGTCGGTGCCGCGGACGCCGTCGCTGGAGCCCAGGGAGCAAGAGCGCGGCGACGCGGGGCTCTGCTCGCTCCCCGCCGGCTTCTCCCGGAGCCGGGGCTTGAGGGTCTTCTCTGTCAGCGGCGGCGGGTAGGTGACTTTGTTTTTCAAGATGCCTGAGGCGCGGGCGACGGGGGTGCCGATCAGGCTGGGCGGCCGGCTGCCGCGCTCGGGGGGAGGGACGCGCCCCACGCATCTGAGAATCCGCGGCTGGGCCACCCACCCTCCGTGGCCCTCAGAGGCGGTGGCGGGGTCAGATGGCCAACTCTGTCTGCCTGGACATCAACCGAGTCCCCCGAGGGCCCTGTCCCCCATGGACCCGCCTCTGTCCCACGCCACCTGCATCCAGCCGGCCCCGCCTGCAGCACCTGCACACGGCTCAGGCCCGCCCAGCACGGCCCCGCCTACCCGACAGACCCCGCCCATCCCGCAGGCCCAGCCACCTCTGCACCCGCCCCACCCTCCCTGGGGACAGGGGCTTCTGGAGAGGGCACCTTTTCTCTGCTCCGGGGGCTGGGTGGGGGGAGCGCCCGCAGGCCCGGGCTGGCCCCCGCGCTCCCCGTCTGGGGGGCGCTGGCCACAGTGGTCGCCCTGCTGGTTTAGGTGCAGCTCCACGCTGACCTTGGTCTCCACCCTCAGGCACGGCTTGTCACCCGGCTCCTCACTGTCGCTCCCAGCCGGGCTCTCCTCTGGCCAGCCGGCGGGGATGTGGTTGGCCACAGGGTCTACTGAGACACAGGGTGATGACCTTCAACAAGCAGGGAGGCCCCAGCCCCCACCGACAGGAGCCACGCCCCCTGAAAGGCTCCAGGTTGTCCCTCCTGAGTGGCAGTCCCAGCACTCCGGGACCGAAGGCCTGGCCGGGCCACACCCTCCAGGTTCGGTCGAGGCCTGGAGAGGGAAGATCCTGACAGCAGGGGCCCAGGCTGCAATGCCCCCCGCTGCACCCCAACACCTGGGGGCCTTGTGCTCGCTCTCCCCATAGCAGGTGGGGTCAGCTTTGTTGCGTCTTTGCACTGAGGGGCCCCCAAAACATTCGTGCCTGTACTCTGTGGGTGGCGAGGTGGGTGCCCCCTCCCTGCCCACGCCTCCCCCCGGCCTGCCTTTCACGCTGCCCAGTTCTCGGTCCTGGCCTGCTGTGCCCGCTCCCTCACCTTTGGGGGTGCTGTGGACAGGGCCCCGGGCCGGGTCCCACTTGTCTTCAGCTTCCAAACCATCGTCCTCACTGTCAGACGAGTGTGAGGAGGCGTAAGAACTGCTCTGCTCGTCCAAGGACAGCTCGCTGTCGGAGTCCGAATCGTGGCCTGCGGGCAGCCAGGAGGGACAGGGGCTCAGGCCGGGGCCGGGCTTCTCGCCAAGGGCAGAGCAGAGCCCGCTGGGTGCCAGGCGTTTGAGGGCAAGGGGGTCCCTACTGATTCTCTGACGGTGATATGGCCGCAGACACCTCCCCAAAGCTGGATGTTCTCCAGTGAATACGGGCCGTGGGACAGACAGACAAGGACCGGGGAGAGGCTGCCACCCACAGCCCCCTGGGAGGCAGGAGTGTAGGCAGACAGGAGACCATCTCCGGGGGACACGTACCGTGGGGCTTCTTGGTGCTCTTGGGCACAAAGGGCAGATCTGGCTCCCTGTGGCCACCCCGAGCTGGTCCAGAGGACACGCTGAGCTTCTGGTCCCCTTCGTCCCTGGAGCAGTGGGGAAGGTGGGCTGAGCGCCATCGCCCAGGGAGACACGCGGCTCCCCGGGGGCATGGGAAACAGCACCAACTAGAGGGCCAGACACACGGCCAGGGGCCTCCCCAGCCGGCTTGGAATGGCGACGAGCACGCCTGCGCTGGCTCCGAGAGCCGGGCCACCCCGAGCCCAGGGGACAGCGAGGGCGCCGCGGGGCCGGACCTGACGGTGCTGTCCAGGGACGCGGTGGACTCGCCCAGGGCCGTGCGCAGCATGTCCGGCTCCTCGCTGCAGGCGGTGTTGCAGTTGAGGGAGCGCTGGGGGAGGGGAGGCTGGTCACGTTCCGCGCGGAGGCCACGGGGGGGGGGTCCCAGCGCCAGCAATGACAGTGCCCCCCCCGGGCGCAGAGCACGGGAGCCTCGAAGAGGCCAGGAGGAGGCCTGCGCCCAGCCCCCGCGGCGGCCGGGGGCCGCCTCGCTCCCACAGCTGCTGCTTCCGGCGGGGTCCCCGCCGGCTGGGCCCTGCCCTTCCAAGACCCCGAAGAGCAGGCCCGTGACTGTAACAGACTGGATGTCACGGCGTGCGGATGGCTCTGTGCTGCCCTCTTTGTGAGAGACACCAAGGCCGTGGAGCTGTGGCTAATGTTTGGCCCAGAAACGCACCCGGACCCTGGTGAGCAGTGCAGCCCGGCCCCCAGGCCCCGCGGGCGCCCCCGAGTGCCACCTACCGTCAGCAGGGTGGCCCTCGTGGTGGCCGACTCGTCCGGGTGTGGCTTTTTCCCGATGAAGACCCCCTTGAGGTGCTTCCGGACCTCCCTGTTGAGCACGCAGTGGAACAAGAGGACGAAGAGGCCCTGGAGAGGGGGTGGCAGGTCAGCAGGGGAGCCAGCCCTGGCGCCGCCACACGAGGACGCGGGAGCACAGCCCGCCAAGCGTGCAGCGGCGTGTCCAGAGCGCCTGGCACCACGGCTGCAGACGCCATCAAGGCCGACGCCTGGCCATCGCCACAGGGGCGTCTGCTCTCGGGGGGAGCTGGGCCGCCCTCTTGCAGGCGCCTGGAGGGCCCCATCCCAGCCACTGCCCTCGGGCCATCCTGGGTCTCCGTGGCAGGTCTTTAATTGACTTTCTGGGAAGCCCTTGGTGTGAACTGCAAATGGCCGGCACTCCTCCTTGGGGACACGAGTGGGATTTAGGCTGGTCTGGTGGGGGGGGAGCCCCCGCAGTGGCTGAGCAGAGGACGGTGTCCTGACCATGCAGGAAGACCGGGGGGCACGGCCCTGGGGAGGCTCTGAGCAGAGCCGCGTGTAGGACAACAGGCTCCTTGTGGTGGCGGGACCGTGTGCGGTGAGCCCGGCTGTGACCGCTCACACGGCGTGGCCCGGTTTCTCCCGGGAGTTCGGACACTGCCGGGGACCCTCTCGGCCAGCCGGGGTCGAAGCGTTTCAGAGAGGGAGCGGTACACGCGACCCACGACTTCACCAGGGCTGGCCGGAGCAGAGACCCGGCCGGGGGAGTCGGACCGCCGCCTACCTGTAAGCAGCTGAAGACGGCGAAGAGGTAGTGGAAGGCCAGCTCGTCGCTGTTCACCGCCAGCAGCCCCAGCAGCCAGGTGGCGCTGACGAGCAGCAGCAGCAGGAAGGTCCTCAGCAGCGAGCTGGGGGCAGGGGCAGGGGCAGGGGCCCACTCGCACTCGCGCTCATCCATCCGTCTGGGCACCCACCCACCCGCTCACGCATCTGTCTGTCCAGCCGCCCACCCTTCCCAAACCTCTCTAAGCTCCCTTCTCGCGGGCCAGGCAGGCCTATGCCCTCTGCTGCCCGGTGGGCCCTCGCTGTGCATCGTCTCTTCACCCACCCCCTGGTGTGGGTCACCCCAGCCAAGAAGTGCCCTTGTCCTCCTCTCCCCTGACCCTTCCTCAGCTCCCGCCGTGCCTGCATCTTGAAGGCCGTTTCTCGGGTGGCCTCTCCTCTCCCCACCGCCAAACGTGGCAAGTTCTTTGTGTGCCGGGCCCTCGTTCTTGCCGAGGGGTGCCCTCCATCACCTTCGCCTCAGCATCTTCCCCCACCCGCTGTCACCATCCATCCCTGCCTCCCTGGTCTGCACCGTTCCCAGGGCTGCACCCATCCCAGGTGAGAAGGAGGGAGTCTGGGGGACGCTGAGAAAGCCCCGTGCCCCTCTGCGACCTGCCACCCAACGCTGTGGGTCCTCCGTCCTAAACCCTCCCGGATCTGGACGTGTCTCCCTCCCTGGTCCCCAGGCCTCGCGTGGTCAGACTCCCTCCCACTCCTCCACAATGCCCGACGCTACTCAGGCCCGGACACCGTCCGGTGGCACAGCCTTGGCAGGGTCCAGCTGCCAGCCCCCCCGTCACCGCGGCCCGCGGATCCCCACCTATGCGGCTGTCCTCGGTCCTCTGACTGGCCCAGCCAGCTGTCCCTACCACCGCTGCCACTGAGCGGGGTCATGGCCGAGGGGCCCAGCCCGCTGAGTGGCCGGCACTTCCCAGGGGCTCCACAGACCAGACATTCGGGGGCCTCCACATCAGCCCCCCACCCCGGGTTTAGCGCCAACTCACACGATCCCTTTTCTTTCATAGTAACGGTGCTTTCTTTGGCAGGAAACTCTCGCAGACAGAACAAAAATAACCGTATTGACCTGAAACAAACAAACAAAGTCCGGTGACCGACCTGTCTGCACCGTCACAGCAGACCTTCAAAAGCCACGTGCTTCTGAGCATGTTCACACGTGTCTCACAGAGGCGAGGCTAGGACGGGCAGGCCTTGGGACCCACGTGCCGGCCTGCACCTGCAGGACGTCCCTTCCCGGGGGCGGGACACCAAGCAGTCTCACAGTGGACGTGGACTGGAACCCAGAGTCCCTGGGTCTGAGGACGAGGCCTCACCACGGCGAGGCCAGCCCTTCCTCCCCCTCCGAGGGCACTCCAGCTTCCCGTGTCCCCGAGAACCCCACTCACAATTATAACTGCTCCGATGGGCCCAGCAAAGCTCCAGATCAGGGTGTCTTGCAGGGACAGCCAGCAGAAGTCAGGGTTCCCGTAGCCCTGGGGGTCCAGGCCCACCGCGAGTCCTGGACGACAAGGAGGGGAGAGTGAGCGAGCACCCCGGGAGGGGACCCGTGACGGCCAGCCCCACTCAGGCAGGACCCCAGCATCGCCCTCAGAAGGAAGGGCCCGGAGCCCAAGATAAACGGGTGTGATGTGACAAAGGCCCAGGTCCCCTCAAAGCAAAGGCCCTCACAGCGCCAAATGACAGGAGCACCATGCGCACGTGGGCCCAGGCAGCTACAAGGGGCCCCCAGGGCTGGGGGACACCAGAGAGAGACAAGGACGGCGGCGATGGAGAAAAGGGCATGTGTGACCTGCCCACTCCCTGCTGTGGCCTCCCCTGACCCCACCCTCCGTTCTGGGGGGCCCGAGCTGGGACAAGCCCCCATGACCTCCGACAGCCTGCCCTTCCTTCTGCTCTGGAGCCCAGCAGACCGGAAGCCACCCCCTCACAGGGCCTGGGTAGAGGCGCTCTGTTCTGTCCAGCTGTTTGGAGGGGACACCCAAGGTGACCACACAGGGTGGAGCCGAGAGGGGAACGTGTGTGAAAGTCGCCCCCCGCCAACGGATGGCATGGACTCGCAGGCAAGGCCGAGGGCCACCCACGCCCGGCCAGCTGAGGTCACGGGCTCCAGGCAGGGAGAGTGACCAGGCTGCATGCACAAGCCCTGCTGCGGTGTGGCTCAGCTGGCCAGCGCCTCCGTCCCAGCCTGAGGCTCCCCGGCATCTTTTTAAGTTCTTTTGCAAAAGACTTAGGTGTTTAAAGAAATTGTTTTTAAAACAAGTTAGAAATGTGAAATGTCTGAAGTTAGATCCCAAAGCCACCTCCAAGGCATTTCACGGGGAAGAGGGGCTCGTCTTTGCCCCATTGGGTGGTTTATCATGGCACGTTGTAGAAAATGGCCTCCAGCTTCTCCAAGTGGAGTCTCCTCCACCCCAGACCAGGCCTCGCCCCGGGCTGCTTCCTCCCAGCTCCTCTGGAGACGTTGGGCCCTGACACCCGCCCCAACCAGGCCCTCAGACCCAGCAGACGGGAGCTGAGGGGGGCGGGGGGGGAGGGCGAGGGCCTGCCCCTGTGTCACTCATGGCCAGCTGGGGCCATAAGCATTTGTGACCTTAACTTAACGTCACCTGTGACATGGGGACGGCCCCCCCAGAAGTGACCACGTGGCATACCCAGCCTGGGGCCTGGCCCGCACAGGCGCCTCAGGGGAGGGTGGGCTTCGTGGAGAACTGTCCCGTCCTAACGAGGGCCTGCACGTGCTAACCCAGGGGCTGGGCGCGGGCTGCGGCCCCTCACGGCCTCCGAGGCTGGCTTCTCTGGGTGCGGACCCCACCTCTGGAGACAGCGCCCCCTTCCGAGGGCTCCTTGCTACACACCCCGGTGACTTCACGCCGTTCTCACCCCCTCCTCCCGTCCTCTAGCGTAGTGGTGTCCCCCGGGAAGGTCGGTCCGGCTCCTGAGCCCCAGAATCTGTGAAGGTGGCTTTATCTGGAAACAGGGTCTTCACAGACTAGTTAAGGATCTCGAGATGAGATCACACTGGCTTAGGACAGACCCCTGATCCAATGACTGGTGGCTTTAAGAGAGAGGAGGGGGTGGCTGAGACAGAGACGCCTGGGGAGGATGTGCGATGACGGCAGAGCTGTCGCAAACCAAGGACAGCAGGGCAGGGGCCTGGGCAGACTGTCCCTCAGCCTCGGGGAGGAACCAGCCCGCTCACGCCTCCACGCCGGACTCCGGCCTCCAGACGGCGAGAGAACGACCCCCGACCCCCGTCTGTGGTACTTGGAGGCGGGAAGCCTAGCAAACTAAACACCTGCGCTTAAACTTCAGGACGCGCCGGCAATCACGGCCCCTCCCTGAGCTTGGCCTTGGGGTCACGTGTCAGCGACTGATGTTCATGTACAGGTGAGGCCTGGCCTGCGGCAGTGAGCGGACTCCCTTCCCGCCACCGGAGGCCCGGGGCTGGGGGCCGCTGGCCCTCGGGGGACAGTCTAGACCAGGAATCGGACCTGAGCTGACTTGGGGCACGGACATGGACTTCCAACTAAACGCCACAGGCAGAGCCCTCAGCAGACCGGGGCCCAGTTCTCACACAGCTCACACGGGACAGGAGCTGCGGCCCGCAGTGGGGACTGGAGGGTCACACTCGTGTGTGCGTACGGGTGTGCAGAGCTGGGGCTTCCTCTGCTGGGGAGGGTACAGAAGGAAGAGGAGGCCAGACAGGCTGGGGGTGCTGGCTTTACCGACGCGGGCTCCGGGGTCGCCGCCGTCACGTGGGGCCCTCGTGGTGACCGGTCCCCGCCCGGGCCCCCCGGGTCCTCACCTGTGATGATGGCCGGGATGCCCCAGCCCACGACGTAGTAGAACCGCATGGGCCCCGCGTCGACGTTGCGAGCCTCGGTCAGCATGCGGTAGACGTGCAGGCTCTCCACGAAGGTCCAGGCGAAGACACTCATGTGGACGTAGTGCAGCGTGATGGCCACCACCGTGCACAGGAACTGCCACGAGAGGGGCCGCTCAGCCTGCGGCGCGGGCCGAGGGCCGAAGGAGCACAAGGCGGCGGGGGAGGCAGTGACCAAATCGGCCTCTTGGCAACCATGAGGGTCTGTGTGCCCCAACCAGGAAATCGACTTCTTTGGTTTTTTGTTTGATTCACCCGAGGGCGCTGAGAGCCACAAGTCACAGTGCCTCGGGCTCCCGATGTGGGAGAGAGGACGGGGTGGGGGATGAGGCACCCGGGGACCCAGGGACCCTCCCCAGCCCAGATCAGTGCCAAGAGCCAGCACAGCCTGGGGGCGAGAGCTAGGCAGAGCCTCTAGCGTTTCCAGTAGAAGCTGGAAATCTGTATTTTCATGTCACGGTTTCAAATTTTGAAATTTGATTTAAAGTTACAAAAAAAATTGTGGAGGTGGCCTGCTCAGGCTAAGGACTCTAGACCATGACCTGGGCCCGCCACCCCTGACCCTCGCACAGGTCTCCAGAGTCTAGCGGGTGTGGCCAGAGAGAGGGAAGGGCTTTGTGCTTCACTTCATGGCCTCAGGGGACCAATGACAGCGAGTTCACCGTGTCTGAGCCGGTGGGGCCTTCTATTGAAGAAAGGACGGGGAGGGGAACGTTTACTCTGCTCCTGTCCTCTCTGTGCCAGGTGGCTGTCTGGCCGGTGGCCAAGTGCCAGGAAGAGAAAGTCGACTTCCAGGGCAGCTGAGGGGCAGCATCCGGCCTCTGGAAAGCCATCCTGTGTCCCTGCACACCAGGACAGATGCAGAGCGCTCCACCCTCACCACACACACCCCTGTCACAGTCTGTCCAGCCTCCCAGGGTCCCAGTGTCTGTGCCAGGGAGACTCCTGGACCTCGACAGACACAGGAGGGCGGGAGGAGGCGGAGGGCCACCACCTTGACACACGGCGGGGACCTCTGTGCCGAGGTGCCCGGGCAGTGCATCCCGCAGGGAGCTCAACAGACCCCCGACTCGCTGAGAACGCAAGTGCTGCCTACGGTCACGTCGACCTCAACGGCCACCTGCTCTCCAGACACGAAACCCCAGTGAGGAGGGGGGGGACCCTTGCAGAGCGACGTTTGTCAAATGCGGTACAAAGCAGGACCCGAGCAGCACAAAACAATCTTAGGCTACAACTGGAGACAAGCTCTTTGCCTCAGATGCCAGGCACGGCAGGAAATGGGGAGTGGGCACGCGGCGGCGGGCAGAGCCTGGGGCTGGGCGCGCCCCGCTCCAAACGGCTCTCCCGGGTGCAAAGCACGGCTGCCGGAGGACAAGGGGGAACGGCGAGGAGGCCGGTGGCTCGTGGCCTCAAACGACGAGAAAAGCAAACGCCTGAAACCGCTTTTTTTGTTGTTGTCAAAAAAGAAGAGGCGTTAGCACCACGTTTTGAAAGTTCACGGGCCGTACATGCACGGACTTCTGCGGTCAACGTGCTACCTTTTCAGAACAAAGACCAAACGCTGAGGCACAATAAATCATTTCCGCCTGCCAGAAATCTGGGAGGTGAAACGCCTCGCCCAGAGATGGGATGGGGCGTCAGCAGAAACCCGTAAGGAGCGGGCGCGCAGCCAAGGCGCCCCGCATTCCTTTCTGTCCTGCTGGGCGGGGTGCGGGGCTGCGGCGAGGCCTCCCCCAGCAGCATGGCACTCGGTGCTGGGAAGGAGGGCGGGCCTCGGGGCACCTCCCCCGGGGTGTGCAGTTACAGGGAGTGGCTCACCCCAAGTCCACATTCCGCGCTCCACGAGACCACTCACAGGTGCTCCAAGGGTGCGGGAGTGAGTCATGTGGCGTCCCACAGAGGCACCGTTAAGGCCGGCACGCAGGGGCAGGCGCACCGCCCTGGCCGGGCTGGATGCAGAGAACCAGCTGCAGTGGCACCTCCCGGGGGGGACCCCTCACCCTGCCCAGCTTAGGGCTCGGGCCTCTGCGACAGTCCTGGACTCCCGGTGTCATAGCTGAGAAGCCACCAAAGCCATCAGTGCCACCCTCTCCAGCTGTCTGCGTGCGACACACCGTCTCTACCCACGTATCAGGTGGGGCTGCCCTCCCTCTCTTCGGAGGTGGGTCTGGCTGCCTGACAAGGGTCTTGAGGGGCCCCACAGCGTGCAGTGAACGAGGAGGAAGAGCTCAAGCATGCGAGTGACCCTGGTCAGCTGGCTGGCAAATTCCATCCTTGTCTTTTTATTCCCCTTCCTGTCCTGGGGCCTGTCCGTTCCCACAGACACATTTCCTCTTCACGTGGGGTGGGGGGGCTTCCTCATGCTTGCCTCAGCCCCCCGAGGGGAGTGTCCAGCCTCGCCCAGACTCACCACTCGGCCCGAGGTTCCACCCCACACTGAGTCATGTCCCCACCTACTCGTCCCTTCTGCAGACCCCCCCCTCCTCCCTGCCCCCCTCCATGCCCCGGTGGCCCCAACGCCCGCCCTTCTCATGCCCATGGTTCTGGGGCTCACCGCCAGACTCATGAACACAGCCCCCCCCGCCCCCCACCTTCCCCATCGTTCCTGAAACGCAGACCCAGCCGCGGCTCTCCATGGTGCTTGGCACGGCCCCTCGGGCTCTGGGTGACCGGATCCCCGACCTGCCCCTGGCCTACCCTGGACCCCTCCCACTGGATGGCAAATGGACGGTCGGGACGGTCCGCCGACCTGGCACAGCTGCCCCCGCCACAAGGGTGCCATCTGGCACCTGTCACTCGTGTTCGTGTCTGGCAGGGGGGCTCCGAGAACAGAGGGGGAGGGCTTCTTGCATCGGGGTCTTTGGCAGCTTAAACCCGGTGACAGGCAGTGGGTGCTCAGAACACGAGGCACAAAGGGACAACAGCTACGTTGACCGCACCTGGCATGACGGCCCATCGCTTGCCTGGGCAGAGGTCAGGAGGCGAGAGCGACCTCTGAACTTCCTGGGGTCACTGCGCATGCACGCGCGATGGTCAGCGGGCCTCACAGCTCCCTAGGGCTCTCCGGGTCACCGTTTAGTCATGGACACTGGCACACACACACACACACACACACACACACACACACACACACACTGTGAACTGCGTGCCCCTGGGCGGGTCCCCAGCCTCGCTGGGCCGGCTGGCTCACCTGTGAAGAACGCACCTCCCCCGGGCCATTTCCACAGCCGAGCCACATCCGCCGAGCCTCAGGCACAGGGCCTGCTCCTCCACCTGCGCCCTGGTCACTGGCGGGCTGTGACCCTCACGTTTTCAAAATCCTCTTTGTAAAATGGAAAACCTCCCGCAGACGCAAAGCCATAAACCCCTCTCCCTCCCTGCTGCTCTGTGGCTGGGCGGCCAGCTCCCCCACCAAGGTGGGTCCCTGCCCCACAGCCCAGGGTCACCCCAGCCACCAGCCCACCCCTCCCTCCATGCCCCGGAGACTCGGACCTCGAGTCTGAGAAGCCCCGCCAGCCGTCCCCCCGTCCCCAGCCTGGGAGTCTTTGTAAGTTGCGTTTTAAGTACACTCGTAGCTGCTGCAGGACGCGACCGATTTCATACACATGTCTCCAATAATAACCAGCTACTGCGCCAAAACCTCCAATTACTTCTCGCGATGTGTCTGCAGTTCGGTTTGGATTTTTCTGTGGTGTGGCCCACCACATCACCCATGTAATCTTATTACCCAATAAGCCCCAGGAGCACACACGGCACCCCGTAAGCTCCTGTGACACCCGAGAGCCCACACGATACCCCAGGAGGCCAGGGGGCCTCCCCCGCACACCCACACGACCTGGGGAGGCTTCAGAAACACCCTGTGTTGAACCAGGTCACAGGGCAGTGCCCCGTGTCCCCTCTGGGCCCTTCCTGCTTGCGTTCACTCTCTCTCTCAGGAGGCTCCCTCCTCTTCCTCAGCCCCGTCTGCCCCCCCACCACCACCACACCGAGTTCTGAGCCTGTCCCAGTCCCCTCTGTCCATCTGGAGGGGCAGGTGGGCTGTCACAGGAAACAGCCATGACTCCTGAGAAGTGCAAAGTGCAGGGGTGAGACGCACTGCAGACAGGGAAGCCGGTCCCCAGAGCTTGTCACATGTCCTCGGGCTGCGACGGCTCAAGGCACAGCTCGCGGCCCCTGGGCTGTGACAAGCGGCTGCACCGTCTGATGAAATCTCTGAGTCTGATCAGGAACGTGAGAGGCGTCGTGACTGGAGCCCCCGGCCTTTCTGACGCGGCTCCCACAGACAGCCCCGGAGGGAGAGCCCGCGGGACACAGAGCCCACCCGACCCCAAAGAGCAGCCTCCACCACGCCAGCCTCAGGGGAAGGCCCGCCCGCCGGCCGTGGACACAGGCGTAGGGTGGGGTTGGGGGACAGGGAGCGGGGGGGACTCACCGGGTTCCCCGTCTGGGCCACCCCGACCACGAAGACCAGCTGGGAGCAGAACAGCGCGCCCGCGAGGTGCCGGTGGGTGCTGTGCAGGTTGGAGCGCAGCGTCCGCACCAGGGCCAGGAGCACGGAGGCGGCCAGCAGCGCGGCCAGGGACACGGCCACGGCGGCGTAGGTGACGGTCTTCAGGGGCAGGACCTCTCCGTGCTGCGGGCGGTGGGGAAAGACGAGGGCCGGTGAGGTTCTCGGGGCGGGAAACACCCAGAGCGAACACCGAAATGAACAGGTGGCGAAGCCGGGTCTGGAGGTGACGGCCACACGGCAGGGTGGGCGTCCCTCGGGCCCTGCCCCGTAGCGCGGACGCGGCCGAGGCGGAGAACTTTATGTCGTGGATGTGTGGCCGGTCAAGAACAACGGTAAGAAAAGGGAAACCTCACACGTGGATGCTGCTGCCCGGGGGACGCTGGGCCTGCCCGCCCCAAGCCTGAGCCGGGAGCGGCCTCGCCAGCAGGCGCCGTGTACACAGGAGGCAGACGGCCATTGCTGCCATTGTCTCCTGGGCTTTGCGCACTGTGACAGAGGTCCAGGCCCCCGCCCTGCGGAGTTTTGGCATTTGGGGAGCGAGAGGCCCGGTTCCCTGGTAACCGCTGGGAAGCATGCTCTGAACTCGCCAGGAATTCTGAGCAGGCGTCGCCTGGTGAGGGGAGAACGGGGGGGCCAGGGCTGGGAGGGGGCGCCTGAGTGCCAGGGGCTTCTCCTTTGCAGCTAACTCTGGTGCTCCCTAGAGGCTGCAGTCCTGTGACTCCGCCCCCAGGCTGGGGGAGGGGGTACGGGAGCCGGGACTCTTTTCATTTCTTCTACCTGATCCTCACCTTCCTCCACCGACACGTCCAGTCCGCTCCTGGCCGCGAGAGGACACCCACATCGCACGGGGTCAAAGACCATGATGGCCTGAGGGCACTCCCAGGACTCGCCGGAGGCCCACCCTCTCCTCCTGGCACCCTGGTACCCACCAGGAGCAACTCGTGGCTGACTCACCCTCCCAAGAATGTGACAGAAATGGGCGCTGCACACCAGAGGGAGGGGCGCCTGGCCACCTGGGACAAGGGACAAAACCCAGGCCTGGAGAGGCGGCCGCAATGAGGTCACCCAGGCCCGTCCTGGCTCCTGGACTCCAGCCTCCCCCCGCCGGCTGACCTCACCACCCGTCCCACTGGGGGTCGGGGGAGGGGCCGCATTCCCAGGGCTCTGAAAACGCCAGAGGTTAAACATCAGGACCGCCCAGGGCAGCTCCTGACCAAGCCCTCATCTCCTCAGGCCTCTCGGCCAGCGTGTGGGGCGCTGGAGGAAGGTGCTCCGTCTGCCCCCCGCCAGCCGGCGGCTTCCTCCTTGACATTCAGAGTGGGCAGAAACGGCGCCACGTAACAGACCTGGGACGTGGGCTGTGACGTGGGCTGTGACGTGGGCTGCACGTTCCAGGCGCCTCTCTTCAGTCTGAGGCCAGGGTCTGCCACCCCGGTCCTAACTTACAACCTGGCCTCTCGGAAACCCTCTCAGGGGGTTTTGCTATGGAGATGCTAACAGGTTCTGGCCGCTCTCCTACAGTGGATCCGTTTTCGTGTTTGGAAGGAAGGGCACAGCGTGTTGAGAGGGCAGGTTTGGGGCGAGGCCTAAATGCCCCATGGAGTCAATGCCCCCCGTACACTTGCCGGGGCGGGGGGGGCGGGGGTGCCCCTGGGGGCCGCGCCCACCTCACGCCTGGAGACGTCCATGAGCACGGCGAAGCTGGCGGTGTGGCTGCACTGGCAGGCCACGTGGGTCCGGTTTCTGGACAGCAGCTCACAGCCCTTGGCCGACCAGCCTCCGGTGCCCCCCGCGCTGCGGAGAGAGGGGAGCACGTGGGTCCCTCCGCCACCGGGGTCTCCCGGGCCCACCTGCCCCCCCGGAGCATGCCCAAGACAAAGCCCCACTGCCCCCGCGGCCGCTTCAGACCGTGTGAACACCCTCCCTCCTCCTTGGCAGCTGGCAAGGGCCCCAAAGCAGCAGCCTGCGAAGTTCGCATCCGATGTGTCATCTAGCAGTAAAACTTAAATGGGGACCTCTCGGGTCCACCGCACGCCCCTTTTGTCAGAAACATTAGTCAGTTGTTAAAAAGGCTGCTTTGTACTTCAGTCTCCTTTGGAGTCTCGATGACTTAAGAAATAACACCTCACGTTCATTTCACACTTTCATCTCTCGATTGCTCAATGTTTTATGGCCGCCGCCTGGAACCAGGGCCCAATTATTCCTCCCTGAGAAGCTCCAAACGAGAGCGGCACGCGGGCGTGTCTCGGCCCCCGACTCTGAGAAAGTCCAGTGGCTTCTCTGATCCTCAGTTTACTCATCTGTGAAACGGGACGTGAAGGCCAAGGCACGTGTGCCAAGAACCTCCGCGACCCGGGGGTGAGAGCTGCCGCACCCAGCAGGGAGGGCAATTAGAGCTGCCTGCCCGGGTTCAACCGAGCGACCGCCGCGGACAGCCGAGCCGCCCGCAGGCCGCGCCGACCCTCACACGTCCCCCGTGGCGACGGGGGCCCCGCGCCCCCTCCCGCCAGCCAAGCGCCTGTTATGGCCCAGACACCACGCTGCCGGCTCACTGACTAGAATTTGGCAAACGTAGAAGGCGGGAGGAGCCACACACTCGCTCTCGTGGACTCGCGATTCGTTTGGGGGACGTTTTGTTGCACGGGAACGAACTCCCAGGTGCACAAAATTCTGTCCCGGGTCCACGCGTGGGGGTGGGGGCGCCGGGGGCCGGACACAGCCTCCGAGGGGCAGAACCAGCCCAGCAGCTGCTGTGTTAGCTCCTCGGCAGGGCCGGGTGAGGTCAGGCACCCCCTTCCGGCATGGGGACCCCCCATGTGGGATTCCCTGATGTTCTCCCCAGTCTCTGAGCCCTGCTCCCCGCATGTCCGGGACGGAACCCCGTCTCCTTTGGTGGTGGCCGGGCGCCTGTGGGCCACTGTGTCACGGGAGCCCTGCAGGTGACCGGCCCTGTCTCCGCGTTGGCCTGTGTCACACGTGTGCACGCCTTTCCAGGTGTGTACGTCCCTGTGCACGTGTGTGCACGGAGGTGTGTAACGGGGTGTGTGCACACACGTCTGAGCCATGTTTCCAGGCGTATATCTGTGGGTGTGTGTACGTGCGTGTGTACACACGTGTGTACGTAACTGTAGGTGTAGGGGCTCTGACACCCGAGAGAGACACCCCCTCCCCCACGAGAGGCCGGGGGGGTGCAGCAGACCAAGAGGATGACCCACGGGGCACCCTGCAGCGGGGCGCGGGGGCCCGCAGAGAGCGGAGGACCTGCGGGCGCACCCCGGCCCCGGAGAGGCCCCCCACGGGAACGCGGAGCTCGGGCCGGAGGCGGCCGCCGGCTCCCGGGGCGCCCCTCACGTGATGGAGTGGTTCCAGAAGACGCAGGCCGGCTTGGTGCGCTCCTCCGTCTCCAGCAGGGCGAGCTGCACCAGGACGGGCCGCTCCCGCGGGCCGGGCAGCCGGGCGCCCTCGCTGTGCACCGTCGCGCTCACCACCGGCGTGTTCAGGACGGGCCGGTTCGGCAGCCTGCAGGCGGGGGGCAAGAGCACCCGAAAACGCGCGTGAACCGGTCGCTGGCGCCCACGTGCGAACGCGGCCAGGACCCGGGCCGGCGGGCGGGGAGGGGATCTCAGCCCGTGAGCACCGAGCCGCAGCCCTGCTCCTGGGAAGGGCCTGGGCGGTGGCCGCGTCGGGCTCAGTGGCAGGTTTTGCCACTGATGGGCCACACTCAGGGTCAAAGGTGAACTTTGGAAATTTAAAAGCGAAGAGCAGCTGTGTGCACAGAGATGTTTCCCCCCCACCCCGTGAAACAGCAGACGAAACGCCCGGTGCAGGGAGCCTCGTCCGGCCACCCGGGAGGACGGTGCGGGGACTACAGACCCAGGGGAGCCTGGGGAATGACAGGATGGTGAGGACGTGGAGCCTGGTGTGCGCCCGCCCCTGACCAGAGCCACGAGGCCCGCCGGCCAGCCTTCGCGAAGTGGCCCTTGGCGCTGGGCCACCGGTGGCCGAGGCAAGCGGGCGCGGGGCAGGCCCTCCTCGGGGGAATGACACTGAGCCGATGGGCCGGTGTCCGCTGAGGCACGAGGCGGGGTGCGTGCCGGGTGCTCCTGGCAGAAACCCGAGGACCCTGCCCGCCCGCAGGCCCAGAGCCTCTGTCCACAGGCGATGACAGGGGGTCAGGCGGGGCCCCCGTGCTCCCCGACCGGCCTCACCGGAGGCTCCGGCGGTCGGGGTCATACAGCTCGGGCAGCAGCTGTCCCAGGGTCCGGTAGACGATGACCAGGGTGACGGTGAACTGGCCGGGCTCCTCGGGGTGCCTCTTCTGCCTCCTGGACAAGGCCTCTCTCTCGGCGCTGGGCCCCGGACGTGCGGTCTGCGCGTCAGCCCTCCGGCCGCCCGGCCTCACCGCGGGACTCTCTGCAACACGAGCAGGGGCAGGAGGGCGGAGCTGGACCCCCGAGTCCCGCCCATCGCTCGCCACGTGAGCAGGAGCCGCCTGAAGCCCGCGGCCGTTCTGTGGGGACAGCGCGGTGCCTGGATCAAACAGCACCGCGTGACCCCGCAAACCCACTCTGGGCGTGCGCCCCGAAGAACGGCCGGCAGCGCTCAAGAGACACGTGTCCCCGTGTGCACGGCAGCCGGAAGTGGGGGCGGCCCCAGTGTCACCGACGGACGAGCGAACGAGCGGCGTGGGCTCCACACAGTGGAACGTCACTCAGCCCGCAGAGCACGACCTGGCGCATGTGACGACACAGACGGACCCCGAGGCCGTTGTGTCCAGTGAGAAGAGTCAGTGTCATTATTTCGTCGACAGGGACTCCTGGGCTGGTGGCATTCACAGACAGGACACGGAACAGCAGTTACCAGGGGCTGGGGGCTGGGAGGGCCAGTGCCCCCCCCTCCAGGGAGCCGCCGTCTCCCAGGCACGGGGCACGAGAGGCTACAGCAGGGTCGGGGGACAGCATCCTGGGCATGGTGGCCTCGGGAGTGCCTGCATCCCAGGAGCAGAGAACACGGTGTCCCCCCAGCCCCCCGCATTTGCACCTGGCCCCACAGGAGTCTCTGGGTCTAAAGCTTTAGTCCCTCGGGACCCGACTGGCTCACTGCACCTCCAGCTACCCGGCCGGCTGGCCAGTGGGTGCGCAGGCTCTGCTCGGGCGAGGCGTCCAGGACACCTGCCCCTAGTGGAGGAGGCGGCACCCCTTTCTGCTGCCTCGGAGCCATAGTCATCTTGCAGGTGGTGGGGTGTGGGCTGGAAAGCAGGTCGTCTGGGAGGGACACCCCAGCAGCTGTGGCACCCCGAGGGGCCCGACCTGGGCCCCACCTCCTGGATGTTCATCCACATGGCCCCCCCACACCCGCAGAGCCCAGGGGGCCTCCTGTCTGCTTCCCCGCCACGGGGCGAGTCAGGCGTTTGGGGGAGGAGGGGTCACAGACACCAGGGGCCACATCTCAGCGGTTCATGAACCGGTGGGGTTTGCTCCGTGCCGACGGCACTGCCGACACGCCGGCGGGTTAAGTGACCATCAATTAACGACGACGCTGCGTACAGGCCCGAGGGGACCCGGAGTCCGCGGGGGCCGTCCCCAGAGAGCAGAGAAGCAGGTGCCGGAAGCTTCTCCGTGGGTGCCCTAAAGCAAACTCGCTCCTGCATGTCCACTCCTGAGGCCACGGGCCCGAGGGAGAGGAGGACCCTGCGGCCAGGTCAGAGGCCGACGTCGAGCGAGAGCCGCTTTTGGGTCACGACGCCAGGCGTGTGGCTGCCTGTGCAGCTGCCGCCTCGGGAGACGGCGGCGGAAACTGATCGAGAGGCGGCCGACCCTCCGTCAGGGAAAAACCCTCGTGACAAGCCGCTGGGACGCCCGAATCACTTAACTGACAAACCTAGCTCACTGAAAGCGTCCCCAGCTTTGAACTGTTCATGACGGAATTTCACGTTTTCCAAGCCCCCTGGTTTTGAGACTTTTTCAGCAGCTGGGGGTGGATCTGCGAAAAACACTTTGAGACAGTTCAAAGCGTTTCAGCCGTTTGGTATTGTGACCCCAGCCAGGAGGGAAGACTTGCAGCTCCGGTTTGGTTTTGGGGGGGCGGGGTTCTAGAATTTTACCCGCGTGCATGGCAGCTTTTCTCTGCACAGCGAGGAGACCAGGGCACACACACTTTAAGTGCTCGCACGTTTGTCACGTTACGAGTCAGTGAGCTGTGAGGTGGGACCCGCCCTGCCACCTGGCTCTGACTCCAGCAAACGCCCCCAGCCACCCCCCGATTTTCAGGGAGGGCTGCGACACGCACCCACAGGACGAGCTCAGCGGTGGGGACCCTCCGGGGAGCCCCCCCAGGGGCAGGAGCCCCCGAGGGCAGCCCTGGGCCTCCAAGGGGCTTTACCTCTTCTCTCGGGCGGTTTGAAGAAGTCGGCTGGGAAGAAGACAGAGGACGCCAACTCTCTTGGGAAGTCCTCGCGGATGTCCTCGAACCGGGGCACCCAGGCTCCCGTGAAGTTAAACGTGTCAAAGACGTCCAGGGCGAGGACTGTGGGGACAGTGGCTGCCGTCACGCAGCTCGCAGCCCGTCCCACAGGACCCACGCCCCTTAGACCAGGAGCCCCTCTGTCTTCCCATGTCCTCCAGCCCTGAGGCTGCACAGCGGGACCCCCGCAGGGGAAGTAGGGGGTGGGGACACGTGGCAAGTCCAGCCGTTGGGCAGGGCGCCTGAGAACCGTCAGGCTCGGGGTCTGGAGGTGAGCCTGGCAATGGCCGACGCGTGAGCCGTGCACGCCCCCAGCCCCCTCCCTGCAGGGACGCTGCTTCTGGGTGATACTGTGTAATCCAGACGCCACCCCTGGGAAGGGACAATCCCTGGGTTCTGCCCGGTCACCCCACATGGGGCTTAGTAAACCTCTGCAGGAGAAAAAGAGCCACCCCACAGGACAGGCCCCCGAGGACTCTCCAGCTGTCTGGGCGGGGTGGGGGCTGCCTGCACCTCCAGACTCCCTCCCTGAGAAGCGCTGACCCCAGAGCGGCGTGTCCTGGGCGCTGGGGTCTTGGTGCACAGGCACTGGCTCGGTGGACAGCTCTGTCCCTGGCCAGGTGGGGCGGAGTCCCACCCTCCAACCCCGGAGCCCGGACATTGTCCCTGTCCCTCTGTGGGCCTGGCCCCTCTGAGCGAGTAGAGACCATGCCCCTTCCCTAAACGGCCTCACACCCCAGTTCTGAGAGGCCCGCGGGCCACCAAGCTCGTGCCTGTGGCACCTCGCCTGCCTGTCACCTCCGCTCTGCCTGTCCCTGACTTCCTGGGCCCGGGAGTGACGTGTGTGTGTCTCTGATCAGCTTTGCACACGCTGAACGAGGAGAGTCCCGTCTCCCCATCTCACAGACGAGGAAGCAGAGGCCGGAGCTGCTGACCACTCCCCAGGCGATGGCCACGCTGGGGCCGCACACCCCAGGTGGACCTGGGGTTCCTCCTGTGGGGCACACCCGCCCCCCGCGCCAGCCCGCGGCCCTCACTCATGTTGGCGGTGACGATGACGAAGGGTCTCAGGTAGGTTCTGCGCACGTTGCGTGCCACGTTGCTGAAGTAGGCCTCGAAGCCCCGGAGCAGCCGGGCCGCGCCCCCCTCGCTCCGCTGGATGTGCTCCCACGCGGCCCTGGTGCCAGGGGCCAGCAGCGCGCTGCCCACGCGGACGATGTCCTGGCGGACAGACAGACAGACGGCGTTCGGCTCGCAGGCGCACCGGCCTGCAGGGGCCCGGCTAATGCGGGGTGGGGGGCCAGCGGGAGGGGACCACCGGCGTTTCCAGCTCAGAGGGAGGCAGCTGTGTGTCCGGGAGGAGCCTGCTGGGGTTCGTATGTGCACCCCGAGACACAAAGGGGAGACGCCCTGGTCACAGGAGACCAGCCGCACCAGGCACACCGGGTATGGGAACTGAGCGGGCAGCCAGGCAGCCGAGGACATGCTGCGGGTGACCGTGTGACGCTGCTGCCCCCGCGCACCTCAGGGTTTACGTGGGGGGGGGGGGCAGCGAGGCAGACGTGTGCCCGTCCGTGGGGGCTCAGGGACCCCAGCCCAAGACAGAAACCTGGAGGAGAAGCTTCTGTTTGCAAAGCCTCAAAGTGTGAACAAACTCCTGCGGGCCAAACGCTCGGGCCTGGACTGGAAGGTAGGAGAGGGGACCCCCACCCCGACTTCTGCTCTGCACGGACGGGGAGGGGGAGACCGCCCCAGAGCTGCTGCACCGATGGGGACGCCTGGAGAGGAGGGACGAGGAAGCGAGGTGGCGCCGCCCTCCGACAGCAGGCCTCGGAGCCAGTTTCCTCAACCACCTTCCCAAACAGACGCTTTTACGGACGAAGCACTTAACCCGACGTAACACAGGAGGGTCTGCACGAGGGGTGTGGGCTTCTGAACGCTGCGCCCCGGGGCGCGTGGGGGGGCAGGGGCTCCGAGGGCTGTGTGCCCTTGGCACGCTGCGACTCAGCTCCCCTCCCTGCAAACCGGGGCGATGACCGCACTGTGTCCCAGGGGGCGTGCACACGTGAAGCAAGCGAGCCAGTTCCCGTGAGCCGCACAGAACACACTGAACGCGCAGCTGCTGACGGCAACCAGCACTGTCGTCACGACGACGGTGACCCGCACGTGCCCGTCCCGAACACGCGCCACCAGTGTCACCGGCCGCCGCCCCGGCCCAGGGTCCTCGCCGACGGTGAAGTTCTGCTGGGCGGAGGGCCGCCCCCGAGCCCCTGCAGGACGCCGCGCTCACCGCCGCCCCTACCTCGTGGAAGTTGGCGTCCTGCGTGGCCGCCAGCTCGAAGCCCTGCTGGCGGCTCTCGTGCTGCAGGACGCGGGCCAGCAGCTGGTAGGCGGTGCGCACGTCGTCGCCGAAGAGCACGTCCGTGTGCTGCGTGGCGTTGCGCAGCGCCCGGGCCAGCCGCAGCGACCCGTCCCCGTCCATCCGCGTCTCGTTGCGGCTCAGCTTCTCGTTCTGAAACGAGGGAGCCCACGTGGCGTCTGCAGCGCCCCGTGGCCGCGCGGGGCGCTTCCCTCTCACGTCCACCGCTGCCCGGGGCGGTGCGGGGCAGCGGGCGGGGGGCGGCTTCCTCGTCAGGGCAGAACGTGAGAAATCCAAAAATGAGCTCCAGCCGATGACCGCGCGTGAAGCACGAGGGCCGGGCGGCTAGAAAGCGCTCGGACAGACGCACGCCGGGGAGAAGCGAGTGCGTGCGAGGTGCCGAGGACAGGGGCGTGGGCTTGACCTGGGCACTCGGGGCGGCGGGGACGGATGCAGAGCGGGTCCCGAGGGGAGAGAGAATGCTCCGGCCGCGGGCGCCCAGGACAGACGCTCCTGAGCCACAGCCGGCCTCTGGCCAGCACGGCCAGGCTGCCCGGACGCCCACCTGTCCCGGCGACCCTGCCCACGCGTGGGTCCCTACCATGGCTTTGAGCTGCACGAAGGTGACGGTGGTGCAGTTGAAGAGCTCCGGAGGCAGCCAGCCCTTCTCCCCACTGCAGTGACGGACGGCATTTCCTGCGGACAGACAGCGGGCTCGTGAGGCCCGAAATCCCAACCGCTGACCCACATGCGTCTGTCCGGGTGGACCCAAGCCTGGTGTGATGCCCACCCCTCGGGCGTACCCAAGGCCAGCACGATGGCCAACCCCCACCAGCCCGGGGCCAGGCAGCTGCCACGGCCACGAAGCCCCCACAGGCACTCTGGTCTCAGGCCCGGGGCCACCACTACACCGCCCGACGTCCACAGTTGGCCGAGCCCAGCAATGCGGACATCTGGGCAAGTCCACGATAGAAAAAACCAGTCTACTCGTCCGCCACGTACCAACACCAGCCCCATGCACCGCACCTGCCCTGAGCGGCCAGGCCGAGTGTGTGCCCGGCGTCCTCTCACCAGACCCGACACCCCTCCCAGGCGGAGGCAGCCCCGACCCCACTTTACAAAGAGGACCCCACACTGAGTGGCGAAGATGCTTGTCACGTGCCTCTGCCTGGGTTCCCGCCGGGAACGGACGCCGCCGCCCAGGGCACGTACTTACCCACGGATCCCTTGGGGCACGGCACTGCGGCCGGCTGCCCGAACTTGGTCTGCGGCCACCAGATGCCAGCTTCAAACGCCCTGGGACAACCGCTGTAGGTGACTGGGACGGAGAGGAGAGGGGGCCCTCAGCCGGCACGGCCACACCCCTCCCTGGAGGCCCCGCCCCCACCCAGACGGGACGCCTCGGACCCCGGCAGCAGGGCCGGACCGGGGAGGGGCCGGACGGGGAGGGGCCGGACGGGGAGGGGCCGGACCGGGGAGGGGCCGGACGGGGAGGGGCCGGACCGGGGAGGGGCCGGACCGGGCTCCTGTGCCGCCGTCCCCCAGGCCCAGGTGGGCACAGGCAGACTGTGGGGCTGCTGAGCGTGTCCCAAACCCCAGAGCGTGCACCGTGCGTGCGCACGCGCACACACACACACGCGCGCACGCGCACACGCCTCTGACCCGCGTGCACACACACACACGCGCGCGCGCCCCCGACCGCGGCCTGGCGGCCGGGGCCCCGCGGCGACACGGACCTTCGCAGCCGAGGGCGGTGACCTCGGCGAAGGGGTTGTCGCAGCGGTTGCACTGGCGGCCGACGACGCCGGGCTTGCAGGCGCACTGCCCGGTGTCCGCGTCGCAGGCGCGGCTGCGGGCGCCCTGCGGGAAGCAGGCACAGGGCAGGCAGGCGTCCGCGGCGGGCGGCCGGTAGTGGTTCTCCTGCGGACGCCAGAACGCGGGGGGCTGTGGGCGCCGGCGCGGGCCCCGCTCCCGGGGGGCCGCTTCCCGCGTGTCCGGCCGCCCCGGCCTCTCCCCGCTGCCCTCCGCCCACGCTGCCGGACGAGGCAGGCACGTCCTCCAGGAGGGCACCTAGCAAAGGCCTGCACGGCCACCTGCCTACTTGTCCTAAAAAGGACCCGCGATACGGGTGCGGGGACGGTGCGTGCGTGTGGCCTGCACGCGCGGCCATGGCCCCGGGCTCGGCGCCCGCGGACAGG
>CM053503.1:1044472-1060424 GCA_028627145.1 Eidolon dupreanum | reverse complement strand
GGGGGTCGGGCAGACTGGGGGTCGAGCAGACGGGGCTCACACTGGAGGCAGCGTGAGACGCCTCCATCGTGTCCTCTGCTACCGTGTTTGGTATAAACAGCTGAGAAATCGTTACCTGTGAGTGTGGGGCAGGGCACGCAGTCCATCGGGCCGAGGCCGGGCTCACAGCGGTGGCAGGTGGTTCTCAAGCAGGAGGAGGGAGGGGAGCTGGGCGGGGCACGGGGAGAGGGAGGCGGCTGTGCGCGGCCTTTGCATCAGATGAGGAATCAATCGCCAGAGAGGGCTTTCAGCAGCCTGGGGAGACGGTGTGCGCCCCAGCTTGCTGCGTCGGAACCCCAGCCTGGTTATAATCCGCTGGCACAGCCGTGAAGCGAGAAAGGCACGTGACTGCCTGCCCAGTGCCCTCCCCGCCCCGCCTGTCGGTGGCTGTCTGTCCTTGCCGTCGGGGTCTGGAGGTGTCTCCCCGCCTGTCTCGCGGAGAGTTAACCCTCCATTCCTGGCCACACTGGGGCTTGGCGGCGAGCAGAGAGGAAGGCGGAGGAGACCCCCAGGCCCCTCATCCCTGCCTGGCTGTGGGTGGGAGCCCCGCTGTGCCGAGGCGACCTGGACCGGCCCCCTTCTGAGTTTCGGCGGAGCCGTGCTCCGAGGAGGTCACATCGCGGTGGGCGTCCACCCCCCCTCCTCTCCTTCCCACTTCATGCCATGGAGCTGGCCTCAGCCCCTTCCGAAAAGCAGTGGCCCCAGCCCCCCGGGAACGGGCCTGCTGCCCTCCAGGGGTCACCCACTGTAGCATTCACTCGCTCCACAAGTACGGAGTGCCTGCTGTATGCCCAGCCAGCGGGCCACCGCGGTCACCCGCATGATCGTCCGCTCACAGCTTGAGTCGCGTCGATGGAAACGTGGTCGGGGAGACCCCTCCGGCGCCCCCCACGCTCTGGCGGAAGCCTCCGCTGGGGTCTGACGCCGTGGAGACCGGCTCTGCAGCCGCGGGCCTAGGGCGTCGACAGCGGGGGCCACGTCCGGGCAGGGCAGGCCGAGGCCGCTCCGCCCCGGGCCCCTGGACCCTCTCCAGAGAGGGCTTGACCTGCTGAGAACTTGAAAACATCTCAAATTTGGTTTTCATCACGAATCATTTCTAGAAAAAGAATGACCAGAGAATGGCCCAGTGTGTCATCGCGAGAAGGTGCACTGAAATGTCTCGGCTGGCCCGGGGGCTGATTCGAACGTCTTTGGTACTAAAATTATCGTATGTATTTCCCTCGGAGACAGACTGACGCAGACTGATTATTTTTACCCGTGCGCCTTCCTCTCTTCCTTCCTCTTTCCTTTTGAAGCCCTCGCTCTCTGGCGTGGAGGTAATGGAGCTCATTTATGCGTGGTGACAGCCGCGCTGTCGTCACGTGGGTTTGGTTACTTGCTCCCTGGTAAGCCGAGCCCGGGCCTGCGCTTGGGAAGTTGGAGATGCCCCAAGGCGCCCGCGGACCCGGCTTCCTGTGCTGCGGATGGGGGCCGAGCCGACTGAAGGAAGGTGTCCGCGCATTTCAGGAAAAGCTCAAGGAATTGGATGCTGGAAAAACACTCCTCACGGGCCTCCTGCGTGACCTCAGCATCCAGGCCCCAGGGGACGCGGAGCGCCCGTCACTGCGGGCAGAAAGCCACCACCCCGTCGCCTGTGTCTATGCAAGCAAGGGTGCACGCAGCTGCGGGGGGCCTCTGGCTGACGCCCCGCTGAAGGGGCCGGGGACGGGGAGGCTGAAGCGCCCACGCTGCCCGGTCCCTTCCAGCTCAGGCGTGTGACAAATACGCCGTTTCCTTGGTTTCAGCCCTCCGTCTTGCAACTTGTAAATAGCACAGTCTTGGTTTCCGTCACATGCCCCAAACGTGGCCCCGTTCCTCCCGTCCCCTCCCTTCCGCACTGGCCGCCGTCTGCCAGCGCTGCCCCCTGCTCCGGGAAGGTTCCCGGAGGTGCCCTGGCTTCCTCGGGTGGCGTCCATCTGTCTCCCTAGAGGCTTCCTCGCTGCCGTGCTTCTCTGTCCCTGGGTGACTCACTTATGTCCACGCCCCTGAGGCCTGCAGCGGCTCACGGTTAATGTTTATCGGGCACTTCAGCGGGCCGATTATTGCTCTGGATGGTTCTACCCGGGCTATCTCACTGATCCTCACAGCAGCTCTGTGGCCCCATGTCATACATGGGAGACTGAGGTAGGGGACGTTGAAGTATCCAGGCCAGCGGTTCTTGTGGGGCTGATTCTCCTCAGCCTTCTGACACCATCCGAGGGCTGGTTTGGTCGTCACAGTGGGGGCGCGGTGCTGGCCGGTGAGGCCAGGGGTGCCGCTCAGCATCCTGCGGTGCCTGGGACGGTCCACACAGGTGGTCCCGTCCCCCACATCCTGGGGGAGGGGACACCCTGCCACAGGCCAGCTGCAAAGGCCAAGTCGGGATCTGAACTCAGCGTCTGGCTTCTGGGCTCAGGCTTGTCCGCACGGCAAACTGCCCCGGGGGGAGCAGCTCGGTCCACCCATCCACTGTCCACCCATCCACCCCGTCCTTTCATTCATCACGCGGCCTTTCACAGGGCGCAGAGGTCCAAACTGCAGTGCGATGGGCGTGACGCCCACATGGCACGGGGAGGTGCTGTCCACCAGCACCGCCCACTCCCAAGCTCTCGTCGTCGAGTTGAATTTAGCCCTTAAACCAGAGAGTAACTTGCCGTTCAAAGGAGAGTCATCACGTAGCCGGTAACTAAAATCTCAGGTGAAGCCGGGACAGAGTCCTTTCTCAGGAAAGTTCGCCTTTCAGACACTCAGGATTACTTCGCGTTTTCCTCTCTTTAGCACCTCTCCGACCTTTCTGCGGTCACTTCCGGGTGACTTTGCTTTCCAGCGACGTCCCACGCTGAGAGGCTTTGGTGTGGATGGGTTTTGCCAGCAGCCTCCTGTTCTCTGTGTAGCCCCAGGGCTTCTGAAGAGCAGAGTCGGTGTGCCCCTCCCTGGACAGAGCAGGCCGTTGGGGACGGACCCTGTCCCCGAGCCCACCCTGCGTTCCTCCCTGGGGCTCCGTTAGGAAGAAGCACAGACTGGGGCACTTAAAACGAGAGAAACGCGTTCTTTCCCAGCTCTGGGGGCTAGAAGCCTAAAGCCACGGTGTCAGCCGGCCCTCACTCCCCCTGGAGGCTCGAGGGGACCGTCTTTCCTGCCTCGTCGTGGCTTCTGGGGGCACCAGGGGATCTTTGGCTTGTGGCTGCATCAGTCTGGCGCCCGCCTGTGTCCTCACGTGGCCTCCTCCCTGCGTGTCTGTGTCCCAAGTTCTCTTAGAAGGGACAACAGTTGCTGGATCAGAGTGACGTCGTTTCAACTCAGTCACATGTGCAGGGGCCTGTCTCCAGATAAAGTCACGGTCACAGTACTGGGCCTCAGGGCTACTTCTTGTCAACCTGCTTGTCCAGCGTCTGCTGGGGCCGGAGGACGCTCCTGGGCGGGCGAGTTTTCTGTGGTTTGTTTTCCGTTTAAAGATCCAAGCAAGAGCATGAAATTCCCCACGTCGCACCCGGCCAGCTGCCAGGGGTCGACAAGCAGGGCGTGCAGGTCGGAACCTCCGACCTCGGCCAGGGGATTGGCCTGAAGACGAGCCTCGTGCGGTCAGAGCCTCCCTGTGACGTCGGAGGGGAGACGAGGCTCCCCGGCCGGGTCCTGCCGCGGCTCCCCCACCGCAGGCCACCGAGCATCCGGTGTGGTGTCAGCTGCTGCTGCAGAAGGAGCCAGAACACCGGCTCCACGAGAGCGGGGACGGGAGCGGGGACGAGAGTGGGGACGGGCTGGCCTGGTCCTCACCCGGAGTCCTCCGGCTGCTGCGACCAAGCCCCGCAAAGCGGCGGCTCAGACAGAACAAACCACTCTCTTACGGCAGCCCCTGGAGGCTCCGGGGACACACTGCTTCCCGGCTTCTGGAGGCCGCCTGCCCACCTCGGCCCGCACCCCGGCCCACTCCTCCCGCTGCCCCCGTCACAGGGCCTGCTCCTGGCTCTCGCCGCCTCCCCACCTCCTGAGGGCCCTTGTCACCCAGGATCACCTCCCCATCTCACGATCTCCAACCGACTCACACCCGCGAAGCCCCTTCTGCAGTGCGAGGTCACCTGTCCCCGGGCAGCAGGACGTGGACCTCTCGGGGGCCCTGGCATTCTGCCGGCCACGCCCCTGGCCCCACCAGGCCCGGCACCCACTCGGCACTCGGTGTACGTTTGCGGCGGGAATGAGTGAGCGAGGCCTTGGCCATTGGCACTGTCCCTGGAGGCACAGCGGGGACCGAGGGCCTTCGGGAGTTGCCGGGGGCCCCGTTTGAGCCCCTGACCCGAGAGCGGCCGCCCCAGACATCCGGCCACCCACTCCTGGGCCCTTTCCCCGGGGCGGGCAGATGGCTGTTTCCTGTCGCTCCCGGGGCCGGGCCTGCGGGGCCGGCGTGCTGTGGTGTGTGGCGTGGGGGCGTGTGGGAGGGGGCAGCCACAGCTGCAGGGAGGGAGCGGGCGGCCACGAGGGCAGTTCGGCCGCCCCGACGGCGAGCGACGAGGAAGGCGCGGGTTCTTCCTGCACGAGGTCTGTCCCGAGGGACAGGGACGAGGGACACCCCGCCTCCTCCAGGCGGGTGGGGCATCGGAGCCCCGGGGCCGACCCGCTGTCTCCACGCCGAGGTGCAGTCAGCATTCCAGCTGCGTTCGGACACGTCGCTGTTCGAGCGTTGGCACGGTTTCCCCGTGAACCGACCAAGCTGGGCGGGGGGCTCCCCAGCCTCCGGCGACCAGCCACCAGCTTTCCCTGCCGCGGAGCCCGCAGCAGGGGGCCCGGGCCCGCCTGGCGATGGAAGATGGTAGTTGTTTAGGGCCGCCAGGTAGCTGACCTCAGGGCTGATTACGGTCCGCCACCGCCCCCCATGACACGTGAGAGGGCGGGTGGGGAGAGCGCCCCTTTTCTGGAGGGAAGGGTCCCCGGCGTGATTTGGGCTGGGGCTGGCGGGCCGTGTGCCTGCCGGGCCCGTCCGCTGCAGGCGCCGGGAGATCGAAGGGCACACGGACGATCCGGTGAGCCAGCTCCAGCCCTCACGTGTGAGTGACTCCCGCAAGGGAGCCAGCGCCGTGGGTGCCCGGAGCCATTTTGTTTCCTGCTGAAATGTGATTTTTATGTATATTTTTTAAATGGGTGTGTCTGGGGTTCTGGGGGTTCGCTCCCAAGACAGTAGTGGAGTCGCCTCCAAAAGGCCTGACCCAGGGCGACCCTCAGTGGTCTGGGCTTCGGGCCTCCCTCCCTCCTGCGTGGGGAGCAGGGGAGGGCCTGGGCAGGTGCCTGGGCTCCTTCCCGGACGGGACATGGATGGGAGGAGGTTCCAGGGCAGAGCCAGTCACTAGGAAGTCACACCAAGTGGGAGGAGAGGTGTGAGGGGGCCGGGCGGAAGGGAGAGGGGCTTCGGGGTGCAGGGGTGGACCTACCAGACCTCTGGTCTCAAGAAGGCAGCTGACGACGGCGTCCCCGTGACAGTGGGTGCTCAGCTCAGAGCTGAGGCGAAGGTCACGTCCCCCGGACACCAGCCTCTTGAGCTAGAGGACAGGAAACGGACTCCCGCCTCCGGGGAGGGATTGACAGCGGGGAAACTGAGGCACTGGTCAGGCGCTGGCTCCGGAAACCTCTGTCGCGGGCAGCGAGGCTGCAGGGGCGCTGGTGGAAGGGGGCGCCGAGGCTGGGGGTGGACGGGAGGACGGACGGGGACGTTTTCACGGTGTTGAACTGTTTCTCACGTAGCTGCCCCTTTTCGAAGACCCTGAGCGTCTCTGTCCTTTGCCTTGCGACCTCGCGCTCCCTGGTGGGGGAGCCTCTGATCCGAGCCACCCTCTGTGTCACGCCTCTTGTCAGGACGAAGGCTCCCGTCCACGTCCTCATGTCCGTGTGAGGATGGGGCTCCCGCAGGGCTCGACGGTCCTCAGGTCGGCGTGCTCGGCCTGATACCGGCCCTGAGGTGGTGCTGAGTGGTGTCCCGGGTCCTCTGCTCTCCGCGGGCGTCCCGACCCGCGACCCAGCCCGAGCCCCGGGCTGCCCGTGCCTGCACGCCCCATGCTCCAGCTCTTTGCAAATTCTAGTTTCCTAGTTCAAAGCCCTTGGCTGTTTCTTGGGACCAGAAGGCAGTTGTCTATTTATTAAAACTTAAGTTGTCAAACCTGTCCGTGCCCTCCCCTCCTCTGCGGCCGTCCCCTCCTCTGCGGCTGTCCCCAGCCCTCCTTCAGGGCCCAGGGCCTCGGCCCAGTTGTGCTCCCCTCTTTGCTGGCCCGGGACCGCTCCTGTCTCCCCTGATCCGGGAGCAGCGCCCTCGGGCCGGTTCTGCGGCTGCCGTCGGCAGACAGAGGACACACCAGCATCTCTGGCTCCAGCCCTGCTCTCCTGTCCCAGGCCTGCGTGACTGTCACACACAAGTGTACACCCCCCACGTCACACACACGTACACGTGTACACATACCGCATGCCTGCATACACACCACACGTGTGCATGCACAGACACACACGGACACACACACACCTCTGAACGGGGAGCTGAGGCCCTGCGCTACCCTCTTCCTATCCACAGACCCGACCAGGTGCACACCCGTCCCCGGCACCCGGCCCAGCCCGCGGTGCCCAGGAGCCAGGACCCGGTCCTCCTGTGCATCTGTTGGGCCCTTTCTGGGGACGAGTGTTCGCTACATCCCTCTCTGCACCTTCCACAAACCGTCCTGCGAAGCCCGGCTGTGAGGCTCCACGTCAACCATGAAAACTGGTTGTTTTCACTGTTTCCTTTATCTTTGAAGAACATATTTTTGTTTCAAAAAAATGGTAGGTTTTATACCCTGTGCCGGGCCTCCCGTTTCCTCGTCTATAAGGTGGGGCATGCAGGAGTTCCCACCCCAGGGTGCGGTGCCGTGAGGGTGGGGGCCTCGGCCAGCCGCACCTGTGCTCCATAACCCTCTGCTCTTAGCGGTCACCCTACAGGTGAGCCGTTGGCTTAAGCCCTTCCTGTCTGGGGCTTCTCCAGGGCGCTCAGCCCCTCAAACCAAGGGTCTGTGGCTCTGACGCTGTGGCCTGGGGTCCTCGGGGAGGCAGGGGGTGAGTGTCTCCTCACCCCCACCCCCAAGCCTGGGACAGATGTCCAGTGATGGGGATGTGCGTGAAGCCTTGGAGGCTGGGGGGGGCTTGCTCCTGAAGCTTCTGTTTTGTTGTTAAGAATGTTTTTGTGGGGAGGGTGTCCTTTCCCAGGTCTCTGTTGGGGAGTCCGCATTAGCGGCTCCTGCCCGTCATCTCCCGGGCTGGTGGCATGCTGCGTGCATTATTAAGCGAGGCTCTCAGTTTGCCCATGTGAACCTGATCCTTGGCGTGGGGGCGGGGCTGGCCGTTACCATGGTGGGTGCAGAGGAGGAGGATGGGGGGTCCCCAGGTGTAGAATGACTTGGAGCAAGCATTTGACTCCGGCGGCATACTAGGACAGAAAGAGAAGCCTAAACTTACTTCATTTGAGAATTTCTAGAAAAGACGAGTCTTGATAGTTTGCCTCTCAGAACATTTATTTCATTAAAGTAGTGTTTCTTATGAGAGGTATAGGAAAAAATTAAAGATATGGGGCTCACTAAATCTGGTCCATATTATTTTCTCAGGTAAGATGATTTTATGGATTATGAGCTATCATTTCGCAACTCTCCCCACCTCCACGCTCAGCGGTGTCAAGTTGAGATCTTGGATTTAGTCCGGAGCGGGGGTGGGGGCGGGGTGAGGGGCAGCAGCCGCAGATTGGGGCTCTTCCCCCGAGGGCTGGCTGTTAGGGTTTGCCAGCACAGCACCGCGTAGAATACGTACATTTTAAAGGAAAACGTAAGTGGAGTTGAGACGAAGCTGGGGGGTGGGCTGGGGGGTGCGCCCCTGCGTGGATTCTGCGGGAAACCCTGCTACGGACCCACCAGGACCTGGGTGGGGTCGGCCCGAGTGAAGGTCCTGGAGGTCAGACCCTTTCCCCGATGACCTGGTTCATCTGAAGCCCAACGCTCAGAGTTGTCACAGCCTGTTAGAAAAGTGGTCCGTTCAGCTGTGGAATTACTTCTTCATTGATGGCATCGACCTATTTCCAAAACTAGTCGAATCGCCCGCGTGAGTTGCGTCGGTTTTATAACTTTGTGCGAGCATCCCGCCCTGGCTCGACAGCGGGGAACCCCGGCTTGGCCGTGACGCCCTTGTGCGAGCCCATGGCGGGCCCTCGCCAGCGCCCCTCCGCGTCTGGCATTCGCCGGGCGCCCACGGTGAGCCTTGGGCTCATCCCCAGAACGGGTAGCGTCCGTGCCGCAGAGCCTGGGGGGACACGGTCAGGAACAGTCACACCGCGGGCGTCACCCTGCAGCTGGGGCATGCGCTCTCCGGAGGGGGTCCCGGGCCATCAGTCATGGGTGCCCAGGTGGGGGCGACGCCTTCCGAAAGGGGTTGTGGCCCAGGGAAGCCGCCCGCCGAGGCCGGGAGAGGACGCCAGGCCCAGAGGAAGATGGTCCCCGTTGGGTTATGACAGCTGGTTGTGGTGAACACCTGCCAGGCGTGCACGGGGCCACCTACGTGAGCCCCGTGAACGCTCCAGCTGCTTGCGAGGAGGGAGACTGTGTGGCTGGCACTGGCCGTGCGGCTGAGGGCTAGGCCCCGAGGGAGAGGGCCACCTTTACAGGGGACAGGATTGCTTCTGAGCCAGGGCGTGGCCCAGCCAGCATTGCCGTGGCCTCTCCCCAGTGTCACGGAGAACCTGGGCTGGTGAGGCGTGGGCAGCGGGCGTGCGTGCAGGGGCCCGAGGGGAGGCCGCCGTGGGTGGGCAGATGGGGCTGGTGCAGGCCAGGGTGCATGAGTGACCCTGGTCTCTGGGAGATGGCGTTGGTGGGACAGGGCACACGGGGAGTGGGATGGCCCTGGGCTCTTCGTTTGCCTCACTGGACATAGAGCGGGATGCTTCCCGGTGTAGGAGACCCCATGGGGAACCAGGTGTGGCTATGGGAAACTCGGGTTTCAGGCCCGGATTTTAGGGGGAGGAAACCAGGGGAGAGTGGTTGGGGGCTTGGCGTGGGGCTCAGAGGTGTTTGGACCTCCTGGTCCACAGCAGTGGCTGGTGGTGGCGACTTCACTTCATCCAGGTGGGCGTTGGACCACCCAGACCCGGACCCGGATGGTAGGAACGCCAGGCAGAGGGCGCCAAGGGCTGGCCTGGTTGGCTTCCCGCCACGGCTTGGGGAGCACACCCCGCCCGGTCCTCGCGGTGGCTCCGACTCGGCCACCGAGGTGGCCTCCTGGAGCTTGGCAACGGCAAGCCCTCCAAGCGTCACGGATGTTTTAAAAGTCTAGATGGGAGAACTAGAAGTGTACGGAGGACAAACACACCTCAAGCTAAGCATTTAAAATTAACGCACGGAATTCGAGAAGGCCACAGGCTGCCCACCTGGAGAAGAGGCCAGGAATGCTGATGAGTGTGTGAGAGTGTGTGAGGGTGTGAGTGCACGTGTGTGAGTGTGGGTGTGCATAAGGGTGTGAGCACAAGTGTGGATGTGAATGCGCATGTGAAACCAAGAATCGGATAGAAAAACGAGCACAGGAATTATCGGGCGGGTCAGAGAAAAGGAAACAGATGTTGCCAATAAAATGCGAAAAGATGCTGAACCTCATCAAAAGTGAATGCGAATAAAATACTTTTGGGTTTCCGTTGTCAGCAATGCAAAATATTTCACAGGTTGATCATACCTGGTGTTGGGGAGGGCACTTTGGAAATATCTATCAAAATGCAAATTTTGTGTACCCTGTGATTCATGCCATTAGGAGTTTTCTCAAGAGAGAGGTTCTTAAAACACACCAAAGATGCACATTGAAAAGCTATTTGCAGTAGATGAAAACTATAGGTAGCCTACATGCCTGTCGATAAAAGAACAGGAAACACTAGTGATTTAAATTTTGATGGGGTGCCCTAAAGGAATGCTATGCGGCCGTTCTAAAGGGCCGCTGTGTGCTGACCGGAGGGGTCTCCAGGACACAGCCCGCTAGGCAGCTGCTGGGGCGGGCAGCCCACGTGGTTCTCCCTGTGGGGATGATCAAGAAACTGCTGGAGACTTCTACCGTTTGTGCCATGCTTCCTGTGCAGTGGGGTTGTTTTTCAGTGTGTGAGTGCAATGCTTCTGTTTTAAAATGCATTCACTTAAAAATCAATAATTCAAAGAATGTCAGTGGGAGCTGGGGAATTTCCGGCTGTTTGAAGCTCCCGAGGGTCTGCAGGTGTTTGCGGGGGCCGGCGATGTCCACTGGGTGTGGCGGAAGCAGGCCCGGGCCGTGCGGCTTGGGGACTGTCATCCTCGTCCGGGGGGGGGGGGGCAGGGGGTGAGATCACCCAGCTGGACTGTTGCTGGCAGACGTGGTGGCCAGCTCAGAGTCGACAGATGCTCTGGGCCCGACAGACCTCGGGGGCAGAGGCGGCCAGCTTGGGCTGCTTCACCAGTCTCTCTGGGGAAGCTTCCGGAACCCTCCTGTCTTCGAGGGGCTGGGCTCTGGGGAGGACACTGGAGCACAGTGGCACCAGCCTTCAGTGAGTGCACGGGCCTGTGGGAGAAACGCACGTGATTGGAAACAAGCCGGACCGCCGCGTCGCCAGGCTGGCTGGCGGGTCTGCGTGAGGGGCCGTGCGGAGGGCGGGCGCTGGAGCCGAGGAGGTGGCCCTGGGCGCAGCGTGGTCCCGGCACGCGCCAGAGTCTCGCTCGAGGTTCTGAGGTGTGGCGGGCATGGGCGTGGGGAGGGTCCACGGGGCCCTCTCGCCACTCTCGGTATTTCTCGGGAAGTCTCAGCCAGCGGGGTGCTCAGAACGGGATGGGACGCTGAGAAGGGTTCAAGGCCACACGTTTTCTCTGCCCCCGGGGTAGGCCTGGGACAGGGATGGGGCTGGTATGACTCAGTCGCCCGGCATGTCGGGGGGGCCCCCTGACCTCCCTCCTCAGCTCACCCCCCAGGAGCCGGGGTCCCCGACGAGAATCACGCACGTACCGTGCCAGCCCGACGCGGCCGCGCTCCCCAGCGTGCGCCTCGGCCCCGGTGTCGCCGGGGGCTGCGGGGGCGGGTTCGTAGCCGCGGGTCGGGCCGGGGGCCGGCGGGCCTTCTCCTGGGCCAGCCGCGTGACCCCTCGCCCCCGCCCTCGCCCCGCAGGGGAGCACTGCGAGGTGAGCACGCGCTCGGGCCGCTGCGCCAGCGGCGTGTGCAAGAACGGCGGCACGTGCGTGAACCTGCTCGTCGGCGGCTTCCGCTGCCTGTGCCCCGCCGGCGAGTTCCAGAGGCCCTACTGCGAGGTGACCGCCCGGAGCTTCCCGCCTCGGTCCTTCGTCACCTTCCGAGGCCTGAGGCAGCGCTTCCACTTCACCGTGTCCCTCACGTAAGTCGGCGCCCGCGTGTCCGTGCAGGCCGGTGGCACCAGAGACGTGTCACGGCGCGTCCCCACGCGTCCCGTCCTTCTCGATAAGGACAGAGGCGCCCTCCCCCGGTGGCTGGTGAGGGGTGGGCCTGGCCACCCACTGCGTAGGGCCGTGCAGTCTGAGTGTGGGGCCCCTTCTTCCAAAACGGAGAATTTCAAGCTAGGACCAGCGGAGCCTGAACCCAGGCGTGGGGTCCTGTGTGGCTGCCCAGGCCACACGCGGGGAACGGCTCTGGCCGTCTGGTCCTGCTCACGGGCCAGCACTGGGCCCGAGCTGGAGGGGACAGGGAGCAGCGGGCTTGGCATCGAGCGGACTCAGCGCGGCTCCCGCTCTGCCACCTGCGAGCCGGGGGGCCTGGGGTGGGGCCGCTGACCCCACGCAGCCCTGGTTCCTTCACCGGTCCCACGAGGACAGGACGCGGGCTCGCTGTGTGCTGCGCTCCTGCCTTTGTTTTTGCATTTTTTTTCTTTAGATTTAAGTTTTTTAACACCTGTCATTTCCATCTCAAAGATTTCTGCAAGTGTTATAATCACTCGGTTGTGCCATTGTCTCGGGGGCCCCTTGGGGGGGCACAGGGCTTCCTGTCACAGGCTCGGGCCACGCTGAGGGGCGGCAGCCGCGGTGCGGAGCGCCGTGGGGCCGGCGTGCGCTCACTGTGCGCCAGCGTCTGCCGAACGAGGGGTGCTCTGGGTAGCAGAGGCGAATCAGAAATGCCTTGAGGAATGACCCTAGCAGTCTGAAAATCGAGCCGGCGGGGCCCTCGATGTCCGTGCTGAGGGGGGCGCCCCCGATGATGCAGACGGAGCTCGGGGACGGCCGAGGAGACCCGGGCAGGGACGCCACACGGTGTAAACCGCAGAGCCAGTGCTGCAGGGCCGGGCGTCGGAGTGCCATGTTCGGGCTCGCTGACCTCCAGGAGGACGTCCCCCGTGTGCCCTGCTCTCAGCGGACCCAGCGTCCACCCCTGGGCCTGACTGCGAGTGGCCCGCGGTGGCAGGCCCTCCTCGTCTCCCTCCCTCCTCACAGTCAGGTCCTGTGACTCCCTCAGCCTCGCCTCCCCACCTCTGGCCACCTCTCTCCTTCCCAGCCCCCAGCCCCTCGGCCCCTCCCACCGTACTCTCTCCCTGGTGACACCTGGTGTGTTGTCATCCTGAGAGGTTGAGCCCTGTGGACACTCCCCGCCCCCGGGCCTGCCTGCCACCTGGGGTTAACCCCAAAGTTCTTAAAATGCCCGGGTCCTCTGCCGCCTGACCCCTGGTGACCCCGGTTCTGGTGCCTTGCACCCCGTGACATGGCCACCCCCACGTCCTTGTGCTTCTCTGCCTGCTCGGCCTCGCACAGGCTGTTTCCTCTGTCCTCCCTGCCACTTCCTCCAGGGTGCCGCCTGCCCCAGGCCGGGCGACGCCTGCATTCTGGCTCCAGCTGGCCGGTCCGGTCACTGCCGGCTGTCTGCGGCCTTCAGCCTCTGCCGGCCCTGCTTGCGGGCTCAGGCCACCATTCACCCTCACTGCCCCCTAAAGGTCCTGAGGGGGCTCGGATCATTGGCACGTTTTCTACCCCACGGCTGAAATCTCGCTCTGGACCGGTTGGTCCTCCACGCATGCTCTCAGGGTGGGTTCTGGTGCCCGATTTCCTGCTCCTGACTGTCGCCCAGGTGTCAGATCATTTCATTGTGCTGAAGTCTCCAAAGCAGAAGCCTGTCCCTTTTGAAACCTTCAGATGGCCACACGGGACTCCTGGCTGGTGTTTCCATGCTGCGGTCCAGCTCTCTGCCCGTGCCTGTCCACCTGCTGGCCTGAAACCCCTCAGGGGCTTTTCCTTCTGTGTCCCAACACCCTCGGCACCCAGGGGGCAGCAAGCTGACTTAGAAGGTGACCAGGAGTCCTGGGGCCGGAGGCGGGCTGGCCCCTGCTGGAAACAGACAAAGGAAGGCTGTCAGATTCAGACTGAGAGAGAAACTAAAGAGTAAAGTGCTTAATTAAAAGTCCACGTCGCATAACATCACGTCCCCTTGCTTGTCGGATGCAGTCGTTTTAGCGGATTGCATTTGACAGCAGTGTATGGACGATTTCTGGTTCGTGTGACGAAGGCTAAGGTATCAGGGCCGCCACTAAGTCAGTGTTCTGTAGGGAACGACCTCAGAAGCAAAATCAGGAAACGCCAGCAGAACAGCTACACGGTGGGGGGTGTGGTTGCTTGCAGGGGGGTGTGGGGAGGGGACCGTGCCCTTGAGGGGTGCGCCGTGGGAAAGGTGGGCCAGCCCGCGGGGCTTTTGTTCCAGGTGGCTTCTTTCGAGGCTGCTGCTTTTTCCAGTTTCTGTTTGCCAAGCTGCCGCAGCTCAAGTTCCCAGCCGCCTGTCCCCCCTCCTCCCTGCCCACCCTTTGTTCTCCCCTCGCGGCCCCCAGGCACCTCGCCTCGCCTCACCTCGGCTCTGCTTCTCATGTGCACTGTTCAGGCCCTCCCCCATCCCTGGGTCTCCTCCTTAGTGCACTGTCTTCACCAGGGGACAGGTGCGGGGCCCTTCAGTGGACCAGCTCCCACCTCGGTCCAGAGAGAAACCGACGGCCGTGAGATCGGCCGGAGAACTGGGGCGGCCCAGTGAGTCTGGAGCCTGGTATTGAGTTGATTCCAGCCTTAGTTCAGCCCCTTTTCTACCTGACCGCTCCACACCCAAAGCACCTGCTTTGCCGTGCGGGTATTTTTCCTTTCGAGTGTGTCATCGGTCCTCTCTGGGTTCTAAACAGGGGATTCGAGGTCTGGACAGGAACCATTGATTTGACATAGCTCCAGGGAAAGGCTGAGGCCAAGTGCCTGAGCCTGGTTCCGACAGATGAGCTCCTGTTGCTGCAGAGACAGACAAACCAGCCTTGAGTCGAGCAGAGGATTTCCCCCACTTAATCTCTGATGAGAGCGACAGGCAGCTGCCTCAGGAAGCGGTGCCGGCTTCATTCAGGAGGTCGGGCGGGTTCTCTGTCACTGGGGCATCGGGGGGGCGTCGTGGCTGCTCGGTGTGTGTGAAGGCCTCCATCAGGGCCCCTCGGGTCTGGCGGAGTGGCTTCCTCCGGACCGGGGCTGGGGAGGAAGGGCTCCTGAGAACGCGTATCTCTCGTCGGAGTAACTGGGTTCTGCTCCGCCTTCATTTTCACACCCCTGTCTTTCTCCTCATGTTCGGCCAGCACGTTGTTGTCAGCGCTTTCGCGGGCCAGACGCTGTTTTGGGCTCTAGGATGCAGCAGTGAACGAGAGTCTCACTCCCAACCCACATGTTCTTATAAACAAACACATACGTAGTTTCAGAAGTACCCTGAGTGAGTGAGTGATGATAGGTGGGGGCACAATCTAGATAAAGCGACTTAGGGGGAGCGCGGTGGGGAGGTCTTCGGAGTCGGGCAGGCCTTCCTAGCAGAGGCAGCAGCGGGCGCCAAGGCCCCGGGGCAGGGAGGAGTCACGTTCGGGGCGGAAGGTCGCAGAGTGGCTGGAACGTGGCGCTGGAGACCGGGGCCCGAGGTGGCCGTCCGCACCGGCCTGCCTGAGCGAGAGGCGCCACCGCGCGCGGCCCGGACGTGGGCTCTCCTTCCTGCGGTGGAAGGCGCCCTGCACGTCGTCTGTCCTTACGCCTCTGAGTGGCAGGGCGGGGGGTCGTGCTTCCAGAACGTTCTGCGGGCGTCCTCACGGCGCTCAGGCGTGTGAGCAGACTCCCCCATGGACTCTCGTTTGCGTCTTCCGGAAGAGAGCCTTGCTGGTCGGGTTCAGTGGGCGGTCAGCTCCTCAGGAGACGACCGAGCGCCCGGGCCCCGTCCCCCGCGGGCCGCCCGCGAGCCTCCTGCGTGGACGCCAGTGGGTGTGTGACACGCTGCCGCCCGGCCCCAGGTTCGCCACGCAGGAGCGGAACGCCCTGCTGCTCTACAACGGCCGCTTCAACGAGAAGCACGACTTCATCGCCCTGGAGATCGTGGACGAGCAGGTGCAGCTCACCTTCTCGGCAGGTAGGGCCCCCTCGCGGGAGGGGCGGCTCCCCGGCAGGCGCTCGGCAGGTGAAAACCACCCCGACCCCACGCGGCACCCTCAGGCGGGCTCACGGCTCATCCCCGGGTCCCCGTCCGCCGGGCAAACCCGGGACGTGCAAAGGCGTGTGTCGCGCGTGGAAAGCACGGGCGACGGCTCGGAGGGCCGGGCCCGGGGACTCGCCGCGGCGCGGCGCACGTGAGGACCCCGAGCTCTCGCGGGGCCTGGCCGTGGGAGAAGCGCGTGTCGCAGACGGTCAGCGGGCCGCGCGGGCCCTCGTCCGCTAACCTCTGCTTTCTCTCGCGCCTCCGCCCACAGGTGAGACCACCACGGCCGTGGCGCCTCAGGTTCCCGGGGGCGTGAGCGACGGGCGCTGGCACTCCGTGAGGGTGCAGTATTACAACAAGGTAGGTCGGGCGCCCTTCCCGCGGGCCCCGGGCTGCGAGAGGCGGGCGCTGGGAGCCTTCCAGTCCC
>CM053503.1:1026095-1043972 GCA_028627145.1 Eidolon dupreanum | reverse complement strand
GTATCTAGTGACTCGCTGATGCTTCTGTTGGGGGGGGGATGCTCTGAGTCACCCGTGGGTCAGGCTTCCCAGGTCCTGGGACACTAGCTCGTTGGGGGCCCAGACTCCCCAGCCGGGTGTGCAGCTGGCCCTGTGAGAGCCTGCGGGCCGGCCCTGGTCACACGGGTGGTGGTGAAGCAGGGAAGGGGCTGGAGCAGGCGGCCTGGGTCCCTGGGGAGGCTGGGGCCGGACGTGCCAGGGCCAAGAGCACATGGTGCTGGGCGCCCTCGGGGCGAGGACGGGGTAGGGGGGGCGGGGGGGCGAGGACGGGGTGGGGGGGCCTCCGGGGGGCGGCAGCCCTGAGGCTTTGCGGCCTGCGTCTGCCCTTGTGGCCTGGGCCGGGGTCGCGTGGCCTGGCTCTTTCTTTCGTCTCGGCCCCACGCGTATCCGTTGTCTCTCCTGAGCAGCCGTCAGGGCACGACGAGGCGCGGTGTCCGCGTGGGACCCCCCCCACGGTGACCCGGTGCCATGCGTCGCTGTGCTGTGACCGTGGTGTTTTTGTTGCGTCCGTCTGGGCTGCTCCGGCGCCGAGCACCTGTGGCACGGCGCCGGGACCGTGCGTGGGGGCAGAGGGTCTCCCCACGGCCACGGCCTGGGCGCACACGCCGGTTTGCCCGTCTGTCGGCGCCTGAGTGTGGGGCCGCGGCACGGGCGCGGCTGACGGCGGGGTGCCCTTGGCAGCCGCAGACGGCCTCCTCGCGGAGCTGCGTGTCCAGTGCGCCCGCCAGCCTGAGCAAGGACGAGGACGCCGGCCGCTGCCACAGCGCCAAGAAGGGCAACTTCCACGAGATCTTCAACCTGACGGAAAACGAGCGCCCGCTGGCGGGTACGTGCGCCATGAGCCTGTGAGCCAGCCGGCCCGGCGTGGGGCCGCGGCGGGGCTGCCGGCCTCCCTCCCACGCAGGGGACCGTGCCGCGGCCCGCGGGCGGCCGGAGTGGCCGGAGTCGGCGTCGGCAGCGCCCGGCGTGGGCAGCCTGCCCCGAGCCCCTCCCGGCCTGTTCCGCAGCCTCGCAGATGCCAGCTCGCTCCCGCCGAGCCGGCGTCCTCCCGCCAGGGGGTCCCTGCCCGGAGGTGGACGTCGGCACACCTGGGCTGTCCCCGGCGGGGAAGGTCAGGTTGGTTTTGTCCCCCTCAGCGTGTGAGAATGGCTGGCGCTGCTGCCTCATCAACCGAGACCGGAAGATGCCGACCGACTACATCCGGAACGGGCTGCTGTACGTGACCGAGAAGTGAGTGAGCGTGACTGCGGGCCGGGCGCCGCGGCCGGGGCGGCCCAGAGCACGGGGTGGCCGCGGCAGCCCAGCGCCGGCCCGCCGGCCCTGCCGGACGCTCGGGCCCCGCTGCTGGCCGCCCCGCTCCCAGGGACAGCACATCCCGCCTGCGAGCCCAGCACGGCCTGGGTCAGCCACGCCGTCACCTCCTCAGATCTGCGGGGAGGCTCGGGTCTGGGGTGCTGAGGATGGGCCACCAGTCGTGAGTAGTGTCGAGCGAAGGGGCCTGTGCGATCCCACCTGCTAGAGCCATAGCACAAGTCACAGGCAGAAGAGTCCTTGTCACCTCTCTGGGGTTCAGCAGCCCAGAGAGCTGTGCAGGTGGCTTAGCTTTGAGGCTGCCCCAGGTGGGGAGGTGGCGCTGTTCTCAGCTCGGGGGCCTGTGGCCAGCCGTCCCCCACACTCACCGCAGCGGCCAAGGGCCCACACTTCCTTGTCTATTCCCCTGCTGAAGGAACTGGCCGAGGAGACCCCGGCGGGCCTCAGGGACGCTCCTGTGTGTCCCTCGTTGGGCGTCCCCAGGGTTGGCAACGCTGTGGGATGTAGCTCAGGTGCAGTGTGGAGCGGTGGGTTTTAGTCTTCAGAAGCTGTGAGGCTCTTTCTAAAAGTGCCATGTTTTTGTAAAAGGCCAGGTTCATAACCGGTCCCGGGGCTCTCTGTTTGGGGGTCACCTTGGTGCCACTGGGGCAGCGCTGGCAGCAGCAGGCACAGTCCCCAGGGTTCGGGGGCTGGACCATGCCTCTGTCGGTTCCCCCGTAGCTACTTGTGCTTCGAGAGCTCCAAGTCCGGCTCCTCCAAGCGGAACAAAGTGATCAAGCTGGTGGACATCACAGACATCCAGAAGGTCGGTCAGTGTGGCCCCGCCTCCGCGCTCCCTTCCCCGCTCGGTGTCAGGAGGGGAAGCTGCGGGGACACAAGGCTGCGTGGTGTGGCTGGGGGCCGGGCACGTTTACGGGAGGGCGGGCGGCGTGTGCCGACTCCGGCAGGCACGGCTCTGCTGCGTCGGGGCTCCCCTCCAGGACAGCCCCTCGCTCCCGTCACCGTCCCGGTACCTCGGGCCTCGCCCCCCACCTCCCCGTGGGTCAGCGCCTAGCGTCCTCGCCCGGACGGGGAGAGGGGTGTGGCCAGCGGGCTGAGCGCGTTCTGACACGGCACTACCCACCCATCGCCCGTGAGGCCCCCGCACCTCGGGGCAGGCGTCGGCGAGAGCAGCCTGCCGTGCCCACTCCGGCGTCTTCAGCCGGTTTCCTTCGCGTGTGGCCACGTGGAGTGAGCGCGTTCGGTGGGCGTGGCCGGGCCCGCCTGCCCCACCCCCTCGTCACTGAGTCCATCCCCGTTCCTCACCTGTGGCTGGGAAGCCGGGGCCCGGCGGGTCTCGCCGCCTGTGGGCCCCGCGGAGGAGGAGGAGGAGGCCCTGGGTGTGGGCGGGGGGCCCTGGGTGTGGGCGGGGGGCACCAGCCTGCCCGACAGGCCCTGGTGACTGTGCTCCTGTCTTCCAGTACAAGGTCCTTTCTGTCCTCCCGGGGTCTGGCATGGGGATTGCCGTGTCGACACCTTCGACCCAAAAAGTAAGTGTCAGGCAGGCGGGTGGCCCTGGGAATGTGGCCCGGAGCGTCCCAGGGGTGAGCTCAGAGCCACTGACACGCTGGGCTCCAGCTGGGCGGAGGGGCCGAGAAGCCCCCTCGCAGCCCCCTCCCTCCCCCCTCCCTCACGGGCAGAAACTCCCGCTGCGTCGAGTTTGGGTCCGGGAGGCTGAGGCCCACAGGGGACTCAGGGACAGAGGGTGGCACTGGCGGCCCGTCCCCTGCCTCTTGCCTTGCTTTCTCTGAAGCCCAGCATCTGGGTGGGAAGAGGCTCTCCCTTGGGTACCCAGGCCCCACGTGGCTCCACCTGGACCCGGCCAGGGCCCGCCAAGGCCTGGGGGCAGTGGCCTTGTCACTGCGGCTCAGCGACAGCGTTTCCTCCTGCCAGCCGCTGGTGTTCGGTGCCATGGTGCATAGAGACGAGGCCTTCGAGACCATTTTCAGCCAGTACGTGAAAATCACCGCGGCGGCAGCTTCTGGCGGCGACAGCTAGGGCCGCCTCTTCCCGGACACGGCTGGGCTTTGTTTTGTTCCGTTTAACGATGTGGTAGTGGGAAAAAAAAATGGACAGTTTCGTGACTTTTTGCAATAATTCCCCGCGATCTGTGGTTTCTGTTGTGTTGGGCCTGCGTTTACAGACCGCTCACGCAGGGGTTGGGGCGCTCGGACAGCGCCAGCCCCCCTGGTGGGTGAGGCACGACGCACGGACACCTGTGGACACAGGGCAGAGCGTCCTCGGAGGCCACCGGAAAGGATGACGTGCAGGACACACGCTGTCCTAGCTGCCACCAAGCACAGCTGCTGCTCCCGCCGCCGCCCGGGCAGGGAGCCCGGCATTGGCCGCACCGCCCACTCCCGGAGGCCGGAGGCTCTTCCACACCAAAGCCATAGCCGAAGGACGTCGGTGACCGGGGACACCCAGGCCCCTTCGCCAGCCTGCACGGGCGGCCGGTCAGTCCTGCCCGTCCCTCGGCAGGACCTCCCGCTGCGTGTCCGTGGCGTGCCGTCGGCTCACGCTGTGCGCTCCACCTCTGTGGGGACAGTGAGGGCTGGCGGGGGGCCCTGGTGCGAGGCCTGGGCCCGGCCCGCCCGCTGTGTCGGCCTGAGGAGCGGCCGGGAGGCCCGTGACCGGCGTCAGACGCAGGCACGTGGTGACACGTTGGTAGAAGCACATCTTTTTAACACTTCGCTCTTTGGAAAGCCCGGAACGTTCTCCCGGCTCTCGGGGGACCCGGGCTTCGGCGGCTCTCGGACGAATCCCATCCGCAGTGCGGCTGCGCCGGCCTCGGAGCTGAGCCACCGGCGTTGGCGAGGGAGGGTGAGGGGTGGGGGCGGGGCGGACAGGCACCTCCCAGACCCATGGGGGGCCGCCCCGTGCAGGGGGGCACTGTGGGGAGTGACTGGCAGCGGGGCCCAGCGGTTCGGGGCCAGGCAGCCCGTACCCTGACCCTGTGCCAGCGTGGGCTTTGGAGGCCCCGGCTGTTGCCGGAAGCCACGGCCCCTGTGCAGGTGGCCGGCTCGGTCCATTCTGGAACAGCCCGAGAGGCCGAGGGGGTCAGGACAGGGGCGGCCTCGGCGAAGCACGCGTGTGGGGGTGCGGCACGTCGCACGCCCGCCCTCCCGGTCCGCGCACTTTCCCACGCGGTTGTTCCGGGTCCTCGACTTGTGCCGAGTCCTTTGGGTGTCACTGAGGTTTTTTGAAGAAACAGAAGATTCTATTTTTTACAGAGAGCAAGCTGTTTTTCTTATTTTTGTATCATTTTTCAGATGTACTTTCTACCTTTGCTCTGATCCTAATTTGCTGGTTTAGGTGAGAGGCGGGTGGCATTGCTCTTGTCACCCCTTTGTGGAGGGGCCGCAGGGCCACCTCCGGGGCCTGGGGCCGCTTCGGGGAGCCCTGCTGACCAGCCCGATGAAGCACGTGCCCCACCCGCGTCCAGGGAAGCGAGGGGACCCGCGGCCGCCTGCTGGCATTGGTGTGCGTGAGGTTCTGTGGGTCGACCTTTCGGAAGTGTAGGCAGAGCCCACTCTAAACCTTGGTTTTGGCCCTCAAAGTCGACGCAGGTGGACTGGCTCTCGTGGGCCCCATAGAGGCCTCGGGTACACCCAGGGGACACACCCCAGAGGGACCCCTCTTTTAGTATCCAAGGCAAGGCAGGATGGGCCCTGAACTGCCCCCAGGGACGTGCTGCGGGGGGCCCCCATGGGTGCTGCTCCAGCCCCTTCCCCCTGCCGCTGTGGGGTCAGCCGATGGGGGTCTGCCTTGGGGTGCAGAGGGCTGTGGGCCCTGCCGTGGGGTGGCAGTTCAGTTTGAGTCCCTTTTGAGGAGAAAGGGAAATGAAAACTGAGCATGTGCCAGCCCAGGGCGCGCTGAGGGGTGCCGGGCCGCAGGACAGGGTCCCCGAGCTGCACAGCGGGCCCCGCCAGGCCCCCTGGGTACCCGGGGGCTTTGCTGGGAGCGCAGAGCTGCACGGGCCCCCGGCTCCCCAGCTGCTGTGGTTTTGCTGAACTGTAAATCTGGGCAGGTGTTTAGTTTCTACGACTAATCGCTGAACTAGAATGAATGTTAAATTTTTTATGTCTGAAGTTTGAGTCTATTTTGAATCTGTAAATAATCATTACCAGTGTGACTTTTGTTCAACAAAAGGATTGTACTGTAAAAAGAACTGATGAAAAAGATCCCCCGGTAACATTTTTTTAAAAAAACCTTATTTGTTTAAAGAAAAAGTCTTGTATAAATTATAATTTTTATTTAAATAAACCTAAAACGTTTTGTGCTAAGGCAAGGGCCTGTGTGTGTTGTGGGCAGTGGGGTGGGACAGGCCGGCCCCCGACCCATGGGTGCCAGGGTCCCTGCAGCTGCCAGCGGTGCGGGCAGTGGGGCTTCAGCAGCAGGCCCACGGTGAGGCCGAGGGGGAGGGGCGTGCGCTGGGGGTGGGCCCCCAGCACACCGAGGCTGGGAGACAGGAGGCCGACGGCAGGGGGTGGCTCACAGGGAGAGGCATCCAGGGCCTGGCACTGGGTGGCAATGGGGAGTGGTGCCATCACCCCAAGGGTATGTGGGGCACTCGGAGGTAGGACAGAAGCAGTAGCTTGAGTTTGGGGTACAGGTCTTGGCCACCCCCCTCACCAAGAGGTGCCTTCCTTGGAGGCCGTGGTGTCTCTGGGACCAAGAGCTGCTTGCTGCCCTCCGCGAGGTCTGAGGCTGAGGGATGGGAGGCTTGGGGAGGTTTTTGGGGGATCTTCTTCCTAAGCAGAAAGGTCCCCCGGGGCACCTGTCGCTCAGCAGGTCCAGAGACTGACAATGGACAGACACAGGAACCTGCCCAGCACTGAAACCACGGGGACCGAGCGCCCAGGCGGGGACCCCAGCATCCTGCACCCCACCCTGTGCCCACACCCCGGAGGCAGAGGCCTGCGAGGTCACTACTCGCTCAGAGATCCAGGTCCGGAGGGCCAGCCCCACCCTTGGGTGGGGCCTGCACAGGCCTCCCTGTCGGGTGCCGTCCAGAGGCAGCAGTGACCAGGGCTCTCGGGACACAGTGAACCCTCTCGGGAGTGCCGTGTGGCCCCCTCTCCGGGTGACCCTCCCAGCAACGCTAGCTGTGATTTTCTAGCCAATGAGCTTCCTGACCCCCGCCCCCCGCAGTGTCCGCTCCCCGCTGCCCCTCTTGGCGGCGCGCCCCCCACCGCTCTCCCCCGACCGTCCGTGTGGCCTCGGCCCAGACGCCCGGCCCTCACTGGGCCCTCGCCAGCAGCGGACAGACCGTCCTCCCTGGAGGGAAACGCGGGGGGAGGGCTCCACAATGAACCGGTGGCCCCGTCTGCGTGTTTCACAGTCGTTTAATGTAACAATGAAAGAGCATACGCACTAGTCGCTTCTTAACTATTTCATAACCGCACCTCAGTGACTGGCGTCCTTTGCAGGCCCACGTATTTTAACCTGTGCGTTTCGCTACAGTGCAGACGGCCCCCGACTCACTATGGCGGGGCTCCCATTGCTCTTTATGATGCTCCCCAGGCCGGCGGCTGCGTGCGATGCTCTCCGTGATGCTGGGTGGGGGCAGCGGGGTGACTGCCCGGCTTTGCTGACCTGGGTGTCCGAGCGATTCCGGTGGGTCTGGCCGGGCTGTGAGGTCAGAGAGGTCAGGTGTGTTAACCGCATTTCCAGCTTAGGGGATTTTCAGCTTGTGATGCGTGTGTCGGGAGGTGACCCCGTCGGAAGTCAAGCGTCTGCATTGAGTGGGTGTCTCGGCTTCTCCAGGACGGTCCAGAGAACAAAAAGGGCACCTTGGTGACCTGGGCACTTGGGTCTTCATTCTCCCAGCAGAAGCCATTGCTCTGGCTGCAGGTCAGCAAGGGTCGCCCCAGGGTGGGGACAGACGGGAACGGGGAGGGGGAATGAAAGTATCTAATGATTTTGTTCTCGAATCAGGGTTTTCGTCACAGATACTTCTTATTTTACAAATTCTGCCCAAAGTAACTTTATTTTTCTCTTCTCAAACACATCAGAATAGGCCACTTGCTAATCTTGAAACCAGCAAGACTAGAAAGGAAACGAAGCTGCCCTTGCCGTCCACACACTTCCCAGGTCCCCCAGACGAGCGAGGGGCAGAGCCCAGGAAGACGCCAGCCCGCCCTCACCTCGGGCCGCAAGGTCAGGGCAAAACAGGTGTCGGCACGCCGAGCCGCAGAGGACGCTCACAGCCCGACTGTCCCTTCTCGGCGGTCTTACTTTCACTGTCCGGCTGCACGCCAACTTTTCCCTTGAGGCCCCGACGTGCGGCTGTCGCTCTGGTCCCGGGCGCCTGCGTGTGGCCCTCCCGTGCTGCCGGCCCCCGGGGCCTTCGGGGTGGTCGCACGGCCGCGCGGCCCCAGGCTTCCACGGTGCACCGTTTTCGGTGCCGGTGCGGTTGGTGAACACCGCCACAGCCGTGCGGGGAGCACGTGGCGTGGCTGCGTTTCCTGTCGAACAGGAAAGGCTCAGCGTCCGGGCTGGACTGTTTAGAACTGCAGTGGGTTCAGGGCAGGCCGGCGTGCTGGGGACATTCACCAGGGGCAGTGCAGATGGAAGACTCTTCGGGGCGTCCCTGGGGCACAGCACAGCCCCGGAGGAGGGGTCCCCTGGGGTCAGGGGCGCCGTGCCCGTGGGTGTGGCCACCGCCCCGCACGAAGCTGCCCGTCCTGCATCCTGGTTTCCTTCCGGCCCGGAGCAAGCAGCAGGAACAGAAGCGGCCAGTGTCTACTCACTCATCTAAACCCAGACTCGTTAAAGCATCCGACCTGCAAAGTCGCCTTCACGCCGCCGCTGCCCTCTGTGCGACAGGGCGGGACTGAATGATGGAACGTGATTTCACACGTGCATCGGTACAAGCGATGTCGGCCACGTGCTAAAATGACCGGCCGAGCCCACGTGAGCTCCAGTCCTGACGCTGTGACAGCCACAGAACCGCCTCCTCCACGGGCACGTGTTCCCTCTTCCCAACGAAAGCTTAAGCTGCATCTTCTTGTGCTGCGGATAAAGCTGTTTTAGACATGCCTTCCCTACACCTGAGCCAAATACAAGCCACGAGGCCCCGGTGCAGACAGGACGCGGGGGCCGGGGGGCCTCAGGGCGGCCAGCTGCTGCGGCCGGCCCTGCAACGGGCAGCAAATCTAAAACACGGACAGCGAAGACACCCAGTCGCTATGCTGTTTTAAAAGAACAAAACTTTCAATAAATACATACAGATAAATATAAAGATAAGAGAAGAAATCTGGAACATGTCTACAGACTCGAAGGCTGCACCAAAGTAACTAACCCCTGGAACGCGGAACCCCAGGATCAGGCTTTGACGTTCAAGAACTCGCCGAGTGAATTTCTTAACCTCTTGCATGCCAGTGGCTTTCTGTGCCCTCAGAAAGCCCCGCTGTGTCGCCTGCTCAGTGTGGCTACGGAGCACCGTTTGTAACCTCGAGACAGTGAACCCCCCGCCAGGGCTTTACGCACCCCCCGTGCCCAGAGCTGGAGCCGGCCTGTCTCAGAAGCTGCTGCAAGGCGAGCGGAGCTGAGACGGAAGGGTGACTGTCACCCCCACTATGCGCCCGCGCCCACAGCGCTCCCTGCCGCGGGGACCCGGGGAGCGCCCTCGCACGAGCTCACACGAGGGGGGGGGAGCGAACCTGCCACTTCCCACACCCCACGCGGAGCGCAGGGACCGGCAGACACCACGGCCGGCGCCGTGACCCTGACGGAGGGCGCTGCTGCCGTGCTGTCCCCGCGGCCACGGCGAGGAGCCACGGCCGCCCCTCTGCTCTGCAGAGAGCTGCGAAGCCCGCGCCCCCGAGCCCACAGCTGCCGTTTGCTGAGAACAGACAGGTCACGTGAAACGCAACCCCAAGATTCACGCAGAACTGGAGATGCCACCTGCATCCATGAAATCGTTGACAAAGGGTATTTTTTCTAAGATCAAGATTTAACTATCAAAAATAAATTTCTAAGCTGAAACGGAAGCATCCGCACAATTGGTCCGCAGTGTGTTCTCACTTCCTGAGCACAGTGGAGGGCGGGCCATCCCCGGTGGCCTCTCAGCTGCATGGCTGCTTCGCCTCCTCCTCGATGCCTCGTGCGAAGAGCCGGACCAGCTGGCAGTGGACCCTGCGGGGACAAAGGGCCACCCTGAAACCCCGCGTGCCCTGCCTCGGCCCCACGGCTGCTCACGGGCAGAGACGGGGCCTCGTGGAGGCTGACTTTGGGTCCAACCCCGCATGACGGGTCAGGGAGCACGGTGACACTCCAGGGAGATCTGCTGCGTAAAGGGCAGCTGCCTCGGCCGCGCAGACGCCCGCGGATCAGAAGGCCTGGTTCTGGTCCGGCGCCCGCTCACCCTGCCCGGTCTCGCTGGCACACGGCTCGCAGGCCCGGAGGGCGGCACGCGGGACAACCCCAGTGCATGAGGGGTGCAGGCAGTGCTGGCCAGGAAGGACACACGGGCCCCAGGAGCCCAGGGCACGAGGAGGGGGCCAGGGGCCCCCGCAACCCTGCCTTCCACGGTCAGCTCTGGGACCTGAGCTGAGCATCCCGGCGGCCAGAGCCACCGTCCCAAGATACTGATGAACCCGTGACTGAGTGACTCGCTGTTCAAGGCATAGTAACGTTTCTCCAGATCCACGGGACACATTTCACGGAAGAATGCCTGCTTAATTTCCCAAGTGTTCTGTTTAGGCCAGTGCTGGGGAGCAGGGTGTGGGAGAAAAAGGAATGAAATCGAGGGGCTTCAAACGCCTGTGAAGATGGCCAGCACCCAGCCCCTTCCCAAAGGATGGCGGGTACTTGGCACATGGAGACACAGGCGTTTGCCACGCCTGTCGCTGCGGGTCCGAGCTGCAGGGTGCAGGGCTCGCAGGCCCCTGGGGGCACCTGAGGGCACAGCCCGGCGTGCTGTGACCCAGGGCCACCTTCGCTCACCTGACCTCGATGGCAGAGCTGTGCAGAACCTCCCCATCGCAGTTCCAGGAGCTTTTGGAGACAGTGCAGCGGCAGGAGGGGTGGTGACTGCAGACGTCCCCAAACCGCTTCTTCCCCCCCTCGTTGAGGTCACTGTCATCGTCCTCCAAGTGCTTTGGCGTAAACTGGAATTTCTTGATGCGATAAACTTCGACAAAAGTGAAGTCGAACTGGCGAGAGAGGGAAGAAGATGCTGTTAAACTTGCTGTGCTGGGAGGGGACAGCCCCGTCCCCTCTGGTGAGGGTCAGCCAGCTCTTCCCCGACTGCACCGGGCCCCCTCCTCCCCCCCGGACAAGCCCCCGGGGCAGTGCTCTGAGCAGCTCTGTCCAGCTCCCTGGGTGACTGGAGATGGGGAGAAGCGGGTACCTGCCCTCGCAGGTGCTGGGCAAACCGCTGAGGACTTGGGCACCCCGCTCACCCCCAAGAATCCAGTAGATACCTAGTAGTGGCTTGCAGAATTCTTTATTTTCTTCACTAGGAGTACTATTTAAAAGCCACTTGAAAACACTGCTGGACTAGACCTTCAATGTAATTTAAGTTAAAACAAATTCTACTACAACCAGAGCCTGACCACCGGTTCCAGTTCCCTCCCCGTCACGAGGCTCAGGGTCTCCCCTGCCTTAGCGACAGGCCGCCAGTGACTGTGGGAACTTTGCGGGGAGGGGCTGCCTGCGCCCGCTGTGGGAGCCTCGCGGTTTACTGCCAGCCACCTGCACGGGCAACGCAGTTTCACTGTGTTACTTTCTGCTGTTTTAAAACAGGAAAAGAAACGACAAGAAAACATGTAGGAAAACATGCATGAACATCCTCGCCTCCTAGTTTCTGTGCTCAAATATTTTACATTTTCAAATGAGGTTTTACAAGGAGTGACGGTGACCGAGTTTAAAATGGGTGAGACGCCGAGAAACGGCCCCAACACCGCTGGGGAGGGCGGGGGACGCACCTGGTCGTGCTGGTTGGTGTGCCTGATGAGGAACCTCAGGAAGTTGAACCGGGAGCACTTCCGGATGAGGATGAGGTCCAAGGACCCGTCTCCCAAGTGGGCGGCCGGGGAGAGGCCCCCGGGGCACCGGGGACAAGCGCAGCACATGTTCATGGCGTTGACGGCCAGGAACTTCCCGCCGACGACTTTCCACTCCTCCATCTCCTCTAGAGCAGGAGGAAGCATCGTGGACCGCACGTCAGGCGCGGGCGGGCGGGGACGGGAGAGGGGACAGGGCAGTGTGCGCGCTCCCCCGTGGTGTGGACGTGCATTCAGCCCAGACGCTGACGCGGTCCCCGCTTTGTCTTCAATGCAAGGGACATCCACCGTGGAAATGGGGCCGACTGCTGTGCCAAGGGTCCCCCCCGGAAGACAGAGCTGTGGCACGTGTCCTCCCTCCCACGGGGACTTCTGGACAGCGATTCAGAACAGGGGTCACCTAGTCTGGCCCGACAAGGAATGTGTGGCCTGTGAGCTAAGGATAACTTTCACATTTAAAACGATTGAAAAAAAATCAAGGAAAATATTTTATAACGTCTGGAAAGTATATGAAACTCAAATTTCAGTGTCCAGAAATAAACCTTCTGGGACGCAGCTGTGCCCACTGCTTTCCGAGTGGCTGGCAAAGCCTGGAGGCTTCGCTGAGCCGCCCCCGGGCGCTCTGCCCGGCACCGTGACGCGTGGAAACGGCAAACACAGGCGTCTTCCCGCGAGCCTGGCCGAGGGCACAGCTTAGCCGGGTGTGCAGGGGGACGGGGGAGGAGGAGGCGGGTCCCCCTGCTGAGGGTCCTGACACGCAGCTGGGACAGAGTGTTTCAGAGACGTCACCTGAGTTCTCCAAGCCGTACAGCGACTTCTTCTGCTCTTCCTCCAGCTGCTGCCTGCTCTGCCTGCAAACGAAGCATCTGGAAGACAGGGGCGCGCACGCACGTTCTGACTCCCGCAGCACAAGTTCAAAGTCGAAGGCTTAACTGAAATCGTTCTTCTGCACGTTAACCTGAACTCTCAAAATTAGATTTCCGTCTAAAAATCTCACACGTCAACTTGTCCCTCCGTCATTCGCAAACACTGTAAAAGCAAAGGGCGTCGCTCGGGCCGTGGCCTGGCACCCGAGGGCCAGCTCGCGTGGCCCTGGGCTGGGCGCAGCGCTGGCTCGGAAGTGATGACCAGACAGGCCCAGACTCCGGCGCCCTCGTGGGCCGCGTCGGCCTGCGCTCACAGGACAGAGGCGACCGTGGTGACTGCCGCCAGTGACCAGCGAGTCACTCGGGACGGCTGCCCCGAGACTCAGCCGTCAGCCCAGGGGGTGTCTGCGGCCTTTGGCACCGCCGGGCTCGGCTGCCAGACGGGGCGCGTTTGCGCCGGCGACATCAGCTTGTCGGGTTTCGTGTGCTGTGACTCGAATCCTGTCTGCATCTAACGTCTGCTTTTACGGCCCCAAATTCTTCCCTCAAAGGAAGGGCCGGGGGAGCGGCGGAAGCCGGCGTGTGACTCAGAGGAAAAGCGTGAGTCCTTCAAGAACCCACGCCGTCCACGCCCGCAGAGCGGGGCAGACACTCTGCTGTCACCACTGGGCCACTGGGCCACACGACTGATGTTGACGTTTATTACGGGTTCTGCTTTAAAGTGGTCACATGTGGCTGATGATGTCCAGGGAGCTCTGAGCGAAAAGGAGCAGCTGCTGGTCACTCACGTGTCCACATGCTCAGAGGGCTGCCCTGGCCGAACCAGACACGGACCTCCCGGCGGGCCGACTCCCGGCCCTCCCCCGGGCGCTGGCTGCTGGGCTCGCCCTCCCTGCCCGCAGGGCAGGCGCCCACCTCGGAGCAATGCCAGGGCCTCAGCTGGGTTTGGGGACGGGGGCTCCAGGTGCATCTCCTGCGGAAAACGCCTGTTCTGTCCAGTGACGCTGTCCCCCTGGTCCCCTGCAGCGTCCACACACACACAGCTACGGGCAAAGTGGTTTTGCCTTTCGTTGTTTCCTGCGTGTGTCTGTCAACCCTCAGGCCCGCACCGGGAGCGCAACGTGAGCCCTACCCCAGGGGGCGCTGTGGCCTCGCCCCACGCTGGCGCCCCACGTCCCATCCGTGGCACGGGACCTCACGGAGGGGCGTGGCGAGACCTCTCCCCAGGGAGCGTGTGAGCCGGGAGTGCCCCCTGCCCTGCGCCGGCCCCCCGCCCGCCCACCACACACGAGAGACGAACGCGTCGGCCACGCTTACCCTGCTCGGCAGGGTTTCCCGTCCCTCGGAGACCCCACCGTGTGCTGTGCGGGGAGGAAGGACACCGTCCCCTCGTAGCAGTGATGGGACAGGAAGGTCTTCAAGCCTGGGAGAGGGCGACAGAGGGAAACGCCACAAGGTCACCGCCTGCCACGACGCCAAGGTGATGCGCTTCAGGAGCCGAGTGAGCTGAGGCCAGAGTGCTGCCGGAGGAAGGCGCAGGCCCTCGGCCTCCCACGCTGGACGGCGCGCCTGGCTGCAGGGCCAGCGCGCCCAGACCCGGGGACGCAGCAGGACGGCTGGCCGCACTGGGCATCTGGTCACCAGGGCTGCTTGCAACGCTGGCAGAGTGGCCGTCGTTGCCGCTGGTGACCCCTCGGGGCCTAGACGATGCGGCCAGCGTGCTCTGCCGTGACTCCGGGTCTCTGTGGGGCTGCCACCTGCGCAGCCCCCGCTGTCCGCATGGCGCTGGCCCATTTCAGGGCAGAGCCACCAGGTCCCTCTCTCTGCCCCTTCAAGACTGTCGGCAGTGACCCCGCGACCCCAGGCTCGACTCCCAGGCCGTCGTGACAACCCTGGCACCTTGGAAGAACCAGGACGAGGACCATGGCTGGCCAGCCCCCCGTGCCATCCGCGGTGCCGCCTGTACCCCGACACGCAAAGCCACGCCGAGCTGGCCTGGCCTCCGTGCGCCTGCCGCCCAGCGTAACACGGGGCGTGGGCTGAGGCGCCCTGGGCCACCGTGGGGTTCACACGGTGTTCCCCAAGTCTAACGGTGACACTCCTCTCCCAAGCTGGGCGCTGGGCTGGCACTAGCCGTGATCACATCTGGTGTGATGGTGACACCCCCGTAGCCCCCATACCGAGGCCTCCCGCCCTCCACACAGGCCCTACCCGTCACGTGTTGGGACCACAGGGTGACATGGCTCAGCTGACTGGTGAGGGGCCGCTGGCCCGCGGGCCAGGCTCCCCTGCCTCGGCAGGTCACACACGGCCCGTCCTCGTGCCCCCGGGCCTGCACCTGCCCGTCCCACTCTACTGGCACCTGGCACATGGCTGGCCGCCTGGGAGCCGCTCAGTCACTACCTGTCCCATGTGGGAACAGCTTCCGATTCACCACCTCATGTGCCCTGGCTCTGTCTATTGGGTGGCCCTGGCCTGTCCCCTGCTCTCCGGCCCAAGGAAGATGACCGGCCACTCAGCTCCTCACTACAGGAAGGACGGGCAGCTAGGGCCACAGGAGTGGGAGGCCCGTGGCCACCTGCAAGGTTGACTTCCGGCAGCCTCTGGGCTCCAGGGTCCCCGTTTCTGTCCGTCCTTAGACGGGCCTGCCTGCCTATCATGCTGGCCCCTAAAACGCCACGTCCCCTTCCCATCACTCTTTGCTCTGCCTCCTTTCACTTGCAAGCATTCCCCCCACGACTAAGCCCGGACCCGCCTTCCCGAGCACCGCACCTCTTGGGGAGCGGAGGACCCAAGGGGTCCAAGGCCTGAAAATGAGACAGTGTCTTGCCCTGAGGGGTCTTGTGAGCAGCAGGGGCGGGGGCCTCGGGCTCAGCGACAGGTCATCAGGAAACGGCACCAAACGGCCACTGAGATTCTCACAGGTCTTCTAATTTCCTCAGTATTCCTTTTCCTAGGTAAGGTTTTAATAGGACATGAGGTTTAGAACGTAAGATTTTTATGTCCTAATTTAAAGGCTGTGCTGTAGCTTTAATTTGCATAGCTCTTACTAATGTGTAAAGCTCGCCCAGTTACTGTTCATTTCGCTCCCAGGGAAACAGTTTTGTTTTCAGTACCTGGAATTATTTGTTTAAATTTCAAACTTATTTACCCCAAAACAACTGTAGAGAGCGGTGCCCAGATCATTACATGACGGTCATTAATTACGGCTGGGAATTCAAGTGACAAAGAGTTCCCGACTCTAAACTCTGCGCCTGTCGACTACACTCGAAACTCTTCTCTTCTGCACTAAAAAGCTGCGAAGGTGGTGTCGCACGCTCCTGAACCATGTCGCACGCTCCTGAACCCTCCAGACCGTCACTCCTCGTACGGTCCGGAACCAACGTCTGCTTCTCACGGTTCCAGCTCTGACTGGGGAAGAAGCCCAGCCTGTGACTGAGGGTGGCTCCCAGGGCGCCGGGCCTGCGGCCTCTGTGACGGGCGCTCGCCTCCCGCGGGCGCCTTGCAGGCGGGGTCAGACGAGCTGTGTGAACGCACCGGCTCACCGCGTACCGCCGATTTACCTGAGAAGTCGTATCTGATGAGACCCATCCACCGCTTCTTCTCGCTGTCCCTGATGATGTCCCCGTAGAAGCCGTACCCCAGCAAAGACACCGAGTACCGCAGCAGCGTGCCGCCGTGATGCACGGAGGACACGTCCATGGCCAGCGAGTCCCCTGTGGGGAGGAGCCTGGGGTGAGCCCACCCCCTTTCTGCGCGCCCTCCCCCCATCCCCACGCGGCGCCCAGCGAGCAGTTGGGGAGACGTAAAAGACACGAGGCAGGGGAGCTGGGGTCTCTGCGTGGCCTGCTCAAGTCACGTGACGCTGACATTCGACTCGTTTCCGGAACAGGCTTGGAAAGCCGTTCTGTGGGAAAGGAGCGAGGTCACGCCCATGGAGCTCCCGTGGTGTCACTGCCGGGACGGCGGGCACGTGGCCCTTTAGAACACAGAGCCGCAGTGCACTCCTTGCAGTCACGCGTTTCCGTGACTGGGCACAGGCGAGCTGCACTGTCGGGGACGAGGGAGGGTGGGGGCCACGAGCCTGCCGTGCGGGGCCTGCACACGTCTGAGCCCATCAGCAAACGCTCTTTCCCATCCTGTGACCAGCAGCACAGGTGGTTTCCTGGCCGTGGGCACGCACATTAAAGAGGAGCCGCGAGGGACAGGAGACGGGACAGGGCACAGCAGGCAGCGAGGGACTCCGGCTACGACGGGCTGAGCCCTGACCGGGGAGCAAGCAGCGTGCACGGCCCCAGACGAGCTGGACACCTGCGACGGGCAGCTTGGCCAGTGCAGGGGGCGCCGAGGGGAGCCCGCCTGGCCACGAGGTACCAGGCACCCCCAAGGCTGGGCGGGCTCTGAGCAGGGCTTGTGTTTTTGAAGAGCCCTCTGATGGCCGTGGGAAGATGGGACGGGACGGAGGTGGAAGGGAAGCCAGACGGCCAGGGCCCTGGGGACAGGGAGGCCCGCAAGCCGCTCGCTGTGCACGGAGCTGCCCCGGCCGCGGGGGCCGGCGGGGGGCCCACCCACGATGATGCCCCGGCCGCGGGGGCCGGCGGGGGGCCCACCCACGATGATGCCCCGGCTGCGGGGGCCGGCGGGGGACCCACCCACGATGATGTGCAGAGCCGACGTCTCCGCGTCGTCCGTGCCCACCGTGGAGTAACACACGCAGTCCGTCGACCCTGAAACGGGAGGGAGAAGGTCGTCGGGGTCGTGAGGATGGTTCTGGAGACCGAGGAGGGGCCGGTGAGGCGGCTGGTCAGCTCTTCCCTCTCCGCCATGGCCCGTAGTCAAAGCGGAGGAATAAATACGATTTACCTACAAAACGAATGTTGGAACTACTGAGGCTGACTCATCGAAAGTACTGGGATTGACCTTACAGTGACATCAGCTGGCCCTTCATAGTCTTGGGGCGCGAAGGCCCCCGAGAAATGGCTGCAGCGGCGGCGGTCGGCACGCAGCTCAGCGCTGTGCACGGCCCCCCTCCCGGCTGCTACAAAGTCGGGCAGCAGCCCCAGGGCCCCGGACGGCAAAAGGGAAGGACCGGCTCGCAGGCGTCTCCTGCGGGGAAGTGCGTGCACGGCGGACGGCTCGTGACGGTCACAGCACACGGAGGGCTGCACCCACGTCACAGAAACGCGCCCTGGCTTCTCCATGCACATGCTTGGTGACCCGGAGCCCCAGCCATCGCCCCCGCAGACAGCCGTGCGAGCCCCACTGAACACAGCAAGCTCACGCCCGAGCGCAGCCCGGGCGCCTCTCCTCCTGTCCGCATCCGCATCTGCAACGTGGGGGTGACCTCAGAGCACCCAGCTGCACCTGCACCCCGAGGGCGGGGCCACGATGCTTCTGCTCCTCCCTAGGCCTGTCCCGCTTCTGAGTCAGAATCCGGGTGCTGTTCCCAGCCCGTGTGGGCAGAGGCTGCCCGGGGGAGGCCCCACAACAGACTCCTGAGCCTCCCCCAGCGCCCCCCGGATTCTACCGCAGCAGGTCTGGGGCTGGGCTGAGTGACAGACGTGCTCAGGAGCTGGAAAACCCCGCTGTCTGTTTCCCGAGGGTAAACC
>CM053503.1:980445-1025595 GCA_028627145.1 Eidolon dupreanum | reverse complement strand
GTTCTTGGCATTTAACTGCCAACGAATAATGACTTACTTTTTTTTAAAGAAATTACTCTCCTATTTTATATTTTTTCCTTATTAGCCAATTTACTTAAAAAGTTTTAGAATATACCAAAATATAGAAAACATACAATTAGTCCAGAGTCTGTAAATTCAACGTGAGAAACAAAATCTCTTGAAATTCTGCTGTACACACAATTTTGTGTCATAGCTTTCCCAGTATCATGTCACGATCATTTTTTGTATTGTTAAAAATTCTTGGTAAAGACTATTTTAAAGGACTACGTACTATTCCTTCAGAGTTGCTAGTCCTTCAGTTTTTCTGTCTCTCGTTTGGGGGCATTTAAGCTGCTATCAGTATTTTGCTATTATAAACTGTGGCAAAAGACACCTGTGTCCATCGCCTTCTGTGGACGGCCAATTATTTTCCCAGGAAAGGTTTAGAAAACTGCAACCCTGGGCAGAACCCTCACTTTTCAGGCGCTTGACCCAGTGGCGCACTTGCCAGGCGCTCTGGGACAGTGTGCACGAGACCCTCGGCCCGGCAGGGGAGGGACCACCCTCCCGGCATCGAGAAACTGCACTAAAAACTCGGTCCAGGGATGTGGCATCACGTTACGGTCCTTGAAATGCCACTGGTGGTGAAATTACTTCTCAGACTCGTTGACCACCGCGTCTCTTCTTGCAAGGACCCTCTGCCCTGCTCTTCGCCCGCTCGCCTGCTTAGCGTTTTCCCTGAGTGTTCTACGGGCGAGGTCTTGGCTAGAAAAGTCTGAGTTCTTTCCTGTGCATTCTTCTCATGCTGATTCATGAAACCACATGTTCGGCTTTGTTTACACTCATCTCCTAAAAGTAAGTCTCTAGGGACCATATTGGAATCATTCTCAAATTGACGTCTATGTATTCAGCAGACTTGCCACCTTACCGATTATTTCGGTGGTGATGGAGGCTAACGTGAACAGCGGTGCCACCTTCCTCTCGTAGATCCTCTCACCGTGTCCCTTCCCTCCAAATGGGTTGATAAACACCAGCAAATGCTTTGGTCTGGATGCTACAAAATGACAACAATGCATGAGTCACCACGAAGGACTGCGTTACTGATCGGAATCGGACCACAGCGGTTTCAGGCTTCTGCTTAGTATCATCTGATAAAAGCTATCTTTCCATTAACAGAGCAGTGCGGAAGAACTTCCTAATCTATGAAAAGAGGAAAGTGACAGCCTGTCAGAATGGGCGGCGCTTTGCACGCCTGCTCAATGTGACGAGTCCCCGGAATTCAGAACGTGGCCTGAGAAAGACTGTCCCCGATGAGATGTCCTGGGGGATGTACGTTCTAGAAGGCAGCAGGAAAGTGGGTCGGCAGAGAACAGGAGGATGAAGCGGACGTTTGAGAAGCAGTGTCAGGAGGGACAAGCAGAGACAGGCACAGACAGCGCGATGTGCAGATGGCCGACGTGGGTGGCACCAGCCTTCCGGCCCCCAGTTCTAGTCCTCCCAGGGGCCCAGCCAGCCTCCGACACCGGGGTCTCCCGACTCACCCCATGTGCTCATAACCACTCCCACGCTGCTATTTGGGTAGGTTCTGATACTCATAAAAAGAAATTTAAGTAACAAATCAATAGAAGTAGCAAGAAGGTACATACATACCCAGGCAAAGTGGAACATGCCAGCCACACGATGGGAAAAGGAAAATATCTAATTCGTAAATCTGATAATGATTCGGATGCACCATATGTAAAGAGTTTCTACATATAAAGAAGACAACAGCCCAAGAGAAAAATGGCCAAAGACTTGAACAGGCACCTCACAGAAAAAAACAGGAATGTATTTCCCAACGTCATGAGCTGTCAGGGAAATGCAAATTCAGGCCATAGTCAAGCCTGCTACCACCACCACAGTGGCTGAGATGCCGGGCGGCCAGCATCTGACAGTCTGCTGGTGGGAGTGTCACGGGAACGGCCACGCTGGGACAGTCTGGTGGCGTCTGCTGAGGTTGGGCACGTGTACCCGAGGACTGCAGACGTGCCCACCTGAAGACACACACACTGGAGGGCTCGTGATGGCCTGTAACGGCCCATACCAGGAAGCCGGCCAGCGACCGTCACCAGTAACATGGATGAATAAAGGGGCGTGCAACCACGCCACGGGGCGCCATGCGGCCACAGCGTGCATGAACCTCACAAACGTTATCGCTGAGCCGGACGCCAGGCACAGAGCTGACGCTGTGTGAGCGGTTTATGGGAAGTACAAAGTGAGTCCCCTGCTTAGAGTCGGGTAGTGGTCGCCCCTGGGGAGTGCTGATGGGGAGGGGGGAGGCTGGCAACATTCTGTGGCTTCATCTGGGAGCCGGCTGCACAGCTCAGCCTGCGAGGGCTCCCTGTTGCACACCGGGGTGTGCTGTGTGACAGTTCCGTCACACCGCTGTTCCCGTCTAAGTTCTAGTGCAGTTGCAGGTTAGGATGGAGCATGGTTAGGGGTTCGAACGACAGCGACAGAATCAGGCAAGACTTCAGCTGCAAGCGGACTGTAGCAAACATGCACTCTGCGGGTTCAGGGGCCTTCCTCTTGGGGTCTGAGCATTAAAGACTCAAAGTCTCAGGAAAGTGACAGAGAAACAGATGGATGGGGAGCAGGCGACCCAGGCCATCCTCTGAACGGACTCGTCAAGGTCCGGGAGACGTGGACAGAGCGCGGGGCCTGAGACGCAGGGAAAGGCGGGGTGCACTCGCAGGTAGCAGGTGAACCCCGCATCCCACAGAAGGAGACGACGAAATGGGAAGGCGAGGTACAGGGCCCCAAGGTCGGGGCCCCAAAGCCAGCGCCTGCAGTGGAGGCCACGCTTGGGGCACCACACCGTGCTGGTCCCCTAAGCAGGAGGTCTGTAAGTGTCACTGTGATGTACCACCTACAGCCGGGTCACAGGCGCTGTGGGAAGGAGGGCGGAAGCTGCGGTCACAGCAGCACACACAGGCACGTGCACATGCACAAACACGCAAGCACACGCACTCGTGCGCACACGCACATGAACATGCAAGCACACATGCCCGCACGCACGCACACAGGCACGCACACACAAGCACACGCACGCACAGGCACACACACACGGACACAAACGCACGCAGACACACACACACGAACACACACACATGCACGCACAGGCACGCGCACACACACGAACACTCAAGCACACGTACTCACGCGCACACTCGCACAGGCGCCACAGCCACTCCGCCCTTCTCAGCGTGATGACGGACACGTACTTAGCTTCTCCAGCTGCTCCCGAAGGGTCTGCAGCCACAGGTGGCACAGCTGCTCGTCGGCACAGCAGAAAGTCACCTGTGCGCACCGCCAGCGGTGGCGCCGGGCTCTCCTCACGCGGTGCACTGCGCGGAGACCGGCGTCAGTTCCCAGCTCGAGCCCCCGCCCCGCCCCGCGCCCCCCGCCCACCCCAGCCGGAGCCCCAGGTGCCCGTGGCTCTCCCAGGGGGCATCGGGGGAGCACCCCGTTCCTCCGTTCTTTTAACCCGCAAAGGCATCAGAAGATGACAGAACGACAGATCGCGGGAGGAGACGTGCAGGCTCCGTCACCTGTGAACGCGAAAGGCTTTTCCATCTTCTGCCATTTCCCGCTGCCGTAGTGCTTCCCGTGACTGTCCGTCTCCTCCACGGTGATGATCTCGGACACGGGCACGGAGCAGGCGTCTGGAACGACAGCACAGACGTCTGGCACGTGACGCATTCGAATTCCACGCACACAAGTCCAACTCCTAAACGCAGGGGCTGTCCGCGTCCATGCCCGTGAGGAACACCAGAAGGGAGGCGGAGGGGTACGTGTAACTTTTAAATTCGGAGCTAAGTAAGTTTGGGAAAGGCAGTGCTACCAGGAGGAGGGTGTTTTACTCGACAGTCACGCAGTGTAGGATGCGACTTCTCAAACGATGCACGTGGCCATCCACACAGCATGTGCCGACTTTGGGCCAGCTACTGCGCTCAGGGTGGGGAACGATGCTCACGACACAGTGTCAGCCCTCAGTCTGGCTCGGAAATCCACGGGGACAAGAGGCACAGTGCGATACCCGGGGACCCCAAACCACGCAGCATGCCCTGAGAGCCAGGGCCACCAAGGCCAGGCGTAGGCTGGGCGGTCTGGAAAGTACGGGGTGGGGCAGGGGATCCCATGGGATGCAGCAGGAGAAAGGGGAGACTTGGCTGGGGCTAGGGAATGACAGCCCTGGACCTTCTCTGCCCGGGATCCCAAGGAGGGGTGGGCCTGTTGGGAAGAGTTACAATTACAGGACTGGAAATGCCTCCAGGTGAGGCCTCCAGGTCAAGCAAGAGTAAGCACACCTGTGGGGGCGGCAGGCTGACAGCCTGTAACTGACACTGGCAGGAAGAACTGTCCCAGGAGAGCAGAGGACTCGGGGAAGCAGAGCCCTCAGAAGACAAGCCCCCGAGGCAAAGAACTCCAGCAAGAACCTGAGAAGGTGAATAGCAAGTTGCCAAAGGCCACAGAAAACACAGTTCCCATCAGGTCAAGCCCTGAGGGCCACAGCGGGGCCACCCACGGCCCTCTGAGGGTGGGATGACGTCGCCCTGTGCTGGTCAACCTAGACGTGCCGGCGGGCAGAGGCGCCCATGGTGCGTGCCGTGTGAGCACACTGGGTGTGCACAGGAACAGTAAACCAGCGCACAGGAAAACGCTGGGGAACGTCTTGCCAAGAGTCGATGGGGAACGTGGTGCCCCGTTTTCTGCATGACGACAGCGGCTGCCAGCCTTTCGCGTGACCTTGCACTACATGCGAGATGATCGCTCACTAGATGTCAATGTGCAGATGACGGATGTCAACGTGGAGCTGACAGAGATTTGGAGTCTTTTAAAGAATCCTTGGTGAAAACGATTCATGAGAGACTACACACTGTAAATGAACAAGGACACATGAAGGCTCAGCAAGGAAATGCGGCACGAAAACCAAACGGAAATTCTAGAGCTGAAAAATACAACAACCAAAAGAGAAAAGAGACGAGTGGACTCAGCGGCAGAATGGCGGGGCAGAGAAAAGGATCAGTGGGCTGGAAGGTAGAACAGCAGAGGTTACTCGAGCTGAACAACCGAGAAAAACAGATTTAACAGGGCTCCAGGGACCTAATGGACAATAAAAGATTAAATACCTGTGACCCAGAGGACAGAAGGAAAGGGGCTGAAAAAGTACTCAAAAAATAACGGCCGAAAACTTCCCAAATTTGGCAAAAGACGTAACCTCAAATGTGACAAGCTCAAATAAATGCAAACTAAGACACATCATAGTCAAACTTCTGAAAATCTCAAATACAAAGAAAAAAATCTTAACATCAGTGAGAGAGAAATAACACTTGACCCAGATGGGAAACAATTCAAATGACAGCGGCTTTCTCATCGGAAACCATGGAGGCCGAACGGAAGTGGAACAGTATTTTTCCAGCGTTAAAGAGAAGAACGGTAAACCCAGAATCTCATCGCCAGCGAAGATGCCCTTCAGGGGTCACCGAGAAGTCAAGCCGTTCTCAGACGGAGGAAAACCAAGAGAACCTGTCACCAGCAGACCTGCCCTAAAAGGATGGTTCAAGTAAGGAGAGGGAAGACTCCCTGGGGAGGAAGGGGGAGGAGAGCATGCCAAGCAAGGACATGGAGGTCACAACGGAGTCCCCTCTCTCCTTTTCTAGTTAAGTTTGAGGGCTGAAGATGAAATCGTAACACCAGTGCGGTTCTAAGTGTGTGTGGAAGAAACAACGAAGGCAATGATGTTACAGAACAGGGGAGAACAAAGTGATGCAGACGGAGGGGAGGTTTCTACACTCAAACGGGCACAACGAGAGCAGCGGCCAGGACGAGGTGGGTCCGTGTAGAGTGAGGTCGAGGGCAGCCGCTCAAAGGCTAGTCACAGAGACGGGATCAGAAACCACACAGATGATTTACTGTAACAAAAAAAATAAGATATACAGGTGAATCAAAAACAGAATTCTAAAACAAAATAAGTAACCCATGGAAAGCAAGAAAAAAAAAAACGAAAATGCAAAACAGAAAGAAAAAGAGAAAACAAAATATACTATGGCAGACGTAAGCTCTAACCTCTCGATGTTTACACTAAAAAGACGGAGACAGTCGAGCTGATTAAAAACACGGCTCGACTCTACGTGGCCCATAGAAACTCACTCCAGATCTAACGAGGAAAGCAAGTGAAAAAGATGGAAAAGATGCCACGCAAACACTCATCGAAAGAAAGCAGAGGTGGCCATGCTAACAAAGTCGGCCTCCGAACAAAGAGACGGAGAGCGACGTCACGTGACGCAGGAAGGGGCAAGCCAAAACGACGCAGCCCGCGAGCGTGTGTGCACCAGACCACGGGGCAGGACGATGCGTGAAGCCAATGGAACCGGAGACGTACACAGTTCCAGGTGGAGCCCTCGACACCCCTCTCAGCGAGTGACAGAGCCAGACGGGAAGTCGGCAAGGATGTGGGAGACTCGGCACCGCCATCCACCCGCGGGAGTCGACCCCATCTCCGCGACGCGGACCCGATGAGAACGGGACACCCGGTCTTTCCAGGGGCCCGTGGCACACATTCCGAGGTGACCCACGCCACTCCAGCCTGCTCCTTTTGCTCAAGCTCATGTCGACTTTGGTTTGTATGGAGCTGGTTAGGGAGACAGGGACCGGCCCAGTTCCGGTGCCCGAGGTCAGGCTGCAAGAGTATGCGCCGCCCCTTGGGGGAGGCTTCGACCCACCCCGTTCTGCTGGGCGCTCTGATTACAGTCCCGTGCGTGCTGGATCGGACCCCAGGGGCGCGAGCGAGCTCCCCCAAGGGAGCAGCAGTTTTTCCAGATGACTGGATCTGTTTGCTTTGAAGGTCAAAGTATTTTTAGCCATCTGGATGAGCCGCTTTTATGACACATTACATTGTCATTCTTTCTTCAGCAACAATGATTTAGACAGGGTCAGCAAACTGCAGGCCAATCCCGGCTAGCTGCCTGCTTTTACAAATAAAGTTTTATTGGCACACAGCCACATGCATTCATTTACATACCGCCTATAAGAGCTTTTATGCTAAAACAGCAGATTTGAGAAACTGTGACCCACAAAGCCTAAAATCTATTTGCTTCTGGCCGTTTAAGAAAATGGCTTGCTGACCTATTTTCGAGTAACAAATAAAAGTCCACCTGGGAATACCGTTAGAACAATGAGTTTTTCTACTACTGCCGAATCACATGATCTGACAGTCACTGAGGCAAGTGCCTGAGAGACCCTGTGGCGGGGAGGATGGCTGTTTTCCTGCCCTCTGCTTCTGTACTGACACCTCTCCCTAAACGGCTCGTGTGCAAATCTGGAAGGAGATTCTATGGTTTTTAGAAAACGGGTAAACACGTATTTTCTATTCAGATACACTGAGACACCTCCACACCGAAACACGCAGGCCATTGGCTTTACACAATCTGACAACCCGCACTGCTTCTCGCGTCATACTGGGGCGTAGATGAGACAGGGCGCAGGCCAGGGGGATGTCTACACAGCACGTCAGGGTCGTGGGGTTTACGCCATAGGGTTCTGCAGAATTGACAGGCTTCACACAAACTGTCAGCTTCCTAGCCACGCCCTACGGTTTCAGATCCACACCTGTCTAGAGAAAAGTAAAGATGCTTGAGAGAGAACAGAGTGAGAAACTCTGGAACCCCACGAAGTCTGATGCCAGTGGCAGCGGTGACCCCTGACCGCACCCTGCGGAGGGGAGAAGCGGGGTCAGGGCACCGGCGCCGCTCCCCTCCCACGCAGTGAGGGACAGGCCAGGCTCCTCCTCACACATGCGTCCTGCGGACACTCGGCACCGTGTGCACAGCCGCACAGGCTGGTGCCCCCGGGGGAGGGGGACGAGGAGGTGAGGAGGTGACGCCCCCTGACTGACGCTGGATTCTGCCCGCAGAGAATGCAGCGGAAATGAGACAGACAAGTCCAAAACTCATAAAGTAGGAAGCAGCAGCAGAGAGGTGGCGCGAACGGGGCTCTACAAAACATCGAAGACGCCGACCGAGGGGCAGAGGCTCAGGCGCGCGGGGCCCTGAATGAGGGCGCGGTACGCACCCGGGGACAGGAGGGGACACACGCCGGGCGCGCGGGGCCCTGAATGAGGGCGCGGCACGCACCCAGGGACAGGAGGGGACACACGCCGGGCGCGCGGGGCCCTGAATGAGGGCGCGGTACGCACCCGGGGACAGGAGGGGACACACGCCGGGCGCGCGGGGCCCTGAATGAGGGCGCGGCACGCACCCGGGGACAGGAGGGGACACACGCCGGGCGCAGAGGCCCAGCAGAGGGGCTACGGCCAGAACCAGGGCTGGCTCGGCTGAGCTGGAGAAGGGGGCAGGTGGCCGGCACGATGGGGTCACATGGTGGGGAGTCTAAAATGCAAGCCAGGTGCTGGCTGCAGCACCTCGGACCAGCGAGCACATTTGGAAGAACTTTCTAGAAGGCAAGCACCCAGGGAGAGGTGGCTGGCTGCCCTCTGTGCGGGTGCACTATCTGTGTCTGGTCCACGTTCTGCTGGTGCTGCATGGGGTTGTGGGGGACACGCTATAGAAACACAGCGGTGACCTGCCCAAGGGGCTCACCACCAGCCTCGGTGTCCCAGGTGGGGCGCGGGAGGAAGCGGAGGGTTCTCCTTCCAAGGTGGAGCCAGAGCAGTGCCCCGCCCCCAAGGCCACACACACGCGCGCACACACGCACACACACACGCACACATGCACACGCGCACACTCTCCCCCCTCTCTCTCTGTCTCTCCCTCTCTCTCTGTCTCTCTGTCTCTCCCTCCCTCCCTCCCTCCCTCTCTCTTTCTCTCTCTCTCCCCCCTTCCCAGCCCCAACTCTAAAAGAACCCACTCAGAGCCCATCTGAGGGTGTTCTACTGCAGCCAGGGTTATGACCCGGGTACAGTTTCAGCCTGTTCTAAGTTCACCTCGCACGACGTACCTAGACGCCTGTCAGGGCTTCCTGTTTTCAGTCGGCCCCACTTCCGCCCCGGCAGCACCTGCTGGCTCGCGGCTCCCAGAGCTGCAGCCGTCGCTGGGTCTGGAGACACTGCCCCTGGAGTTCCCAGCCCTCTGCTCCCAGAGAGCCACGCGCCCAGCACGGGACGCGCCCGTGCGTGCTGAGTCACAGCCCGCTCACACCTACACCACGTGCCCTGCGCACAGTCAAGTCACAGCTTCCAGTCTTCACGTCCGAAAACAGGAGTGATGCTACTGAGAAACGGAAAGGATCGGACGACATGACGGGAGACGCCACACCGAGCCCAGCACGCGCAGGGCCCGGCTGGGCTCCCTGCTCCGTCCTTCGACGTCGCTCTCAAGTCACCACGTGCAGAGCTCCACGCCTGGCCTCGTGGGGCCTCCTAGAGCCTGTGTTTGCACAGCCTCCTCCCCGTCCCTCTGCCACTAGGCCACAGCCCGTCCAGGCATGTTCGGACACACCTGGGGGGAGGGGCGGCGGGGCTGGGCGCTGCACTCAACGTCCTTGAGCATGGAATCATCCGCCATGGGCCTGATGCCTTTTGGGGTGCAGTAATGAGAAACCCGAAGAGCTGGTGGAGCCCTGTCTCCACATCGTGTTGGAAAGCGGAGGGGACACACACAGGCTGCCCCCAGGGGAAGCCCACCCGCCCGGCCGCAGCCCGGCTCTCGGGGACGGGGTGCCTGCACAAACACACCGCCAGGGTTTCAGAGTGAAGCAGCGACCGTTCCAGAAAAGAGGGCGGAATCTGAGGAGTGGGCAGCCGGCACACGCAAGCAGACCAAAAGTGGACACTGCCACCTCGCAGAACCCGGAATCTGGTGACCGGAAACCATAATAGCAGCCAGCCGAGGATGCCAACACTGCAATCGGGCAGCCACTGGCATCCCGCCGGGCACCCCACAGGGGAGGGGTCTGCCTAGTGGCCACGTGGCCGCTCAGGCCCGAGGGGGCCACACCTTGCCACACTCGAGCACAGTGACTGTGCTCAGACCCACCCAGCTCACGGTTCACCCACTGGTTGGCCCAGTCACTTAAACACGGTACAGCTCTGTCCCTTCTCTCGCAAAACACAGGAGGGGCTGTCCCAGCAAACCCATCGTGGCTCACGGAGGAGGGACCCGTTAAACAGAGTAAGAGAGGCAGTGTGTGGTCATCCTTGAGCCCAGATACTTGAAGGCCAAGTCCCCATCTCCGCCCTGCGAGTCCCAGGGCCGCACTGACCCTCCCCCACCTCCCACCTACACGCCCACGTCAGCCGCCCGGCTGGTCCCAGGGCCTCTGCACTTGCTGTTCCCCTGCCTGGACCATCTCTCCCCACCCGCACAGGTCTCTCCAGGCCTCTGGTCATCCCACAGCGACCTGCCCCCACCCTGCCAGGTTCTGCTCCTCAAGCAAGCGTGCCCGTCAGAGCCTCTGTCCCTCCTGTTAGTGGAAAATGCTTGACTGAGCTGGGACTTTGTCACAGGCACCCGGCCAAGGCTGGATACTGCGATGCGCTCCCCAACAGGCCCTTAGTAACAACTAGGGGAAGACGAAGGAATGAAATGGAACACACCCACACTTGCCAGTCGGGCGGGGGTGGGGTTCCTGTGCCCCAAGCCTTCCCCTTCTCACTGTTCAAACCCAGTCTTCTGTAACCCTCTTCCTCCTCCTTCCCAGGGTCAAATGACATCTCTGTGATAAGCCCTGGCCATGCCTCTGCAGCCAGGGGGCGCTGCCAGTGAGCCCCCCATTGGAAAAGGGGGCCCTTGTCCACCCACCCAGCCACCTCACAGTGCCCTCACGCTGCTGAGTCCTTCCTGACCTTCCGTTTTTTAAATCTAGATTACACTTCTCCAAGTAGGGAGGACCCCCGAAGGGCATGTGTCCAGCCTGTCACGCCAGAACAACACCCTCCCCCAGCACATCCGGGACAGAAGGTCACGAGCCCCTCCCTGCACTTTTCACGGGAAAGAACCCCGGTACCCCGCGAGGGAACCTCCCGGTTTCGGATCCCCGCCCAAGAGCTGCATTTTTGTGGTGTTCAAACTAACAAACAGAACGCGCGGCGCTCGCTCGGGTCCCCGCGGTCAGCCTCGTCCCGACCGTGTCCTGCAGCTACCTGCGGGCCGGCGGGAGGGATGCGAGGCCGGGCGACACCCGGGACCCCCGCGCCCCACCCCGCGCCCTCTGGGACCGCATCCCGCAGGTGACGGCGGGCCCCAGCTCCGGCCCTCCCCGCCGGCACGCCCGGCTCGCCCTCCGTCACCCCGTGCCCGCAGTGCATTTGTGGACTTGTCACCCTGGCCCCGGAGTGGACACTCTCCGCGCGCTGCCAGCTGCCGCCGAGATCCCCGCCTCCGGGCCTGAGCCCTGCCGGGCGACCTCTCTGGTCGCCACCCCTTTCCGGCCCCCTCCTCGTCGCCTCTCCCCCCCGCCCCCCGCCGCCTCTGCGACGCCCCCCCCCCCGCCCGCCCGGCGCGACCCGGCGGCCCAGGCCGAGCCGTGGGCCGGCGGCGACACTCACCCGCGCTGGGGACGCCGGCGCCGGGCCCGGGGCTCGGCCACCAGCGCAGCAGCGCCCGCGCGGGGTCCAGGCTCACGGCGCAGCGCTGCCGCTTCACCCACAGCACGGAGCGCAGCGGCTCCGCCGCCCCCATCGCGCCAGCGCCGCCGGCGCCCGCTCGTCCGGGCGGGGGGCGCCGGGCCGAGGCGCGGACGCCGAGGGGCGCGGGACCGTTAGCGGCCCCTGGAGCCCGGCTGGGTCGCGGCGGCGGCGGCGGCGGCGCGGGGCGGGCGGGGCGCGGGGCGCGCGGCGCTGCGTCACCCCGTACGCACGGCGGCCGCGGGGCCGAGGGGCCGGGCGGGGGCCGAGGACGCCGAGCAGGACGCGGCCCAGGCGCCTGAGAGGGAGCTGGGGGGCGGGGCGAGGAGGGGAACCGCGGAGGGGCCGCGGAGGACCCGGCCGGGGGTCAGGCGGGGGGGCCGGGCAGGGGACAAGGATGGTGCCACGGGGGTGGGGAGGGGCGAGGAGGGACCTCGGGGGGAATAAGGAGGAGGCCGGGCTGGGGGAGACGAGGACGAGGTTGGGGACGACGAGGGGCCGGGGGCGCCGCGCGATCGGGGAAGGGTCTGGGCTGGGGTGGCGCCGCGCGGACGGGGCCCCCGCCGGGGCTCAGGCCCGGGAGGAGGCGGCTTCCCTCGTAGCAGGTCTTAGGGTCCCGGCGCAGTCGCCGCCTGCGTGGAGCTCAGTAGCGCCTCCTTGGCGGGTCTAAGTACAGGCGGGGTCCTCCAGTGGCTTAGAAATGCTGTCTGGGCGGTCGTGCGGGGGTGGTGGGAGGCCACAGGCCTTAGGCCGGCCTCGCCCTGGGGATGGGCGCCCCGGGGCCCACGCCAAGCTACGTGCGGCAACTACAGGAAGCGTACCTTTGGGCATCAGGTCGCCTCTTGGATCCCCTGCCCCTCCCCCACCTGGGCTGGCCCTGCTGTCCTCTCGGAATTAAGCTTGAGGGCGGGGGCAGGTACCCACCGGAGGTGTGGGCCCTGTAGGACCCAACATAGAAGCAACCGCCATGGCCTCTGCTTATAGGCGGGTCCCGAGGACCAGGCAGGGAGGCAAGTGTGGCATACTCACTCTTCAGGGGGACAGACAGGCACGGGGGATTCAGCAGTGAGGGATGGAGCCAAAATTTGCACCAGGCAGTCTAGGTCCAGGGGTTCCACTGTGCCTGCACGTCCCGGCTGAGGACAGATTGCCCCTGAGAAGGCACGTCCTGGCCACGGGTGGCAGAGGTGTGGCTCAGAAGCCCGCTGGACTTCAGCCCTTCGCTGCCCAGTGGACTACTGTGTGAGTCTCTGCCTGGGCTGTGGGTCCCACAGCCCCACTGCCGCTGCCCCCGGTGCTCATGGCCAGCCTGGGAGAGGTGGGGGTGGGGATGATGGAGTGTGAGCTGCCTGGGGAACCACTAGGGCCCAGGGGGCCCGCAGGCGGGGAAGGCTGGCTGGCCGCAGGGGGAGAGGTCTTCCTCCCAGGGCCCTGGGAGAAAGCTGGGGGGGGGGGAGCTGAGCCCTCCCCTCCTGAGCAGGCCCAAAGAGAGGGAGCTGCTGTTCTGAGCCCTTTGCAGAGACATCACCCCGCCCAGCTCAACCCGCCCCTCCGGGGAGCCTTCCCTGACCACCCAGCGAAATGGACGACCAGCCTGTCCTCAGAGCAAACCGGCCCCCCTCAGCTCCAGACGGCCACGTCTCCCCTGGTAGAACTGGTGCTGGAAACGGTCCCTACTCCTAGTAAACACCGCGATCTTTGTCGCACAAGTGCCTGTGTCTCAGGTTTATCAATGAAGCTGTGCTCAGGTTGAGTAAAGTGCCTAAAGGCACAGGGCTGGGAAGTGACAAGGTCTGACTCCAAGGGCCCAAGCTGCCTGCCTCCTGTCCTCCCTCCTGGCCCAGCCCAGCTTCTTGGCTTCTCCCTACAGGCGGGGGGAGGGCGAGTCCACGTCCTCGCCTGTGCCTGGCATTGGGCAGCCACAGGTGCAGGTCTGATCCTGCCGGCCCTGTGTTTCACTCCTGCCTGGGAGCCCAGCCCCCTCCGGGCGGGGCGCGCGGAGCCGGGAGCGCGCGCGGGCGGGAGGTGGGCTGGGAGTCCGAGCCCCGCCCCCGCCAGCGTACCTGCTCTCGCCGCCCCGCCCCCGCCCTCCCAGGGCGGCTGCTCGAAGACGCAGAAATGTGGATGTGGAACTTCTCTGGAAACCTTGCACCAGCGCCACGCGGAGGCTGGTGGCGGCACTGCTGCGTGGGAAGAAGAAGGAAGGACACGGCCCGTGGGCGGGTCTGGGAAGCACCGGCCTTCCTGCCCACGCCTCTTTCCGTGGCCTCCCTGGGCTGGGCCCCTCCTGCCCCTGCTGGCCTGTTCATTTTGAGACCTTTCATGCCACACATCTGTTCGCAAAGCCCTGTAGCCTGGGTGGGGGGTACCAGAGCGGACTCAGACCAGCCGGCCCTGAAGGAGCTCTGTGGGGGTGACAGCAACGCCAACTGCAGGACGCTGGGGAAGTCCTGGGGAAGGACCACCCCACTAGCCGTCCCTTTTTCACTCAGGGACTTGAAGGCCATGGGCCAGGCCCCGGGGGCTCTCAGTGGCTGTTACGGGCTGGACTGTGTCCCGTTAAGATTTGCAGGTTGAAGCCCTAACCCCCAGGACCTCAGAATGGGCCTATATTTGGAGATGGGGCTTTCTAAGAGGTGATTAAGGTAAAACGAGGTCATGTGGGTGAGCCCTAATCCAGTTCACTGGTGTCCTTATAAAAGGACATTTGGACATGCAGTGACAAGGGGCACTCACACAAAGAGGCAGCGGGAGGTTGTGGTCTGCAAGCCGAGGAGAGAGGCCGCAGAAGAAACCAAGTCTGCCGGCACCTTGGCCTTGGCCTTTCAGCCTCTGTGAACTGGATCCCTGAGGAAACAATTTTCTGATATTGAAGCCGCCCAGTCTGTGGTAGTTTGCAACCCTAGCAAAGGGATACAGTGGCCTTCCGTCCTGGGAGGCCTGTAGTTCTGTGCTCAGGAGGGAGGGGGCCTGGCCCATCCGAGATCCCATGCTCCTGCCCGGGGAAGGAAGAAATGAAGTGAAAGCCAGGTCTTCAGAAGACGTGCTTCGGGCAGTCGAGCTGATGGGGACGGGTCGGGTGGGGGTCAGGCCCGATGTGAGGACTCTGAGCATGGCGTGGGGAGGACAGAGGCAGCTGTGCCCTGCCGCAGCCGCCGGGCTCCGCGGTGTGCCGCAGCTGGCCGCGAAGGCATCCGACGGCCTCCAGCACCAGCCTTCAAAAGGCTGCGGCGCCCCAGCGCTCCCGACGGCCTCCAGGCCGCTCGCTCGCCGCTGCCCTGCTGGGCGCACCTTTCCCACACTGGGCCCTGGCCTCGTGCCCTTCCGCCATGTCTGCTCGGGAAACTCCCGCCCAGCTTCTCCGTCACCCCACATCCCCTCCCTTCGTGTCGCCGGGTCCCTGGCAGCTCGCTCCCGGGGGCTTCCAGCAGGGCTGCCGTGCACGGCCTCAGCCCCACCTGCCGTCTGCAGGGCACTGCTGGTGCCTCGACCTGTCTCCGGTCTGCTGTGCGCACAGCTGGCCCCAGCCCTCCACGAGGGCCGGGTGTGCCCTGGCTGCCTGCTCGGCCGGACAGCGTGGCTCAGCCCAGCTGCCAGGCCCCCCGACAGCCAGGCCCTGCCGTGCCACCTGCCGCCGTCCAGTCTGCAGTCTTGGGCTGTGGCCCGAGTCTGGGCAGCTCGTCTAAGCCAGACGTCGTGCCCAGCAGTGGCCAACACTCGCTGCCCTGCGCTGAGCCTGCCAGGCTCCCTCGCACGTGGGCTGCCTGGCCCCGATGTCTTGTCTAGGCACACCCACAAGTGTCCACTTGCTGGGTCAGCCGTGCCAGGGACCCAGCGGCCCTGCCCCCCGCACAGAGAGCCCTGGCACCAGCAGCAACTTGTAGCACGAACCCTTCCATGGCCTCTGACCTACTTTTCCTCTGTCCTGGGAGCCCCTGGCCTTGTTTGTGGTGACAGCTGCCTTGCATCTTCCCATGCAGTCTGCCACACGACTCTACAGCAGGACACTGCGGGCAGGGCGGGAGGGCACCTGTACCGGCCACACACCGGCCGGCAGCAATGCCGCCCTCTGCCCTCCACTCTGGAGGAGGAGACGTCTGCCGCCCATCGGGGCTGACCGCCCAGGAGAGATGTTGTGGGCACAGAGCAGCCCAGACGTTTGGAGAGTAAGCTGGCGATTTCCAAAACGCTCACCCCTGCACGGCCCACGTGACCCAGATGATGACCACTGGACATGGGAATTCCCCACCCCGCTCTATGGCCGGAAAGACGGAGGCCGGTCCCACGAAGCTGGCCTGCCCTGCTCACGTCAGATGGGGTGCTCCTGCGTCACGCTGAGTCTGACGTGCGAGAGCAGACGGCCGGGCCGGCTGCAGCCTGCGCCCTCAGCGGGCACGGCCTGGGCCCTCCGGCGGGGCCCCGCCGTGCCTCACTCCGGGGCATGCAGGACTGGCCTGGCTGGCCCACTCCTGCAGGAAGGTAGTGCTGTCCCCACTCAAACCTGCCCGCCCAGGACAGCTGGACCTGGGCTGGAGGAGGGGGTTGGCCCGCAGGGGGCGCTGGCCAGGGACCAGGGCTGCTCCAACACCTGGGGTCTCCAGGCGCACCACGCCCAGGGGAGGACCCCGAAGGCCATTTTTGGGTTTGCGTGGACCCTGTAAACTCCCAGGCCTGGCAGGGTGACTGTCTTCATTGGGCCTCCACAGGGTGCCTGCCACTGTGCTTAGCACAAGCTCATCCAGTCCTCAAGGTGACAATTACCTCTCTCCAGGTGAGGGAACAGCCCAAGTGAGGTTAGGGACCTGGGTCGGCGTGAGCCAGTGGCAAGGGGCGGACCTGGGCCGTGGAATCTGCAGCATCCGGGTTCCCCTCCCGTCAGGGAGTGGGCAGAGGGCCAGTCCGCCGTCCCTGGGCGTCTGGCTGAGCCGCAGGCACGCCTGGAGAAAGGCCAGCTCCTGCTGGGTGAACTCTGAGGCACCTCAGGGTGGGAGGGAGACTTCCCTCCCCAGCCCTGCAGCTGGAGGAAGCTGGACAGCTGGTGGGTCCCAGAGCGCAGAGCTGCCGGCCTGGTTAGAAGTGGAGGATGCTGAGGCGCTGGCAGGGTGGGCTGCGGGAGGGCCCCTGCCGGGGTCCTTCCTGCCCCCCCAGGTCTGCCGTGCAGTGTAGCCTGGCCTCCTGTTAGGGGCCGGGAGGAGGGGGACGTGGGGAGTCCCCCATCCGGGTGACATCTGTGACCGGCCGGACCTCAGCGGAGTGGTCTTCACGCACCTGGGTTGGGTGGAGTTGGGCGTTGACCTCGCGCCCAGGGCTTCCAGGGACGCCACAGAGGCGACCACTGTGCAGGAGAGCCATCGACTGCGATTATAGCTCAACAAGGAGAGGCTCGATGGCTTATTCAGCAGGTTTACTTATTTGCCTTTTAATATTTGAGATCTATAAAAAAGTAGAGAGGAAATAGCAAAGGCCCAGGAGCCCGGTGACCTGATTCAGCCGAGGGCGGGGTGGGGGGCGGGCAACAGTAACTAGGTAACTACCGTTAGCCAGGGGCGGGAGGCAGGTGAGTCTGGGATGGGAAGGGTGAGGGATGGGGCCGTGTTTGGAGTAAAGGGAGAAAATCTGCTTCACACGAACCCACGGGATTGCAGAAAACACCCTGTGGAGGCAAAAATGAACTTAAAGGTGAAGGACGAACAAACACAATCTGTGTTCAACCCAGAAGTTTAGTAACATCAACAAGGATATAGGACTGAGTCAGAAAACAAAAACAAAATCAAAAAAAAAAAAAAGAAGAAGAATCGGCAGAAACAGCGTGAACTGCAGGCTGATCTTAGAGAACTACGGAATCCAGCTCCTGGGGAACGAATACGAGCTGCACTAAGGTCGCTGGGCAGTGACGGGTGGACAGAGGATGCCGCGGGAGGCCAGGCGGGAAGGACCGCGAAGAAAATAAGGGCCAAGCTGGACGCTGCTCCCTCCTGGTCTGTGCGGGCGGAGGATGAGAGCCGGGGCGGGAAGCGATGGAACTCGAACTTAGACCGTGGAGCATTGCTGACGGGAAGGGGGGGACCCGGAGCAGTTCTCTCCACACCCCTTACAGATGGGGAAACCGAGGCCGGAGGGGGCGGCAGCCTCTGGAGAACAGGGGTGCAGCTACTCCTGCAACTCGCGTTCACGAGCGCTCCTGTGTCAGGGCCGGACGGGGCAGGGCCCCAGGCCCGTGACGAGGACGCCTGAACGAGGCTCGCTGTGGGCACAGGCGACCCAGCGGGCCCAGAAACGGGGGTTGCCGAGGGCCTGGGCTCCGAGCACTCCTAGTGCAGGGTCCGGCCTGGCCCCGGGCTGGGAAAGGGCGTCGAGTGGAGGTCTGGAGGAACTGGGGGAGCACTGGCAGTGCGGGGCGCCCCGAGGCCATGATTCCCAGTGGCGGAAGGCATCTCATGCTTTGCAGACCTCAGCTGGGAAACGGGGCGCTGCAGCAGCCGCCATGTCCCCCGTCGACTGATTCTCAGCTGTCAGGCGGGACCCAGCGCACAGCATTCCTTGGCGGCAAAGCCGATTGTCCCCGTTTCACAGACGAGGGACTTGGGGCTCAGAGGCCAGTCTGCTGCTCGAGTGGGGTTTGAGCCTGCTTTATCTGAGACAAAGCAGACATACTTCGTGTTCACAGACGGACCTCACATCAGCAACCGGGGACACTGAGATCTCTTTCTGATGTAAAAACAGCCAAGAAATCCTCAAACAGCCAAATGAAAAGGGAAACGAGAACCCTTTACTCCCTGACATCTCAGGCTTCCCCCCAAAGCTGGTTTACATGGTGACGGGGGTGAGCGGATGCTGTCCCCACGTGGGTCATTTGCTTGCCAGGCTGCCATCCCCCTGCCGAAGGTGACAGGGGACTTTCCCAGACAATCCAGGTCCAGAGAACCTGGCATCTTGCATTTAATCTCCAGAACGCCTCTAACAGGAAGCTGTCGTCATGACTGCATCTCGGCCTGTTCGGAGGATAACCCACGAAACACGCTGGGAGAGAAAGGGGTTCCAGCAAGACTCCTGGGACAGCTGATCTTCCTGCTTCCGCTCAGCAGCCGAAAGGGGGCCTTTGAAAAAAGCAAACCAGGCTGCATCCAAACCCCTCCCTCCGCCCGGGGCTCTCCCCGGCCGCCTCCCTCCTCGGGGCTCCTGGCCGAGCGTGGTCAGAGCCGAACCTGCCTCCTCGGTATCTTTCGAGCAGCCAGGCATGATCTCACTGCAGGGTCCTTGAACATGCTTGTTTTTCTGGAAACATCCTCCATCCCTTCATTCCCGTCTTCGCTCAAATGAGGGCGACTTCCCCACCTTCCCCTTCCCCTAATCGCTCTCCATCGCTCCCCCTTATTTTTATAAGGCATTCCTCACCACCCTGATGTCGCCATGCGCGTTTCTGTGCTTGTTCGCTTAAGGCTCATCGATCATGCTGGACCGTGGCACGATCAATGGGCTTCACGCAGGACCCCCAGTGTTTCTGCGTCCGTAATATATACGTGTACCCATGGTAACTGCGTTGGTTTACCGAGGTTACCCAACAGCCCCCCCCGCCACACCCCGTCTCGCCCTAGCTGCTTCCTTCCCACGGCCTTCGGGCTAATGGCTTCTTGCACGTAGACATGTCTGCCAGTCATTACAGGAATTCTGCTGGTGGCTTGAGGTTTACAAGCCAGACCCTCACCAGAAACTGCCTCCCCGAGGAGGTAAGGGAAGTGAGTGCGGTTTATTAAAGATCTGCAGGGACCTTGTGACCGGACTCACATCAACTAGGGCCAACGGCCAGAGTACACTCTTCCCGGGCCCCTGCTGATGCCCAGACGTCCACGGTCATCAGCCACCCTTGCTCCTCCCACTCCCCCTCCCCTTGAAGTAAAAGAAGCCTGGACTCTGTACTTTCTTAAAATGTGTCTGAGGATCAGGTCTCCCTCTTCCCCATCAGTAAGACTTTCCTTGCTCCAAACTCTGACGTTTTGAGTTTCCGCCTTTCGAAGCTTTGAAGCTTCGGGCACATGGACTTTGGTCCCATGTCAGTTATACAAAGGGTTTGGGGTAGATTAAAACACAGAGTTCAAAGGTGTACTGCTTACAAAGGCTGTTCCGAAACACAGAAAACAAAGCCGAGGGAAAGGTGAGGCGGGGTGAATCCACGCCCTTCCCTCCCCGGCTGAGGCCGCCGGTGGCCGCCTGCTCTGTGGCCTGAGCCCCTGCAGAAAGGATGACAAGTCAGTGACACCTTTCTGGACCCTCCTAATTCTTCCCTTCTGCACTGTCATCGCACCTGAGAAGTACTTCTGCTGATGTCTCCGTCCCACCCTGGCCAGGCCCCCACGTGACTGGCACTCCACCTGTGGGGTCCCAGGGGCCCTGTGGACTGAGCCTCAGGACTGGCCACCCCAGTTTCCTCCTCAGGGTCCCTTCCTCGACCCCACCCCAGGGTGTTAAGTCTCCTGCACTTCTGGGGTTTTGCACTTGCAAGAGTCTGGCCTTATTTCTTGACAAGCCACGTGTCAGGCATCGGAGAAGCCTGCGGGCAGAAAGACAGCTGAGCCTGGCATTGTAGGTTAGACCTGAGGGCCGCTGGTGGCTGCAGCCGCTGGAGTAAAAAGTGGGTGGGGAGGCTGTGAGGAGAGGTGAGACGTGACAGATCCAGGCTGGAAGATCTGAGAGGCCAGGGGGCCTGTCATTTTTATGTTTGTGTTCTTTGTGCCAATATGGAGCCTGGCAAAGTATAGGTAGTCAATAAAGAATTGCTAAATGAATGAATGAATGAATGAATGAATGAATAAAAATGCCAGCACTGGAAAGTCAATGGGACAATTTTAATTTGAGACGAAGTTGAGTTGAAATCAGGGGCCGTACACAGAAATGCTGATCAGGACACTGTTGGAGCGTGGTAGGGCCTGGGGCAGACCACACATCCCCGCTTGTCAACAGGTGACAAAGCCTTTTGGTCCTCGTGTAGGATCACAGACCCTTGTCAGACTGTTGGATCTATCAAGAGAAGCCAGAAACCCTTGTGAGTTTTAAATTTTGTAACTCATTCTAATCCAAAATATAGAACGCTTGGCAGGACAGCAAAGCCTGGATTCAGGCTCAAGGCGTTCAGAGCCCGGCTCATCGGTGACATCTGTCTTCAAACTGTAAGAGTTAGGCTAGATTTAAGGGGTAGTACAGATGTCCCAAACATCACGGACACAAATTTATAAAGAAGTTTCTAGAAGTGCAAGGAGAAAATAGTGGACGTGAATAGTGGAGATGAATCCACCATGCAGGTGGATTCGGCTGGGACAGGAGTCAGAAACAGAACCCTGGTACCAGGCTCAGAAGCCCAGGCTCAAAGTCCAGGGCGCTGAGCTCGCTGAGAAGCAGGAGCAGGCAGTCACCACATAGGAGCCATTGTCCCAGGTGAGGGTGGGGTGGGGGAGAGTCTGGATTAAGCCTGGTGGGCATGAAGGCATACCCCATGATTGGTCGCCCTAGCTTTATCAGCAATAAAACTGACGATTTGATCTGTGCTTGACTTCTGTGTCTTGTCTCTAGCTTGGTTCTGAATGTCGAAGGGGTATTACTTACTGGCCCCCTCCAAGTCCCAATAGCTGCCTGTGTGTCTCCTTTGGGTACAACTAACCCCACCCTCTTCAGAACCCACCGTCCCCAGAGTAGATTTCTACCTCGGCACCTGAAAACCTAGGTCTATTCACTTCTTTTCCTTCTCCTCCTGAGTGAACTCATCCAGGGCAGACACCCCATCCACCTGCCTATCCAACAGCACCCAGTGGATAAAGCTCCATGATTAATTGGTGGCGCCCACCCCTGGGAGGCACACGGATGGGCAGCTGTGTTGGGTCAGCTCCCCAGAAAACTCCTGCCCCAGTGGCTGATGCCAAGCTCTGTAGAAACACTTTCACAAAACCATGGCAATCACAGCGGGACTGCGGCCTGAAACAGCCACCATACAAAGAATTGGGGGCAAACGATTATTAAGCCGATATCGACATCTCTCCAAAGCCGATTTACAAATGGCCAACGAGCACATGAAAAGATGCTCTACGTCATTAATCGAGATGTAAATCAAAACCACCATGAAATGCCGCTTCACACCCATGAGGGCACTCTAATTTTTTGAATGGAGAATAACCAGCGATGGCATGGATAGGGAGAGATCGGGCCCCTCAAACACGGCTGGTGGGAGCGCGAAAGGCCGCGGCCACTGCGGACGGCAGTTCTGCAGTTCCTCGAAAAGCGAAACGCGGAGTTCCCGCACCACCTGGCAATTCTTTTAAGCAGGAACTGAAACAGATACTTGTACTCCTGTGCGGAGCAGCATTATTCACAATGGCCAAAAGGTGGGAACAACCCAAATGTTCATTAATAGATGATGGATGAGCAGAATGTGGCGTACCGCACCACGGAATCTTATTCTGCAGCCGTACAAAGGAATGACGAACTAATACAACGTGGACGAATGTTGAAAACATTTTGCCAGGAGAAAGAAGCCAGACACAATGACCGTAAAGCATACGATTCCACTGACGTGAAATGTCCAGAAAAGGCAGAGCCACGGGGACGGAAAGCAGAGCCGCGGTGGCCGGGGGCTGGGGGAGGGGACGGGAGTGACAGCTGACGTGCGTGGTCAGGGGCGTTGGAAGTGCTCTGCTGCTAAACAGCGGTGATGGTCTCATGACATCGCGAATGCACCGCGTGTCGCTGGATCGTATGCTTTTAATGATTAGGATGGTAAATTCCATGGGATGTGTGTTCGACCGCAATTAACACTGACTCCTGCTGAGGCCACCCATGCAGGCAACAAGGCTACCCCAGAGTGGCCGTGACACCAGAGGTGGAGAAGGTGGTCAAGAGGCAGGCACGACGGGGATGGTGACCGACAGGATGTGGGGGGTGCAGACGTTACTGTTATACATGCTGACCTACCTATCATTGTTGTACAGGTTGGCCCCAGTCCCGCGTCTGGGAGGGTGGGTGCCTGTCACATGGACAGGAGCACACAGGAGGAGCAGACGGGACACGCCGAGTTTGAGGTGCCCGTGGGGTGCCCACCGGCAGTTGTGTGTGTGGGTCTGGGCAGAGGTCATGTGCAGACCCCTCAGTGAGCAGATGGGAGTGGACCTACTCAGAGCAAGAGAGAGGGGACTGGGACCAGGGGCCTATGTCCTCATTACCGGGGTCAACCGTAGACTACCCCTAACGTGCCTGCCTCGTTATAGCAGGTGTCCCTTCACACAGGAGGCTCCCTGCTGGGTGACTAGTTATATGGTCACCCACCAAGATTTCAGGGCAGGGCGGTGGGAGGTGAACAGGGGTGACCACGCAGGGAGGGCGGGAGGGGTGTTCTCATGGAACCCCAGCGGCATCTGTGCCAGCTCTGGGGCTGTCCCTCCCTGTCTTAGCCACGAAGCTGTCTGGTTCATGGGTGCGAAAGCCAGGGTACCGATGGCAGAGCAAAGTGGCTGAGGGCTCGGGGTTCTGACCCCAAGTCTGCCTGGAGGACTGTGGACCTGGTGTAAAAGTGTAAAAGTACATTTCAGTAACATCTTCCTTATTCACATCTCCCCCCTTTTTCTTCGGCTGTGACTACTTTGGAAAATATGTTGTTATGGGTTAATAATATCAATTCCTCAGTAAGCTAGTCCCAAGGACAGGACAGAGAGTGATGTCTTCAGGCGCCAGCTGCCTGGGAGAAAATAGCTTCCAAGGCTCCGAAGAAGAGAAACAAAAACAATGTTGCTGCCGCGGTACAGATAACCAAACTGTCCACTTAGACGCTCACAGCCAACCTCTGCTTCTGTAATCTGCTTGCTTGCGCAATCAAAGCCCACCAAGGCATAGTTTGAGGCTATATAAACTGACCCCTATGGAGGCTCGGGGCTGATTCTCTAGTGGGGAGAGTCAGACGCCGGCCAGCTAATAAAGGCTCATAATTCATCTTAATTGGCTCCGTGGGTCTTAGATTTGATCGCGCCACAGCACTGGGACGAGGGTTTCTGCCCTGGGTACTAAGGATGTCCAAGGGCATCCTCTGTGGTGGGGACTGTCCTATGCTCTGTAGGATGTCCAGCAGCTCCTCTGACTTCTACCCACCGGTGGCCGGTGGCAGCCCCTGGTCACGACTCAAAAATGTCTCCAGACATTGTCAAATGCCCCTGGGGGTCAAAATTGCCCCCGCTGAGAACCACTGCCTCAGACAAAGCACCTGATTTCTCGACGCCTTGGCTTTGTCCTCTGTCCGTGCAGTTCCTAAACCTACCTCGTGGGGTGGCGTGGAGCTTGGACATGGCAAATGCAGAGCAAGTGTCAGTGATGAAACAGGAGCAGGTGCCAAGTGTCCAGCCCAGTGTGGGGTCACAGTAGGTGCTCAAGCAGGGGGTGCCACTTCTGCGATGGCCCGTGTCCTGAGCAGCAGTCACAGACACCTGGGAGGTCCTGGCCTGGGGGCTCAGGGGCCCTGCCTGGCCCCGCGGCTCAGACGGCGTGTTTTGAGGAGTGGGCTTCCATGATGACCAGGAGCCCCCCGGCCTTCTTCCCCTTCAGGGCAGCCAGCAGCCAAGTCAGCCAGGGACCGGCCCCGCAGAGCGGGCCCACCAGGATCTGTCCTCGGGGACCAACGCCTCCTGGTCTGCCTGGGACTCCTGGTTTGGGCACCGGAAGTCCCATGCCTTGGCAAATCTTTCTGTTTCAGCTGGCAGTCACCCTCGGCTGCCCCAGTCCAGGTTTCGCGGCCTTCCCAGGCCCGGAGCCGGGCAGCTGGGCCACTGGGCTGCCAAGCTCTCCAGCTGGGCTCACCTCAGGCGACACCGGGCAGGTGATCTCATTTAGGCCTGGAGCGGAAATAGCACAGGCACCAGCGAGCAGCGCTGTGAGCCCGGGACCGCAGATCTGCTGGAGCCTCCCTCCGGGCACACTGAGAGGGGCACGGAAAATTCCACAGCAGCGTTCCTCCACTCGTGGGGGCGGGGTGTCGCGAGGAGGCCCCCGCCCCAGCCTCTGCCCCGGCGTTGCCTCTTGCTATCCACAGGCCAAGGGCGAGGGCACTTAAGACCAGGGGGCACGGACCTCGGAGATCCGGACTCGGCGGGCTGGGGCGCCGACATTCAGGGGCGAGAACCTGCAGCCCCCAGCATCACCTCGGCGGCCGATCCTGGTACGGGTGGTCCTCCCGCCGCCTGGCGAGACACGGCGGGGCCCTGCCTCGCCCGTCCCACTCAGCATTGGGGGTCCAGGCCCTGAACCCACTCTGGACCTGGGCCTGGGGTCCCCTGCTTACTGCCCATCCCTGGAGGCCAATTGATGGTAGATGCCCGGACGAGGCCTGGCCAGGGCCTTGTGCCGTGTCACTGTGGCTGTGAGCTAGTCTCTGACCCTCCGTCCACTTGGGCCCTGGGAGACACAGGCAGCTGCGTGGGGGCGGGTGTAGGGAGCCCTGGCTGGTTGCTGAGAGGCCTCTTCTGGTCCGGGCGGCTCTGCCAGCCGTCCTCGGCCCCATGCCGGGTCCACGGCCCTTGACAGTAAGCACGGGGGCCGTGGGGGGCCCTTGACAATAAGCACGGGGGCCGTGGGGGACAAGGAGGCCTCTCAAGGTCCTTCCTGCTGACGCCGGGGCCTCGAATGTGCTTTTCTGCTCCAAGACCCCACACTCAGAGGGAAGCTCAGAGTCAGGGCCGCGTGGCTGGGCTTCCGCACGGCGTCGGGAAGTGGTCTTTCCCGGGATTGCCCTCTGACCTCTGCGCCCGCAGCCCCTGCGACAGCCCCCGAGAACCAGGGGTAGGAGAGGAGCCTGAGAGAGGCCCCCGCTTTGTCGCGCCCCCTTCCTCCTCCCAGGGGGCCACCTCCCCGCGTCCTGTCCATCTTCCCTCTGGGGGCCGCTTCCTGTTGCGAGGTGCGGGGCCCCCGAACGCACTAGCTCAGGTGTTGGGGGAGCTGACGCTGAGTGCAGCTCGGCCTTGAACCCATCTCTGGTTTCTGGGCCTTGGCTTGCCCCTCCGCAAAACGGGGCGCCGAAGGGAGGACCCTCAGGCGTCCACCAGGCCTGACGCACTAGGGCTCCGGGCACACGCTCAGCCCCCCGGCCCGCGGCCGGCTGCCAGCTGTTTCCTCTGTCCGCTCGGTGGCTTCCCTGGAGCGGCAGGTGGCAGGGCTGAGCGTCCAGGTGCACAGAGCCTGCTTTGTCTCCTGATTCAACTCTGCAGAGCAGCATCTGCCCTTCCAACACCCTCTTCCTCTTCCAGCAAGGCGCCCTGAAGCGCGATGCCCCTGAGGCACAGCGCGTCCGGATCTGGATCCGCAGCGAAGACGTTTAAAGGGCGCTCCTTTGCCAGGCTGCCCCTGCCCCCCGGGACAAGCAGCCTCCGTTGGGGCGGCTCGTCCTGTGGACGGGCTGGGCCAGAATTCCGGTCTGGTCGCAGGTCGTGATGGGCCGGCTGTGGCTGGGGAGGCAAGTCGGGCTGTGACGTGTGTGGTGGTTGAGAAGTCCGAGGGGCTTCAGCATTGGGTAAACCGAGTCCCAAGTACTCGGCAGGACCTGCCGTGTGCCGGGGGGCCCAGCCCAGGCAGGCCCAGGCTGGGCCCGGCGGAGGAGGAGTGGGCTGAGCTGCGTGCAGTGCCCTTGGCCCCAAACTGACCGAAGCGGGTCCCTGACGTGTCCCACCAAGCCGCATCCCACACCCGCCTTCCAGTGCGAGACACTTCTACACGGGACACGACATTTATCGGCCACGTGGCTCAGCTGGGGAGCAGGCATCTCCCCCTGCGGTGGCGAATCCAGCCGGGGCCAGGCGCTCCCCGGGCAGCACGGTGGTGGCAGGATCCGGGGAGGTGCGGCAGGGTCCCAGGCCTCTGGGCCCGGACGGGGTGGCCCTCGAGCTCCGTGTCTCTACTTTCTCCCGGTCACTTCCACCCAGTTCGCTTGGCAAGCAGGCCCAGACTGCTGCTCCTGACCAAGTGGCCGGAGGTGGCCAGGCGAAGTGGGGTGGGAGGCTGTCGTCCACCGGAAGCCCGTGGCCGCAGTGGTGGGGGGGCGGTGAGGACCCGGCACGGCCTGCTGCAGGGGCTTGAAATTCAAGCCATGAGCGACACAGAGGCGGCACCCCGGGCAGCGTCGGAGCCCAGCGGGTGCTGCCGGCGCCGTGGGTTGGGGGTGGGTGCCTGGTGCCACAGACCAGGGGCCGCCTCTCTGCCTGCCTCGGTGGGCCTGGCTTCTGCTACTGCTGGCTGCTCCCCCTCCCCCCGCACACTGCTTGACGTTCGAGGCCGGGGCGTCCAGTCTTGGGCTCCCTGGCCTGCCCCTGCTCCAGGACACAGAGAGGCAGCCGGACCTGGAGGGTTCCGGAGCAGGCTTCCGAGGCTCTCCAGGCTCCTGGAGCTCTGCCCGGGCATCTCACTTCACACCCGGACGCGGTCCTACTGGCCGGGCAGGGCCCCACGCGGCCTCCTGTGTCCATCAACCACCCGGCTCGAGGTGGCCCGAATCTTTGCCTCACTGTGTGCCATCTAGAGATGATCAGCGAACGCTGCAGTGAGAGACGTCACCTCTTCGCAGTCTCCTCGCTCCCCTGGGTCTGGGAGGATCTGCAGTCACGAAGGTAGACCTGGGCTGGGGGCTGGGAGACGTGGGGTCCACGTGTGGAGGGACCTGGGAAGCAAGGGCAGGGCCGGGAAGGACTGGGCTGGCTCTAGGAGGTGGACAGGGGACTGTCTGGACCGAGGCTCCTTCCCAGCCCAGGTCTGGCCTGTGCCCTGGGACACATGGTGATGACACACAGTGAGGAGGGGCTGGGGTGTGGCAGACATCTCTTGGATGGTGTAGGGTGATGCCACAGCAGCTGTGCCCTGGGCTTGGTCCCCGGGGCAGGAGCTGCTCTCAGGTGCATTGCTGGGGACCGGGGAACGCTGCGGAGAAATGGACCTGCGGCCCGGACCGAACTGCGGCAAAGCCTGTCTCACAGCTGGACTTTCAGACGCCAAACCAGCGAAACCCCTTATCGTTCAAATCAGTTGAATTATGTTTTCTTCTTCCAGGAATATCTTCACCGATGCAATGGCCTTCTCGAATTTTCTAGGTCTGTATGTGAAACTTTTCCCAACAAACGTTATAACCTGCCTTCTCCACGTAACAGTATCCTGTGAACAACTCTATTTGACCGCCCTCCCCCCACACAAAAAATATATCGATGACATCATTTTTAATGGTCGTGTTGTGTTACCATCAGAGGTTTAGATTTTTTCCAGCTTTTTACTGTTTTCAATAATGTTACAGAGAGCACCTGTGGGTGTGTACTTCACTCACTCGTCCAGATACGTCCTTGGGATAAGTCATAGGGGAGAAATTGGAGGGTGAAAGCGTGTGTGTATTCACAGGGCTTTCATCAGCTGCACTTCACAAACGTGGCCCCAGTCGGCACTCCCACTGTCTGTGTGTCTGTTTCCTGGCACCGATGCCAACATCATCCTTTTTCATCTTTGCCGGCCTATCGATAAGTGGTATTTCCCTCATTTTCTATTTTTAAAATTTACTAAAAGTCCCATTTTATTTGTTCGATTAACACTTGTATTTCCTCTTTAAATAAGTCTTTGGACCTATTTACTCAAACATTTAAATATATACCTAATTTTAAAAATCGGACTGTTTCCTGTTGGGGCCTTTTACTTCCTTAGTTGTATGATTTCCATACAGTAATCTTGTGTCAGAGATGGTATGCATATTTTGTCCAATTAAAAAAAACTGACACGCAAGTTAACGTTTTAGGTCGGCAAATCTATCAGCTTTTCTCAACATGGCTGCTGCCTTTGGTGACGTGGTGGACGCTGGGGTTTCTCCCCAGGGTCTGTGCTACCCGTCCCTTGCTGGCATCCTGTGACCTCAAGGTGTCATTGTCCAGCAGTTGTATCAACCCTTCTCCAAACTCATGGGCACCTCTGGGCTTGTTCAGCTACATAAACTCAGAAACTCCCTTTAGAGTGTGACAAGGAGACAATTCTGGGGTGCCCTAAATTAGCTGCAGCAGGCAGAGGGTGGGAGGGAGTCAGGTCAGCTAGCAGCTGCAGGGAGAAGCCAAAAAGGATGCTGACATTCCTGAGTGCGCCTTGAACTCCGAGTTAACTTCCGGGCAGCTGCTTCCCCGACTGCCGGGAGAGAACAGCTGGTCGCCAGGGCCCCCGCACTTGCTCGCGCCTGAGCTTTCGGAACTGTGGCCCACGGGCAACTCGCTTCTTCCGTAGGAACAGGGGCCTGTCCCAGAACCAGAACCTCGCCTCCTCCCACCCCCTTCGTCTAGAGCCAACATAAATTCCTTCAAAACAACCTGCACCTTTGTGCCCCAGACTCACTGCATCAGAGCCCGTTGTGATGCGTCTGCGTCCCCCAGTCGCCCGGCTGCCGGCTGTTTAGACCTTTTTCTGGCTAGCTCGTGGCTCCATAACCCCTCCTTCAGAAAAGCTCTCGGCCTCTAAGGTCTTTGTTTTAACGGGTATAAGCCGATCTGAGCTGGATTTTGTCCTTCCTGAAACCACCACCGTCCTAACTCTTGCAGAGTTTATTTCTAGAAAGTATGGGATGTCGCTAGGGGCAGACCCCAAACTCTGGAAGTGGCTGAACTGAGTTAGGGAAGAGGGGGAGGAGGGTCCCCGCCTTTACGGGGGGACGTGGGAACCTTTGCTCTGTGTCATGAATGACTGTGGTGGTCAAACAATGGCTCCCAAAGGTCTCCATGCCCGATGCCCCGGAAGCCATGACATTACCTTACATGGCAGAAGGGAGCGTGCAGGTGTGGCCAAGGGCCCTGAGGTGGGCAGCTCCTCCTGGACAGCACGGGCAGGTCCCTGGCATAGGGACCCAGGAGGAAATGGGGTGATAGATGAGGCAGAGCTTGGTGCGGCCCCCTTTCAAGGCGGAGGAAGGGCTGCCAGCCAAGGGGTGCGGGCGCTGCTGGGTGCTGGCGAGGCAAGGAGGCAGGTTCTCCTGGAGCAGCTGGGAGGAGCATCCCCGAGACACCCTGAGCGCAGGACTTCCGACCTCCAGAACTGTGAGAGAACAATGGCTGTTGTGTGCGGCCACCGAGTTTGGGGTCATTTGCTACAGCAGCACTCGGAGCCTAACACAAATGGAACGGCATCTCTTCAGTGACGCAGGCTATGTGCCCGTGAGACTGAAGCACCGGGGGAGTCACGAGGAGCTTCACAACGTGGAGGCACCGTGACCACTCACTGAGGTCTCACGAGAGACGCCGAGAGACACTGAGACATCGTAAGCCTGAAACCGGCCCATGTGAATGCAAAGAAGCCAGAAAATACCACTTTGCTAAGAACAGAGTAATTTGGTGCTTCTCAGAGGAGAAGGAAACAAAGCCTTCACTCCAAGCAAAGGTCATGGAGCTGGGCAGGCAGGCTGGTGACCTGTGGGGGCAAATCCCGAGGAGGGAGCCCAGAGGATGCCCAGCCCCGCCCCGCCCCAGGCCTGTCTCCAGCACCTCCCCAGTCCCGCCTCAGAAATGGCACTCGAGGACAGGGACAAAGCAGGTCCTCCGTGGGCCAGAGTGCCAGGGGCCGACTGAGGAGCCAGGAGCCCCCCACCCCCGCCCCGGCCAGCCGAACACCACGCGTGCGCTGGGATGCTTGGCGCTGGGATCTGCTTCCCCCGCCCCTCTCCAAAGCGGGAGCTTTTCATGTTAAGTGGATGACTCAGTCTGAGGTCATCTGACCACGAGAGGCTACATCTGAGCCCGGCAAAGAGCGTCACATCGTCACATCGCCCAGATGTGCGGGCCTGTCAGAAGACCACAGCTGACTTCCTGTGGGGGTGGGGCATTACATGCAGGCATGGCCAGCTGTGAAGGTGAAGGGCAAAGGGGAGGGAGGAGCAACAGGGGTGCATAAGGACTTGGGGTAACCGAAGGGGAGATCTTCAGGGTAGGGGCAGGGCGCTTCTCGGCTTTCATCTCTATCTTCCTCTGAGCGTGTTTGTTTTTGTCCTGTCTGCGCTCTCCTGGCCACGGGGGCAGTCGAGGCCTCTTCCATCCTGACGTTCGGTTCCGTTGGGCTGGAAGGTGAGACTAGTGAGTGGAGAGAGAAGGGGGAGGAGACACAAAGTCCCTCCGCAGCACGGGGAAGCTGGAGCTTCCTGCAGGGGGCGATGGGGCTCCCCGGGGAGTTTGGGACAGGAGGAGAGAGACTGCAACGTTGAGATGAGGTCTGTGGCTGTGCAGAAGTGGCCTGGGAACGCCCGCTGGGGGGCAGGCAGGGAGGCTCTGCTTTCTGAGCGCCAGGTGACGCTCAGGGCCCTGTGTGCGCGTTTGAGTGTTTGATTCGTCCGCAGGATACTGGCGCAGGCTTGCACTGGCCCAAGCAACCCAGTGTCCAGCAAAGGAAGTGGTGGTGCGAGCCCAGGCCTTTGGTCCCACTGTCACATATACTACACCACCCGGAAGCTCCCGGCACGATGGCAATCAGCCTGCCTTTCAGCTCGCAGTCCACAGCCTGCGGGGAAGAGGCGTCATCCTTCAGGGTGGGATGTACGCCCTGCACGGTGCTGTGTCCCCTCTGTAAGGACGTGGGTGTGGGAACCAAGGCGGGGAGAGCAGGGGTGGCCCCACTTATCATCACTCTTAGGGGACTTTGTATTTCCCGTTCTCACAAATCTGGCTTCCTCTAGTGATCCCCAATCCCAGAACGGCGATGCTTTCGGAGAGGGATGCGGGACGAGTCTTCTTAAAAGTTAAGTTACAGCTTCTTGTGCCAAGAGACCAGCGGGCAAGGAAAGGCGGTTCACGAGAGGAGACAGGGACGCTACTGCATGGTGCAGGCCGGGAGAAATACGTTTCGTACCTACCGGGACCACTGGGTGTTCCTCTGCCCGATTTGATGGTATGTGGACCAGTATAACAGGTGAGCCCTGGGAAGGGCATGATGGTCAGGGCCTTTGAAGCCTTGAGAGTGAGAGTCTGGGTCACTCCACCAGGTAACTCACCTGGAACAGCAGAGGTGCTAAGGATGGGGAACACGCCCTCCTGCATACGGTGAGTGACTTTCCCGTGAGGACCAAGGCTCTGATTCCCTCAGCCGCTGGGAGTGAGTGTCACAGGCTGACAGCTCAGAGATAAGCCACTGCGTGAGAACTGCCCTGCGCTTAAGGGGCTTCCTCTGCCTACTACGCCCCCTCCCAGGGGCCCCCCAGTCAGCCACGGGTCTGTGCAGCAGCACAAAGGCTCCGCCCACCTGTCTCAGTTCACGACGTCCCTGGAGGGCCATCCCATCCCCTGGGTTTGCTTGGTGCTCGCTCCATTGTAGCTCCTCTAGTTTAATCTCTCTTCCCCAATAAGCCACCTGCATGCAAATATCCGTCTCCCCACGTTTCCTGGGAACCCAGGCTACACACAAACTGAGCCACACTAAGCACTAATCTGCTACCCACGCTCCGGTTTTCTCGTCTCCTTGCTTCGGCGGCGATGTTCCTTCTACCTGGAAGGACTCCTTGCATTCTGTCGGGCCACCTCCTCCACCTTAAACAACAGGCACAGACCCTAGCAGTCGTCCCGACTCCTCCAAGCCCCTCCGTGAGTGCTGTGCATTCGCCATTGCCTTTTCGAAGAAGACTCGGCAGTAGCTCAGGGCACAGCAGAGGAAGAGCTCCGTAATTACACCTTGACGTAGTACGAAACATCCACGCAAAAAGTCACGAGGAACACAAAACCTGCCCGCGATCCACTGCCTAAGGAACGCAGCGTGACAACGTAACCGAAACCCCTGCGAACTCCTTGCGGATGGGCAGCTTCGCCCCGAAGGGAACCCGGGGCCCGACGCCCCGCGCCGACCCGCCCGGAGCACTTCCCCGCGGCGCCGCCAGGCGTCGCCCTCTGATGCCGTCGGGCGCGCTCTCTACGCGTCACGCGCGCCGGGCCGGAGGCGGGACTTCCGGGCGTGCCCAGGCACAACTTCCGGAGGGAGGCGGAAAAGCTCTGGGGTTCAGCGCTCGGGAGTCCCGGGACGCCTGAGCGGTCACCTGGGGTTCAGGAAAGAGCCGCCCGGGCGGGCCGGCAGCACTCGGGGTGTCGGGCCAGCAGGTCTGAGGGATGAGGAGGGGCCATGGCCAGCGACGGGGCCAGGAAGCAGTTCTGGAAACGCAGCAACAGCAAGGTCCCGGGCAGGTGGGTGTGCCGGGGAGCCGGGTCGGGGTCAGGGGTCAGAGGTCAGGAGGCACGTCGGCTGCCGGGGCTGCGGTTGCAGTCGCGGGGCTGCGGAGGGGTGACGTGGGCTCTGAGGAGACCGCTCCGGGGTGGAGGGACCTCGGGGTCGGAGCGTGAGGTCTGGGGGGCGACAGTGGCAGGCAGCACTTAGCGAGGCCAGGAAGGACGCGGAGAAGCTGCCGGCAGGTGTGTCCCGAGACCGGCAGGCTCTCTTCCGCCAGTTCCTCGGCTCCCGGGGCAGCCGAGGGGAACCGACGCGGGTCGGGGTGCGGGGTTCGGAGGGGTCGGGAAACTGGCCGGGGCGGGCTGCGCCTGCGGGGCGGTCGCTTCTGCGCGGGGCGGGGCAGCTTTGACCCATTTGGCTGGCCTCGCCTCTCTGTGGGCCCTGCCTTTGCCTGGAGCGGGGAAAGGGGGTTTGAGGCTTCCCGTGAATGTCCACGTTTCCACTTCTGGCCTTAGAACCGACTCCTGTCTTGAGTCAGCAACAGGAAGCAAGTTAAAAAAATTAAATAACTAAAGTTCCCGCAGTGACCTCAGTGCACCCTGGAAGCTGTACAGCTCCAAAGGCCTCATCTGATTGGAGTGTTGCTGAGCCCAGGCCAGGGCCCTAGGGAACACGGAGACGCTACATGGAAGAGACTTAGGACGAAATGAGCTGCTGGTGAAACTAGGTTAGAAATAAACAAACTTCAGGGTTTCTAAACACAGTTTGTTCTGTTTGGAAACTGAAGTCTGAGATACTGAACATTAAGAATTGTGACATTAAAATAACTCTAAATAGAATCATTCATGAGCACAGCTTGCTCATGGGTTGCATAATAAACACTTGTGTGAGTGGTGGAATTGTAAGCTTTGGAATTTATGCGCCCAGTCATGAAGTTTTCCAAGTGAGCTGGGAGTTAGCAGGAGCGAGTTCCCGACTGCTCAGCCACACTTTGGAGGAGGGTCACCAAAGGTGGCCCGTTTCACTCTACAGGATTGTGCTTGATTGAAGAACAATAAGTTTCATGAAAACCAATGTCAGGGCCCAAGATGATGTGAAAATTCTGGAATGGTGGAGAACAGGAGGTCCTAGAAGTGACAGCGAAAAATGCTCTGGAGCACAGACTCCAGGGAAAAGGAGCCAGGCGGCCGTGGAACTTCTGTGGGTTGTTTTAGGTCTTGAGGTTTTCTTCCTCTTCGGCTTAAATGGACTTTAGTTCTTAACAGCCAACTGCGATGAGAATAATCGAGCTCCTGTGTGTAATTGTAATGGTGAATAAACCTTTGGGCTGACGACCGTGTCTCTTGGTAATTGTCTTTGCTTTGGGTTCAGTGGTGTCCTCCCAAAATTCTTGTCTACCTGTGAATGTGACCTTACTTGGAAATAGGGTCTTAGCAGATGTGAACCAGTTAAAATGAGGTCACGCCGGACTGGTGTCTTTATGAGAAGAGGGAAATTTGGGCACGAGAGAGACATAGGGAAGATGGCAAGTGGAGATGGAGGCAGAGATTGAGCGATGCACTTGGCAAGCCAAGGGATGCCAAGGGTTCCTGGCAACCTGTAAAAGCTAGAGAGGCGAAGAAGGTTCCTTCCGCTCCTGGAGCTAGAGAGAGCACGGCCCTGCCAGCACCTGGATTTTGAACTTCTGGCCTTCAGAAGTGGGAGAGGATAAATTGCTGTTGTTTTAAGTAATTTGTCATGACAGCCACAGGAAACTAATACAGCCCTCAACTTCTCTGAGATCCTGTGTTACTAAAGACAGACTTCCTTTTTCCTTTGATTTTGATACTGTGCTGTGTCTACGGCATTTTTGAGAGCAGCCGTGTGTTATGGCTGCAGTCGGAGTGGCGTTTGGAGAACTGTCAGAGGCAAAGTGGGGAGGTTGGGCCCTCCAGAAAGGCCTGCACAGCGCCCTGTGCCCCTCGCCTCCTGTGGCCTTGCCTCTGGTGGCGCCGCTTTTTCAGGCAACAGGAGGAGTTGCAAAGTGTGCACGTCCTCTTTGCTATCTGTAGACCCGTGGTGGTCACCAGTCACATACGTGGTCTTCGCCTGTGCAGGCATGGTGTGGTCCGAGAGCCTGGCCGGATGCCTGTGGCTTTGCTAGCTGTCTCTAGTGCGTCCCAGTGTGTCCTCGATCCAGAGAAACTCGCAGGAGGGGGACTGCACCCACGGTGAAGGGCGGGACCGCTCAGGGTCTTTCAGGGTACGGCCTTTAATAACGAATAATTCCTTAGTCATAGTTCTCTCGTGATGTTTCCTTCTGACACTGATGGCTGCTGGTGGCCGGGCCCGTACAATCTGCCATCCGCTGTTCCTGGTGCTCTACAGTGTCATGTGCCCTCCACGTGCCATTCACCGAGGCAGGCTTGGTTTGAAGCCCCTGGAGTGCCCCACCGAGAAGCGGCAGAGTCTGCGCGTGGGGTCCGAGGCCCGTCGTGACCTGACCCCTGCTTGGTCTCTCCGCCGCACCTCCCGCCCCGCTGCAGGCTGTGCTTTGTGGCGCTGGCGGGCCGCTCCGTGCCGTGGCGCACGTGCGGGGCCCCGTCAGTGCCACGCTCCCCTAGCCGGCCAGAGTGTTCTTTCCCTGCCTGCTCTCCCCTTCGCCGGGGTCATTGATTTTCTGATTTTGGAGATCGACCTCCGCTGCTCCTCCTGGAGCCTTGCCTGTCCCCAGGCAGCCTGGGCTGGCGGGCCCTTCCGCGCGTCGGGCTCCATGGGCGGCTTTCTTCGCTGGACAGTCATGTGTGTGTCGTTAGGGCTGGTGCGTGGTGGTCGGCCCCAACGATCTTCTGCATTAACCAAGAGGGAGTCCGTCGTTGGGCCACAGTGTCACACTGCCCGAGAGGCGGTCTTGCCCGTAGACCCCTGTTCCCCATACACCCCGGTTCTTAGGTGGTGTATTTGGCTGACGCTTTCTCAGAAATTTATTTTTGGACAGGGTGGGATGCGTGCTGTGGTCGCAGACCTGTGACCAGGAGTCCAGGGTCCGGGTGTGAGCCACCTTTTTCTGGTAATCTCTGTGTGACCTTCACCGGCTCACATCACCCCTGGTGCCGTCCACTCTGCACGTGGAACCTGAGGTGGTTGTGTTGGACCGAAGTGGCTGTGACCTGCAGGAGGATATTTGGCCTCGTCTGTTAACGAGAACGAGAGAGACGTCCTGGACGTTTTGAGAGTCTGATAACTTATTAATGCAACACGTATTTATTTGGCGCGCGTTGTGTGCAGTTTCAGCTCCAGGGATGGGGCAGACCCCAGTCTGAGCTCGCAGGGCTTGGGCTGGAGTGGGGGAGGCGGAGCGGGAACAACGCAGTGGAGGGCGGGCCGGGGCGGGTCGGGGCAGGCCAGGGCCGCCAGGGCGGTGGGAACTGCTCTCAGCACAGTGCCCAGAGTGGGGCGGATGGTTCCGGGCAGGTGCGGTGGCGAGGGCTTCGTGGTGGTCAGGTGGCCAGGGGACCCCCCGCAGAGGAGGCTTGCAGGAGATGAGAGAAGGGCCCCCGGGTGCTGGAGGGGGTGGTCCAGGCAAAGGCACCGGTTCCAGCGCGGCTGGTACAGGCTGGTGCGTGAGACAAGAGCATAGCCCGGGAGGAAGGAAGACTGGGGGTGGGGCGGGCGGGGGAGCTGGGGCCTGGTCGCAGCGAAGCCTTGGACCTGTGGCTTTTCTCCTGGGGGAGGGGCGCCTGTGGCAGGGGTGGTGTGACCTGCGTGGGTGTGGCAGGGTTCCTGGGGCTGCCGTGTGGAGAGCGGAGGGGCGGCTGAGAGGGCAGGGCCAGGGACACCGTTAGGAGGCCGTGGCACACGTCCAGGGAGGGCTGTTGTGGTGGTGGCTCATAAGATAAGAATCAGCAGGTGGGGACAGGGCCAGGCAGGGCTCAGCCCCACTCCCCGGGGCCCGTTCCTTCATGGCCGCGGCTTTCTGCGGTCGCCTCACTCGGTGCCAGGCCACCCCCCGCGCTGGGGCGGAGGCAGGCAGCCTCTCCGCGGGTCGCACGCTCGCTGGTCTCGCACTGCCCAGCTGTGTGCCGTGCTGACGGCGGTACACGGGCAGCTGGGGCCTGCGAGGCGTGGCATGCTCAGTGGGGTGGCAGCAGGAAGGCCCCGATTCAACGCGCAAGGCTGTGGGTGCCTGGGGCAGAGCCGCAGCGGGACGACAGCTGGCAGCCCACAGCTGTCAGGGCCAGAGGAGTCTGAGCAGATGCCGCCGTCGCCCGGCAGCCCAGGAGGAGCTTGGCGGGGACTCGGAGGGTCATTCATTCATTTCCTTCATTCATTCAGAAACTCCTTGGGCCCGTGCTGTGTGCCAGGGACCGTGCTGTGTGCCGCACGGAGATGTGGCCTTCACAGGCCGCCAGGGTGAGGGAGACGGCACGCACACGTGTCCACAGGCAGTCCGAAGTGCTCCCGAGGTCCGGGTCTGGGGACGGCAGCGGAATGACTGGCACCGCATGGGCGGAAGGTCGCGTCCTCCTGGGGGAGGGAGGGGGTCCCGCCTGCGCCGAGCCCTGGGGGCGGGGGAGCCGGCCTGCCACGCGCCACTCCAGCCGTGTCGGGGAGCAGTTTGGGGGTGCCAGCACGCCTGGCCCAGAACGCCCCGCAGGGAGGCCCGCAGTGGGGGGCGGGGGCGTGTTGAGAAGCGGGTGGGAAGTGAGCGGGGCCCAGCGTCCCACGGTCTTGCAGGCCCTGGAGAGGATGTGGGTCTTGGTCCCGAGAGTCACGAGACGGCACGGGGGCACTACGACCCCGTTCCTCCTCCTGAAGAGGGGGTGGGGACGAGGGCCGGCTGCGGGGCTGCAGGGGATGCGTGGGCCGGGATGCGGGGACCAGGCCGTGGGGCGGGGGAGCTCGCAGGGCTCGCTGACCGGCTGGACGTCGGGGGCGAGGTGATCCCCAGGGTTCTGGCCCTAGGATGGCGCGGCCGGAGGAGTAATGGCCCCCAAGCTGTGTGTGTCCTCAGCCCGAACCCGGTGAAATGCCATGCCACGTGGCAGAGGCGACTTCAGGCTGCCACTCCTTCAGGTGACCTTGAGGTGGCAGATGTCCCGAATTATCTGGTGGGCCCAGCGGGATCGCGGAGCTCTTCAAAGTGGCCAGAGAGATTCAGCGTGGGGCCTGCATCTGACCTGTGGCCATGGAGGAAGAGGCGGCGAGCCAGGGGGCCGCGCTGGCCCGCAGAGGCTGGGATCGGCCTTGTGCTTACGGCCAGCGGGCGCCTGGGTCCCACAGCCGCAGGAAGCTGAATCCTGCCGACAACGAGCAGCAGGAAGTGGACGCTTCCAGAATCGCCTCCTGAGGCGACGGCAGCTGCCTGGCCCCTGGTTTTGAGCCTGGCGAGACCCGACTTGGACCCTGACCTCCTGACCTTTAATAAATGTGCCACTGAGTTTGCGGTACTTTGTCACAGCAGCCACAGAAGACTGTGGGGGAAGGAAGAGGGCCAGGGTCGTGGGCCTGGGGGTGTCGGGGGTCTCAGGGTCGCAGGCCGCCCTCCCCACCGGCGCCTGCCCAGTCTCGTGTTTGAACGTGGACGGGCTACCTGGTCAGCCTTCATGGTGGCTGGCCTCACACCGGTAGCCTCTGCAAAGCGCACTTAGCCCCAGGGGACTGGCACTAAGCTGGGAGGCTTCTTCCTGTGTCCCCTGCCTGCTGGGGACAAGGAACCAAGTGGAGGCCCTGCCCGTTTTCTCAGAAGTTCTGAGCTGCTGCCCGGACGAGCTGGCTCTTTGCCTGCCCGCTCGCCCGTCCTCCCTCCGTCCCTCTCGTGTTTTTATAAAATGGTTTGTTTTCCTTGCTCGCGTTTTTAAAGCAGCTGTGTGGACTGAGTGCCTGTTTATTCCTGTCTGCGTTGGGAGGAGTCCGCCGTGGTGGCGGGTGGGGTGGTGGCGGGTGGGTTTTCCTGGTCGCCGTCCAGGAGGGGCGGTGGCCTCACTGTGCCCCGTGCCTTGGGAGCACCAGTGGGTGGGCGTCACTGTATTCACGGATCTTATCACTTGTTTGGTTTTCACTGGTCACATTTCGTGTTATTAGACGTCTTTTATTTTGTCTGGAAACGTTTTGAAAAATAAATTTTACTTGAATCACATTTTTCTCATGTATTTGTTTAGTGTAGCAAATCTAGACTTTTTGGTGAATTTTAAGTAAGAATGAAAATGATTTTTAAAAACTGAAGTCCTGATGATTGTGGATTTATTTTTTATTATTATGGTTTTTAGTGAAGGCAAGAGGCAGCATTCCACTTCCCCAGGTGTCGTGAAGGCAAGGTCATGGTCACCGTGCAAACGAGCAGCACGTGTCCTGAGAGCTGCCTGCCCTGGTCTCACCTGGCCTGTGCGTGGCTGGGACCAGGCCCGTGGCAACGTGACAGGGCCTGTGAGTGACCTCCGATCCCTTCTCGCCTGGGCGTCATCCTCTCCGGCCACGCCCAGCTCACTGGCTCTCGGCTGGCACATGTGGTGTGCAGAAGGGGCCTGCGGGCCCTTCAGGGTGCAGTGCACGCTTTGGGCATGGCAGGGGTCCCCGAAAGCGATGTCCCTGCCCGGGGGGCCGGGCCGCACTCAGTCCCTGCGGACACGCGGGTGTGGGGCGTGTGCTGGGCCCTGGCAGCCAGACTCGACGGCCGGCCTGGTCCTTGCTCTCAAGCCAGGGAGAGCGGCCGGGAGCGAGCGTCCCAGGAGGGTGGTGGCGCCTGCTTGCCGAGTGCTCCCCGGGGCCGGGCTCGTCACACGCTGCCGTGTGCTGGGTCCTCTCAGCCCGGGCCGCCGTGCGGTCCCCACGCACAGACGAGGAGCCACACTGCAGCCGTGGTGGCGGAGCCAGGCCCGCCCCTGGGGGGGCGTGTGCACCCCGACTTCCACGACTCTGGGGGCTCCTCAGGGGCGAGAAGGACAGCATCTCCTGTGATGTCCCCTCCGCAGATGAGAGGCAGGGGTGGGGGCGCAGAGGGAGCAGGGCAGCCTGGCCTCTTCCCGTTTGCGGGGCCCGGGCCATGGGAACTTTCGTTTTGAGTGTCCCACCTCTTTGTTCCCCCATCTGAGAGGCTGTTTCCTCTTTTTGAGGATTTACATGGAAATTCCAGCCTCAGTGCTCAGGGTGCTGGGCTACTCGGCGAGTGCAGTTTGGAAGGTCACAGGGCTCTCAGTGCACATGGGCGTGATGGGCAACTGTCACTGTCCCAGCCACGCAGGAGTACGCGCCATGGGACAGGCCCGGCGGCCGGCCACGTGTGCGCCTCTCCGCGCGGGAGCAGGCGGGAGGCTGCGGCTTTGCCCCGGGCCCCGTGGCTCTGGAATGCGCTGGCCCTGAGCTGGGGCGTGGGTCCAGGGCACGGCCTCGGCTCCACTGCCCTGTCCGTGTCCGGGCCCCGGCCCCGGCCCCGCGGGCCCCCTCCCGCGTGGCCCCCTCCCCCCTCAGCCTCGCCCGTGCTCGCGGGGCTCAGCTCACGGGCACTCGCCGCGTGCACTGCCGCCCAGCGCGGCCACCGCCTGCCGTCCACCCTCACGGACCGCGCCCCTGGGCTTGGCTGCCGCTGGTGGCCGGGCCCCCTCCGCACGACTCCTAGATGTGCCGCGGAGCCGCTCTCCACTCGTGCTTGGGGACCCGGCGGCACGTTTTGAAACGAGCTTTCTGTTGATGCACGTCTCTGCCAAACTCGCGAAGTGGGACGAGGCCTGCCGGCTCCGAGGCTCGCGCCCAGACGCGACAAGCCGCGTGGTTTCTGTTCCGTGGGCGAGCTTGCCGTCCTTGGCTGAGAGCCCTCGGCGGGGCGCCGGGCCTTGCTGGAGGGAGTGGGCACGGCATGCGTGGAGCGGCAGGGCAGAGGACGGGGCTCGGAATGGGGACGGGTCCCTCAGTGTCCCCTCGGACCTTAGAGGTGGGAGGCAGCCCCGTGGAGCTCCGTCCGCCTGCTTCCCCGTGTTCCCGTGCGCACGCGTGTGGGCGGTGAGGGGGCTGTGAGGGTCCCCGCCCTGTGCAGTGGGTGGGCGACGACACGGGGGCCGGGCCGGCCGTGCTTCAGCGGTCAGGAGAGAAGGCGTGGACGACATTCACCACTGGACAGTGTTCGTGGTGACCCTGTCTGCCCCTGCACCCCCCCCCCCCGCCCCGCCTGGCTACGGCTTGGGGATTTGTGCTTTTGGGGTGGAGGGAGAGCCCATGATGCCACCTCTTCTGTTTTGCTGTGACAGTCCCCAGGTTGGCTGGGGGTGCTGCGGCTTCTTCCTGGGTGGTGGCCGACGGTTCCTGGGACAGCTTGGAGAGGTGTCGGCTGTGGGCCCGTTGCGTTTCCCTTTAGGATGAATCGCTATCTCGGGTTAATTTTCGGTTCCCAAGCCAGTCGCTAGAGCCGTGTTGGCATTCGGTGTCCCAGCCACAGGTGGATTCACTGCCACCACGACTTTAGCCCTGGCGGGGGCGTGGAGCTGGGAGTGCGAGGCCCCGGGAGGGCGTATCTCATCCCGTCTGGTTGGGAGTGTGCGCTCAGCTCTGGGGTGTCGCTCCCCACCTTCCAAATGCTCTCTCTTTCGAATGTCCGTGTCCCAGAGGAGAGCATGTGACACGCAGCGAGCGTTTCCCGGTGCCTTCTGAGCGCACACCAGGCCCTGGGTGTGCAAAGGTGAGTGGGTGTGCCCCCCGCGGTGGGGAGGCCGCCTGTCCTCGGGAGACGCACCAGCTGGGGGCCCTGTGGCGAGGCTCGTGACACGCTGCGAGCAGAGGCCTGTGGCCGCGTGGGCGAGGGCGGGAGACGCCGACGGGGCAGGAATGACATTGAGCTGGACTCGGGAGGGCGGATCCATCCCTTTAGACACTTTCTCGGGTCTGGAGGGTGTTCTGTGGCCCAGGCCTGGGCCTTCTTGGCAGCGAGGGTGGCCTTAATGAAGGCCAGGTGAGGAAAAGGTGGGTGACAGAGAGAGGGGCCCGCAGGGACCTGACCAAGGGGAGGAGGGTGGCCGGGCGGAGCGGGCTGTCTGCAGGCTGGGGGCGGACGTGCAGGGGCAGGGGCAGGAGAGGCACCTGGAAGCTTCCAGTTGTTCCTCAAGGGGACAGACGTTAGCCGAGAGCAGAGCCGTCCCCTGACCGGCACTGGAGACCAGAGCCGCGGCCAGAGCTGGAGGCGGCTGGTGGGCAGGGGGGTTGCAGCTCTCTTGGGGATGGCGACAGAGGAGGACGTAGGTGTGCAGAAGGTGCTGGGGTCCTGGAGGACGTGGAGATGGGTCGAATGTGGGTGGTGTGTCTCAGGGCGGAGGTGAGGGTGGCCTTGGGTTCTTGGTGATCGAGTCTGGCAGGAGTGGATGACGTGGTGAGGGGGAGGGGGACGCAGCTCTGCTCCAGGCGGTGAGGACAGCAGGTGGCCTGGGCAGGGCCAGGAGGCTGCTGGGGGAGGGCGTTGTGAGGCAGCCGCGCAAGGCCAGGCGAGCCCCTTGTTTTGTTCTTGGGTGACTGGTGCTGATGTCTAAGGTGGGACGCTGCAGGTGGGTGCGAGGCATGGCGTTTGGGGCAAGGCTGATCTTGGGGAGGGACCACGTAGTGTGAGGTGGTGAGGGTGTGGCCGAGAGCTGGCAGTGGGGCCGAGAGGCAGCTGTTTGAGAATCGGTCACCTGGAGATGGTCAGTCGTCAGGAGAGAGCAGGGCTTCCCAGAGCAGGACAAGGCCGGGCCTCGGCTTTGGGGCGCAGAGGTCAGGATTGCGGGGGGGCCTGAGCGCACCTGGCCAGGACAGGCTGGCGGGAAATGGACTGGCAGGCCTGGGAGACTCGCGACTCGCTATGTGTGGACGCCAGGCTGGTGAATTGCACTGCTCCACGGCAACTTCAAAGAGGCTTTCTTTTCTTTTTCATACTTTGTAAATTTCCTATAATAAACATACTTTGCTTTTTTAAAATCGAGGTGTAATTGACACACAATGTTATACTAGTTTCCAGGAAGCGTTTAATCTTAAATACGGCCATACAGCTTTTCATTTATGATGCTGACGGCACTGCGGCTGGATTTCTGTCTTTTCCGTTCTTTAATTTTCTCTCTTCACTGTTTCACTCACTGCCGTTTTCACCCACTGCTATTCAGCCTTTAATTAAAAGAAGACAGCTGCTCTTGTGCAGTCAGTTTTGTTTGAAAGGTGGCACCTTGGTGGAGGGGCCAAGTTCAGAACAGAAAGGAATTCTGGACGAGCAGGTCACCTCACTGTCAAAACCCAGAGGCCCTGCGGCAGCGGCCCGAGTACTCCTTTCTTCCAGACTTCTGTTAACTTACGCCCATTTCCATCTTTCTCTCCCGCTTCAGTGCTCACCTTGTCCTAATGCAGCGGTCCCCAGCCTTTGTGGCACCTGGGACCGGTGCTCCTGTGAGAATCTAACCCCCGATGACCTGAGGCGGAGCTGAGGCGGTGATGCTGGCGCTGGGGAGCGGCTGTGAATACAGATGAAGCTTCTCTCTCTGGCCCTCCGCTCACCTCCTGCTGTGCGGCCCGGTTTCCAACAGGCCATGGACCGGTACTGGTCCGCGGCCCGGGGCTTGGGGTCCCTGCCCTGGTGGTTTTCCGTCATCGCAGGGGAGGCTCTCGCTGGCTCCCTGGTGTCTTTCTAGCACCAGCGCCAGGCCCGGCTTGGAGCAGGTGCTCAGCCAGGTTTGTTGAATGACTTGAATGAAGCAGCATCATATAGGATTGTCAGTGACCACGTAAGACAGCGGTCCCCAACCTATTTGGCCCCAGGACTGGTGCTCCTATGAGAATCTAACCCCCGGTGATCTCAGGCGGAGCTGAGGCGGTGATGCTGGCTCTGGGGAGTGGCTGTGAATACAGATGGTGCTTTGCTCGCCTCCTGCTGTGCGGCCAGACCCGTACCGGCCCACGACCCAGGGGTTGGGGACCCCTGATTTAAGTCACCACTGTGTCGTGGTGCTCTCCAGGTGGAGTCCAAGCTCCAGAGCCAGGCTGTCCACAGGTCAGAGAGTCTTTGACGTTGAATTTTTGAAAGCTTACTCGACCTGTGTCGTGAAGGCAGGTTGGGCAGAGTCCTGAAGAGAGGGCCTGGCCCTCGGGCCCAGTCGCTTTCATTCCCCCATCTGACCAGTGTCTCTCCAGGCTGTCCCCTCCTGGGGTCCCCCCACCCAGGGTGGCCCTCCCCAGCTGCATGAAACCTTAGCTTCACCCCATTCTCAGTCCTCCTTCTCATCAGCGGTGGTGTTTCAGGAGAGGGGGTCGTGAGGGAGGGCCTTCTGGTTGGGGTCCCTTCAGGGCACCATCTTGGGGCGTCTCTGCCCACCCCTCGCTGGCCCGCCCTGCGCGGTCCTTTTGGACCCAGCCTTGTCACCCAGGTGTGGGCCTCTTACGGGGCAGGGCTGGGACCAGGCGCCTCCTAGCCCTCGCTTGTTCTTCCTCCTCGGAGCCCTTCCTGGCTGACAGTGGTGTGGTCCTCAGGACGTAGACACACGGCCTCGGAGTGGTCCCTGCCGATGCTCGGCGGTGATGGACAAGTCCTCAAGTCTCGTTGTCTCGGTGTGGGGCATGACATAGGGTCTGAAGCACACTGAAACGTGGTGATGCCCGCACCCTGACTCCGGTTATGCAGGCGAAGTGGGCTTGGGCCCACTCGGGGCTCATTGAGTGGCGTCCGCCAGCCGGGCACGTGGCGCCTTGTGTATCGAGCCCGCCCCAGGGCTCACTCACTTCCCTGGGCGCTGGCTCAGTGTGGACACCTTTCTGGTCCCCACTTAACATCTTTGTGCAGAGACCATTTATTTACACACTGCACGTTTCACTCGCTCGGCGTGCACGCTCCAGTGTTTTAGTGTTCATGGCTGTGTGACTGTCATGGTCAGTCTTAGAACATTGTCACCACAGACTGAAGCCAGTGGCTCCCTGTCTCCTCCCCCCAGCCCCTGGCAACTGGTAATCTACTTTTCGTTTCTATAGATTTGTCTTTTCTGGACGTTTCATGTGACTGGAATTATAGAACATTCGATCCTTGGTGATTGGCTTCTTGTACGTGGAGGGGTGTTTTTGGGGTTCATCCATGTTGGAGCATGTGTCACGACGTCATTCCTTTTTATGCCCTGATAATATTCCATTGTGTGCAGGGGTTGCGTGTCATCGATCCATCCGTCAGTTGATGGACATTTGATTGGACCGTTTTCACATTTTTGCTGTTATAAATACACTGTACGAGTTCTGTGTGGACGCACGTTTTTGTTTCAGGAGCAGAATTGCTGGGTCACGTGGCAACTGTTTGACCTTCTGGGGACCCGGCACTGTTTTCCAAAGCGGCCGATCCATCTTTCCTTCTCGCCGACAGTGATGAGGGTTTGTTTCTCTGCCTTCTTACCCGCACTTGAATCTTC
>CM053503.1:961426-979945 GCA_028627145.1 Eidolon dupreanum | reverse complement strand
GGCCCCTTCCACACCCACTGCAGACCAAACCCCCAGGAAGCATCTTCCTCAGTGAGAGAAGCTGCCGGAAGCTGTCCGTGTCAGCACTGGTAGAAACGGTTACGGCGTGTATTTACCTCAAAAAGGATTCTGGCAACCTCGTTTTTTTCCTGTCATTTGTTTTCGTTTTGCTTGATTTTGCTAGTTCTAATACAGTTACTTGCTGGGCTCACAGAACCCTCTTTTCCTCTTCTTTACTTTTTCTTTTTCTAGAATTTATCTCAGTGAACATGCCCAATTCATTCGGAGTGGGGAAAACAGATCCTGTGAAAACAGCAATGCCAGGAAGATAACCCCACCTGCCTCTGTGGTAGGTGCCCTGCTTCTCCTCAGCCCTCCTATCTAGAAAGTTCCAGGCCCCCTCCTCCAAGGAGCACCCCCAATGCCCCACACCCCACACCGCCCCCAGCCAGGCCGGCCCCGGAAGGCAGATCCGGCCACAGCCTGTCCCCTCCCCTCCTGCAGCAGAGACTTCTCCACCCGAACCCGAGGGGAAGCGTGGGGAAGGCTGAGGCCGCCTCCTCCACTGCCAACGTGCGGCATGGCGCCCGGCCCGGCCAGGCTGTGCCTGCGACACTCAGGCCGAGCAGAGAGGCCAGCGGCAGCCCGCCAGCCCAGAGCCAGCTTCCCCCGTCCCCACCTCCAGCCTGGTCCTCATGGGAACCAGCTAGAAAAAACAGACAGAACTAAGTGTCAAGAGTCTTGGATATCAACGATAAAAAGACAAATGACCCAATTAAAATGGGCCAAAGGATCTTAATAGATGTTTCTTCGAAGAAGAGACACCAACAGCCAATCAGCACCGCAGAAGGCACTCAAAACCATCAGCCATCGGGGACAGCGGACCCCGGCAAGCTGCCACCCTCCACCCACACGGAGGGCCAGGACAAAGCGTGTGGAGAACCTGGGCCCCACCACGGCGGGCGGGGGTGTAAAACGCCGAGCTGGACGCGGAGTCTCCCTGTGACGCAGCAACCCCAGAGAAGCGACGGCGCGGCCACACCGAGCCCGTGCCAGCGCCCTGGCAGCGCCACTAAAGCAGTCCGAGTGTGCGGACGCGGCGTGGCCCGTCCACGCCACGGGACGCCCGCACATGGCTGGCCCTTGACACACCGGCCGAGTGAAAGGAGCCGTGCCCCACGGCCACACGTTATGTGGCTCCAATGTGTGCGAAACGTCCAGAAGAGGCAAATCCACAGACGACCGCGGATCCCGGGCCGCCTAGGGCTGGGCAAGGGGTCGGGCAGTGGCGGGTGCCCGCAGACGAGGACGGGGCTTCTTCCCAAGTGCTGAGGTCCACCTTAGTGACACTGACACAGTGCCACCCATGCTAGAACCACCGCATCACACGCTTAATGCTGAATCATACAGGCTGTGAATTTATCTCAATAAAGACGTCTGAGTCTCGGAGGAGGAGTTTCTTACAGGCTCTTTAACCCCGCTCCTGGGAAGGCGGCTCGCTGTTGTAGGGAGCGCAGTGACAAACGTGGACAGTGACCTTCGCTGAGACCCGAGGCGGCTGAACGGCTCTGCGCAGACTTGAATTTGGAAGAGGCCTGGCCCCCGATGGCAGGAGGGGGAAGGGCAGCAGCAGCCCTCCCAGAGGCCCCGGCCACAGAGACAGCTCCCAACCTGGCAAAGGCCTGCTTCGGCGGACGTGCTGCTGCTGTTTGCGGCTGCTGAGGCCTGCAGAAGGCCCAGGCACACCACGCCCCCGTGACGCCCACGGAACCTGCAGGCGTGGGCCCCGGTCCACGGGAACTCAGCAAACACCACTGCCTCCAGCAAGCAAGCCGGGCTGGGGCGACTCTGTGACTACGTGCCCCCGGCTCACACCCCAGCCTCACAGAAGTGCTCACCCCTCGGAGCCATCACCTCATCTCTGGGAATCTGTCCCAAAGAAATAATCCAAAATGCACACAAATATTTAGGCAAAAAGATAACCACTGCAGCATTATTTATATGTTTTGAAAAGTTATGACCGAAATGTCTGATGACAGAGAACTGACTGAATTAGAGTTACAGCCACTCGCTACTAATGGGAATTCGATCAACGCACCCACCACGTTCAAGGAGAAACTGGCATTTCGACATCTGCAGCATGGAGAGCCAAGTCAACCGTCTGCGTGTCCTCAGCAGCCCGCCACCCCCTGAGAACGCCCGTCACCTGTTAGTCACTCCACAGGCTAATGACACTGCTTCCCTTCGATGCCACTGACCCCGCAGCCAGCGCCACGCAGCACCTAGAGGCAGGGCTGCTGCTGTTTCCTGCTGAACATCTAAACCCCTCCAAGCACACTAGAAGCTTGTGCTTGCTTCTTTGCTTTCCAGTAGGACCCACTGAAGACAGACCCTCGGCCTCCTATAATTTCTGTATTAAAGAAAAATATGAACATACAAAATACACGCACACGAGCATGCGCATCGGGCTGGCTCCGCCCCCTCTCGGGTCGGCGGCATCTGCTGACCATGGTGCCTGGCGGCAGGTTACTCCGTCTCCTAACAGGCCAAGTCAACAGCAAGACCGAGGTCAACAGCACGGTCCTGCTGATGCTCTGACGTTGAATCGTCAACAGGGCCGCCACACGGCCACCCCCAAGAGAGCCTTCTGCCGCGTCCGTGTGTTTGGTTAGGGCCCGAGGGTCGTCACGCCCTGAGCCAATCGCTGTCCCCCCCACACCGCTCACGCCGGCGTGGTACCCATCACCCCAGGAAAGCCCCTGGAAGGAAGAGCTGGAAAGAGACACGCTGCCTCCCAGCTCTCCCGAGGGGCTCCCTCTGCCCACTCTGTCTCTGTGGCTCGGAAGGCCAGCGAGCACGCTCCGAGATGTCACACGTGGCTAAGGAATCTCGGAGATAAGAAGCTGGATCCCGCGCAGAAAGGCTGAAGACAGTCTTGTCAGTGATAAGCTCAATTAATTTGCGATAAGTATGCAACGCAATTACAAAGGCAAAGCGGCATAATCCCTCAGCCCCCAGCACACTGTCTCACGTAAACACACAGAGGAGGATGTGGAGGCAGCAAGAGAAAGACCCAGGGACAGTGGAGAACGGACCGCCAGCCCCGTGCTGGCCCACAGCCGCATGGCGGTCATCTGCCACTTCACGCCGGAGCCTCCCCCTGGTGCCACCAGGGTGCTCCTGCCTAGAACGTCGTCCACGCTTGGTGTCTGCTGGGCAGTCGCCACTAACCCGCCGGCCCGCCTCCCGGCCTGCTCCCCACTTCGGCCCCTTCCCTCTCGGGGTGCACACGCCCGTTCCTGCCACCACGAGCCACATCTGGCTTCAGGTGTCTGCACCTCGCCAGGGGCTCCCCGAGCACGAGGCAGTATCCTATACCGTGCCCCGAAATCCCGGCTCCGCAGCCGCACAGACGACATGCTAAAAAGGTAACTAACAATACAAACCCCCACACGTGGGAAGCGACGGGCACGAAGCAAGGGCTCTAGGTAAGTCTAAGGGGCCCCTTCTGCAGGCGAGTCACCGCTGAAGCGTCACGTGGACCCACAGCCCACGCCGCACGTAGGTAGGGTGACCATGATACGCTGCTTGAAACAGACCCCTGAGCATAATTAATGACTACGCCAGGACGACGGGGGCGAGCCACGCGTGCGGCGACCAGGCCGTGAGCAGCCTGTGCCAGGGCTGCCGTGGGGCTGCGGTGGCATGCAGAGAAGAAGGCTTCCTGGTCACTGAGACGAAGAAAACGCGGGGAGGCACACCCAGGCGAGAAGGGCGCGCGGGCTGCTGGGGCTTACGCCCGTCCCACCCCCTCACAGCCACCACGCTGCTCTCCACCACGCCGTCCCAGCACGGTGCAGCTCAGCGGCCGCGTCAGGCCCTGGTGATCCACAGCCACCAGCCCAGGGTCGGCAGGGCCCTGCGTCCAAACGGAGCAGACGACGAACCGGCAACCAGGAGCCCGGCCATGAAGGGCATTGGATGCCGCGAGTCTGGTCTTTGTCTTGGAAGCAGCGGGGCGCTGTTAAAGTCGGGGGGCGGGGGCGGGGAGCCACATTCGGCCTGACTCGCCCCCGCCCGTCTGCGGGACGTATCGCACGGAAGAGGGAAGTGAGGAGACAGGGAAGCCAGTGCACGGGCGGACGCAGCAGCTCGAGGGCGGGCCCCTCGAGGCCAGAGGGGAGCTGAAGGCGACGGTGCCGGGCACTCTGAAGGAGCGAGGATGGGCAGGCTTCCGCGATGACCGGACACGGAGACAGAGAGAGGCACGGACCGGGCAGTGGCCCCTGGCGGTGGCCCAGGCCACTGAGACTGGCACCACACTGTCACTGCCCACCTTCACCCCACTGAGCCACAGGCCCTGGGCACTCAGCGGCTCTGTCTGCCAGCCCTGAGCGCAAGGCCGGCCACACGGCGGGCACGCAGGGGGTGGCCGCAGGAGGGACAGGGAAAGAAGGGCTGGCCCCACACGCCCTGCGGCCACTCCAGGGTCAACCGATGCCTCCGAAGTTCCCGGAGAGCAGCGAGAGCTCAGCTGTCCCTCACCGAGGTCACCCACACTCAGGGACTGGACACGGGCACGGCGAGAGTAACTTAAATGAAGACAGAGCGAACCGCTGGCCACCCGGCCGCCCGGCAGAGGGAGAAGCCGCAGCACCAGGGGCGGTCAGAGGCCTCGGCACGGACGGCCTCTGCCTACAGCGCCGGGTCCGCTACGAGGAAGCTGGCGCCCAGAGCAGCAGCCGGGCCAGCCCCAGACCCTCCGCTGGCAAGAGGCGGACAACAGATGAGCCGGCTGCTGGAACCCACGCCCCCGGCTGTCGCTGTGCTTGCTGCCCGCTGCCCGGCCTCTCTCGGCGGTCTCTCCAGGCTGGGATGGGGAAAGCCTCGCGGCTGAATCCAGCGACCTGACTGAGCCGCTGTCTCACACAGACGGCAGGGCCGTGGCTTCGTCGACAGCAGCCGGGAGGGCACGCGGTGAGCGCCACCATGCTGACAGGGGGCCGCGGCACGTTGAGGGAGGAGGCAGCCCCGCCGCCCCCGGCTCAGTCCAGAACCCCAGAGAAGCGCTGGACCGCAGAACCGGGCCGGGGGAGGAAGGCGGGCTGGACAAGCGCCGGCGTCGGGGCCCAGGAGCGGCCCAGGGCGGGGCGGCCGAGCGAGGCGCACCTCGGCAACCTGGACGCTGCCTGCCGTGTGGACGCCGCCTGCCGTGTGGACGGTCCCCTCCGCTCGGGCGGCCCGAGCGGCCCCAGGGAAGGAGCAGCAGACGCAGCCTGCCCCCTGGGAGAGGAGCACTCCGCTGCTGGGGGGAAGGACAGCCGCTCCCAGCGCCTGCCCCCCCGGGAACTCCTCCCGAGACGGCCCCCCGCCCGCCTCGCAGAGTTGCTGCGTGACTCCAGCCGGCGGGGGAGGGGACGGGGGGCGAAGGGCCCCGTGCTGCGAGAGCTGAGGAAGCACGTCGAGAGGCCGGTGGGTCTGGAACGTGGCGAGGCCCCGCGGCTGACCCCCCCCCCCCGAGAGAAACGGCGAAGGCGAGCACGGGCCGCTCAGCCCTGCGCGCCCAGGCACCCGTGAGACTGCTCAGACGGACGGGCCGTGACGCAGCTGGAGCTGGAGCGACACTTATGACTATGTGCAGCAGAAACAGTGCGCAATAAAAAGGCAACATACAGCAGCAGCGTAAACACCGCACGGCTTCGGCAGTGCCAACCGAAAGCCTCGTCGCCGGCGCAGAGGCGAGACACCGGTGCCAGGGGCGGGCGGGGTCTGCCCGCGTCGGGGACAGAGGTCCACCCCGCTGCCCAGGGCCAGCCTGACGTCGGGACCAGGCTGCACAGGTGGCACGTAAACGCACACGCGGCATCTTTCGACTCACCACAGTGCGTCACAGAGCAACACGCGGGCCCGGCCCCAGCGGGCTCTCCGCTCCCCGCCTTCCTGCGGCGACCCTTCCCCCTGCCCCCCGAGACCTACGCTGCAAGGGCAGGGGCGCCCAGACTGCCACAAGCAGACTCGTACGGCTCTCTGGAACCCTCTGCTGCCTGGGTACCGGCGCGGGGGGTTCGGCGGGGACCACGCACTGCAGACGAAAGGCTTCAAAGCCCCTCTCGACACGGAAACGCTTCCCCCTCAAAGCGACTTCTAAGCACCTCGATCAGATGCGCTCTCCAGCCAGCCCCCCGATCCTCCGCTCTGAGACGGGCTGTCACCCGCAAAGAACGCCGGCCGCGGGGAGAGTGGGGGGGGCACTCCCCATGGTGTTTGCCGTGGAGACGCCCACACACGCTTCCCCAGGTGCCATCAGACCTCTTCGCGTGTAGGTAGTTTTTCATGTTTTATACGTGTGTCCATTTGAAACGGAAACATTTTCTCTTCTGAACCCCACTTCCCCTCTGTGCGATGAATGAGGCCCCTCTGCACAGCAAGGCTGGTCGCTCCCAGTACGGGGTCGTCTGCACATCCTGCAGTAAAGCACCCAAAAGTCCTACTCGGGAAAAACGGGAAGCCCGGACACCCCCAGCAAACCCGGCAGGCACGAGTCAAGGTGGATAGCAAAGAGCCAGCGCAGCGCCGCCTCCACCCTGCGTCTCGGGACGCACGGGGGGGGGGGGGGGCCGGGCGGGAAGGGCGCTCTGGCGGGGCCGGAGGCGGCATCGTGCCCAGCTCAGTAATCCCCGGTGTGAAAACCATCAGTGGAAAGCAGACATGGATGGGGAAGACGACAATAACACACACCAGTCGTGACACTGAAGGGCCACCAGACACGTCTGTCACAGACGTCGGCGTGCTGCTGAGCCGGGACTCACGCGCCTCTGGAAACGTGCGCCCCGACTTTCAGCGCAGCACGGGACACCCTGGGTCCGGTCGCTCCGCCTCCCAGGCGCCCCGGGGTGGCAGTGTCTTCCACCACGGTCCTCACACACAGAAGTCTGAACAGCAGAACCAGCGCCACGAAACGTGGCGACCGCCGCCGGGGCGGGCCACCCGACCCGGAGTCTGCGACCAGGATGAGCCCTCGCGGGACGGTTTCCAGACGGCAGAGGCTTCGCCCGCCCTGTCCCAGAGCCGAAGACCGCTGACTCAGCGGCCCCCAGGAGGGCTGACGCCCGCACCCCAGCCCTGGGCTGCGGGACCCACAGGGGCGTCTGGGAGGAGAAGCGCGGCCTCGGGGCCCCCCACCACACCGTGTTCTCACACTGCAGGAGGCTCTGGGGGGCGGGCGGGCTCACAGCAACGTGCCGAGAGGTGGAATGGCGCAGTGGCGGGGATTCGCTCCGGGACGCGGCAGCGGAGGCAGAGGGAAGAGGGCTGACGAGACCCCGCGGCGGAGCCTGCTCGGCAGGGGCTGCGGGCTGCGGGCTGGGGGCAGGCGGGGGCAGCTGGGGGCAGCTGGGGACTGGGGGCAGCTGGGGGCAGGAGGGGGCGGGCGGGGGGCAGTCGGGGGTGGGCGGGGGCGGGCGGGGGCAGCTGGGCTGGCTTGTCCTGCTGCTCTCGCGGCCTTCGCGTACATTTGATCTGCTTCACGACACGACAGGTTTGAGCACGCAAGAGGGTAACGGTGGCCCCAGCCCCTGACAGTGATGGACCGCGGCCCCGTCTGGAAAGCCCTGTCGGTCCCCTGAGCAGTGGGCCCCCCACCCACGTGCCCTAGGAGTGGCCTCCTCTGGCCTCGACGTTCCTTGCAGTGCATCTGTCCAAAGGCCCAAAGCTCAGGCACGGAGGCTATGTCGCCACACCAGGGACAAACATCTACACGAATCAACAGGGCTCACTAGATCACTCTAACCGAAAAATCACAGCAGCTACTGCTTGTTGCTCGTTATTTAAGAACAAAACAAAACAAGCCGCCACGGCATCGTGGTACCTGTGAGCGGACGAGGTGGATGAGTGACAGGAAGGGGAAGGGGACTGGGCACATCCCGCCTTCGGGGTTCGCTGTGGCACATTCCCCGGCTGCACCTCGCAGCAAAGCCCAGCGGCAAGACACCCCATTCCCGTCCAGGCAGAAGACGTTCCAACAGCATCTCATCGGCTCTCCCTGAGCCGACACCCCGCCCTCCCGAGCGCTCGGTGACATGCTGCCGCTCCGGGCCGGGCTGCGCCCGCGGCGTCACTGCGGCTGGGTCCGCACCTACGTCCCCTTCCTGAGAGCCGGCGACCCAACGCACAGGGACGACGGGCAGGGAAGTCCCCAGCCCGCACCCAGCCCCTGATCGTCACTCCATCCCTTCCAAATAAAGGAGCCTAGTATTTTGAGCATAATGATTTTAAGGAGCTCAACAATTTCTTTGCATGCATTATTCATTTTGTGACACAAAACTGTTATTTCACTAAGATTACTGTAAATCGCTACATGAAGAGCTGGCTTGCACGAACAATTAAATGATAGATATGATAAACTAGATTTATAAGCTTTATGTTCCCATAACATAAATTCCTTGAATGATCTGACTCAACGGAGCTGGGGTTCTCTCGACGCCGGGTCCGTGGACCCGCAGCTCCCCCATCAGCACGGAGCAGACACTGACTGCAGCGCGGAAGGGAAATGCTTAGCAGGTTTAATATTACTATGGTAACCACAGCGACTTGTTTCAGAAATGAATAATAGCTCTGTTAGGTGCTTCATTAAAATTTTTTCAACCCAATACTGCCCTTAATCTTCTCAATGGAACAAAAGACGTCGTCGGGCCCCGTGTAGACGGCTGGCAACACGTCAGCTACGAAGGTGCCGAGCCCGGGCGCCGGGCGTCTGCCGCAGAGACGGAACCCGATCAGCCGAGACGAGCGCGGGGTGATTCCCCGACGACGAAGACCCTCGCCGTCCATTGTCATGCTCGCCCCGCAGCAGGCGAAGCTGCTCTGCGGCACCAGGGAGCCGCCCAGACCACGCAGGCCCTGGACGTCAGCCACACACGGCCTCCGCTCCACAGAGGCCCGGGGCCGAGGCGCCGGGAGCCAGGGTCTGGCCACGGGAGGCGACCCTCGGGACCACTGCAACAGTGCTGCATGGGGCCGCTGCGTCTGGCCTGCGCCCGCGCTGGGGCTCCAGGCAGCTCTCCGCCCCAGAGCCGCCCCAGGCCCACGGGCCGGCGACGTCGCTCCGGTGGACGGCCCTGCCTCCCTGTGCTCCGCCAGCGACCGCTGCCTCACGCCTGTGCCTGGGTGAGGTCCCAGTGACGGACCCGCAGGACCCGGGGGACCCATCTGGCCTGGCCCGGGCCGGCCAGGCTGTCCGCGGCCCCACCTCCGCCCGCTCCATTCTGGCAGGCTGCACTGCGGGACGGGCCGCCCCCCGCGAGCCCCACCCGTCCCCGCAGGGACTACCCCATGTGCTGAGCTCCCCACCCGCCTGCCTTCTCAGCCACGCGGCCCGAGCAGACGCGGTCCACCAGCGACGGGGCCCAGGCGCCGACCTGGCACACAGACGGCCGCCCGCGCCGCCCACCGGCTCCGGAAGCACGCCCACCGCGGCCTCCCGCCCCGCCACGGCCTTGCTTTCCACGCTCACCCACGAGGCCGCCGGCCGTGCACGCGCACACAGCCCCGGTGCCGCGGGAGGCTCCGGGCCCGGTCCCGGCTGACGGCGACGCTCCACAGCTCCTCCCGCGTTAGCGTCTCACAGGCCACGCGTTTGCCAAAACCCGTCACGCTGAGGTCTGTGCTTGAGATCTGGGCGCTTCGCTACGTGAATGTCACCCCGGAATTAAATACGTGAGCCTCGTCAGCGACATGCACGCTGAAGCGTTTAAGGGTGGCTGATGCCTACATCTTACTTGGGAATTCACCTTTTAAAAAAGATGGATTAATGGAGGGATCGCGAAATGGACAGATGGACAGAGATGACATACTTGAGAGGGTGGCTTATCTGGGTGATCACTGAAGAGACTTTTAACTTCTGTTTGAAATGTTTCACAATAAAATATGAAAAATAAGTCACTGGTCTGGGATCCCACTGAGGCCTCAACCCAATGACCGGTCAGCCTATCTGGACCTGAGCCAAATAGTGCTCCCCATCTTAGCAGCCCCTTTCTCTCGAGTGACCGAAAGAACGTGCTTGGTATCCCGTCTCTGGGTTACGACCCTGCCGGAGAATGCAAAATGGTGGTGCGTGTTTTAAACCAAAGAAACACTTGAAAAGTTGTAGTGTAAATATCAATACCGACGACTTACAACTCCATCTATGCTTGTTTTATGTCGAATGGGCCAAATTATAACACGTGGAAGTCATTTTTAAGCGTACCGGGAATAGCCAAACATGATTTAAATAAACTACTACTTAGAAGAAAAAAAGCTAAGGCACCTGAAAGTCAGCTCCTCTCTGTGGACAGGTCTTCGCACCCCAGCTCAAAGCTCCTTCAGCCCAAAGAAGGGGGGCCTTTGTCCGGCTTGCATGCCGCTGCTGCTTCGCCCTGCACCCCAGCTCCGGAGAAGCCAGACCCCTCGCTGCCCCGGACTCGGTGATCCCCCGGATAAGCCACCATCTCGAGGACGTGCTCTCGCCATCTGTCCACGTCTCTATCCGCCCGAGCCGACCGCTCCTTCTGAACCTCACACGCTTGTCTGCAGCACAGGAGGCCAAACCGCTCCGTCACGCCCTCCCTGACAGCCTCCTGGTCCTGGCAGCCAGACCGCTCCCTCTCTGAGTACCAGCCTTTCCCACTAGCTCCTGGAGCCCTGTCACCCAGGAGCTGCTGAGTCCCCAGGACAGAGACAGGAAGCTGGGCGCCCATCCGGACGGCAGCACTGGCCCAGCTGAGAACACGCTGCGGGGACTCGACGAGGGGACACAGAGCTGGCGCTCCACACGAGCTTCCAGCCGCCACCCTGAAAGGCCCTGAATGCTTAAGGGAAGCTGAGCAGTCGCCACGCTGTCCCCACCCCTGCCCCCCCCCCGGGCGGCTCCACAGAACCGTGAGTTCTCCACCCTCAATTCCAGGACGTTTAAAATGGGCCTGAGCTGGGACCTTCACGTCCAAACACTTAGCTTCCTGCAAGTGCGGTCAACGGAGTCAAACAGAAGTCACAGAAGTGCTTGCACCGCAGCAAACGGGGATTCTAAGCACGGCCTGGCCAGCACGTGCACAGAACTGAGACACAGCACAGCGAGGTTAACACGCGTGTCGGCCCACGAGGCCGAGTCTCACCGCAGCCTCCCCTGGGACCCAGCCCTCCGCCTGCAAGCCTGGCCGGCCTCCGGGACGCCTCCGCAGTCCGGCGGGGCCTCCAAACGCCTGAGCTCCGTCCTCCTCAGGCCCCTGTCCGCACCGCCACTGAGCCTGCGTGAGAAGCACGAGGCAGCTACGCAGGACACGGGCTCCCGGGCCCGGCACGTCGCAGGCCCCCCCACGCTTCAGAGCCCAGCGGACGCCACGGAGCGAGCGGCGCTGACCCGCTGGGGATGCCGGTGTCCAGCGACAAAGGGGCTTCCAGTCGCGTCGGCAACCAGTTTACTAAGCTGTTAGGGCTGAATACCCAGAAGTCAGCAACGTGGTTATAATTTATGCAGAATAAGCATAAAGTCGGCTTTTTAAAGTAAATCTTTCCATTAAAACACTGCATGAACCACCTGTTTTTAAGGAGAATGTACCCTTTTTCACAGATGATAACTTGTTAGAGACACCGTCAACTGGAACATGACGAGTCTCCTCAGAGGGATAAAGCGCTGGCGCTGCGTGCGGGCCCCGCCCCCGCCCCTGGCCGCGGCCTGCACCTCGGCCCTTCCTGGCCACGGTCAGTCACACCAGCGCCCTGCGCAGATCCGCCTCCCACCTCTGCCACTCTCCACGACACGATCCAGGACTCGAGTTGAAAAAGAATGACAGAAACACTACCTCGCCCGCAAACGTTTACACGTCCAGCTGCAGCCTCTCCCCCACCAGCCGGGACTCAGCGAGGACTTCAGCGGGCCGGCGCCTCGCAGCACGTCCCAGCGGGTAAACGCGTTTCCGTATTTAAAGCATCCCAACCCCGCCGCCCGCCCCTCACGTGGCTGGCTCTGCCGCCCGCCCGCCCGCCCGCCCCCTCCCTTCTAACGGAGACAGAGCACGTTATTGGGGATTTCCTCCAAAAGGCAACTGGAGGTTTCTGAAACACAATTTATAGGTGCGTTGTTTCCATTCATTTTAATTTTAGTGATAGCCTCTGCCCAGAGACCACTGGGCACGGGCAGCTATAAATCAAAGCCCACACACAGCGCTCTGTCCTCCGCTGACGGCCCGTATCAGCTCTAACACGGACACTGATTACTTTTCGATCAGACCATGGGTGCGCACTCTCTCGAATAACCGCACCAAACAAACCTTCACTACATACGAGGCACGATCTTGAACCAGAGGACGCAGGCGTGGTCTTACGGGGGAGTACAGCCTGTGGCAGGGGCCTAGCCACAGGCTCGGCCTCGCTGGCGGGATGACCTTGGGGTGGGTTCTTGACCTCTGTGCGCCTCCGTATCCTCAACTCTTAAACGCAAAGGTGGCCACGAGAAGCCACTCCAGAGAATTTTGCCCGAGATGACGAGAGGCTGAGCAGAGGCTCCTGAGCAACGTCCCCACACGGGGCCTCGGCACCAGGGCCCTTTCACCATCGAACGTCGCGGGCGACCTCTGTCAGTTCTCTCTGCCGCCCCCACGTGGACCCCTGGACTGTCACATCCGCCACCCGCCCAACTCTCAGGGCGCCACACACCTGACGTCCGACACCCACCCTGGCCCAGCCCAACCCATTCCTCCCGCTGTGGCCCCTTCTCCAGTGAGGTCACTGCCATCGCCCTAGTGCCCAAAGCCAACAACGCAGCCTCACGCCTGACCCTGCAGCCCCTTACTCTACTGACCCCCAAATCCTGGTGATGCCGCCTCAGAGACACCTCTCGTTTCACTGCTCTGCTGCCCACACTAAGCCAGCTGGACCCTCATTGCTTCCTGCCCGCACGCACCCCAAGTCCAGCCCGCCCTCCGCGTGCACGCACCCCAAGTCCAGCCCGCCCTCCGCGTGCACGCACCCCAAGTCCAGCCCGCCCTCCGCGTGCACGCACCCCAAGTCCAGCCCGCCCTCCGCGTGCACGCACCCCAAGTCCAGCCCGCCCTCCGCGCACCGCGGGCCCCGCTCGGCCGCGCGAGCTCGCTGTAATTTACGAGCGGGCGGGCGGGCAGGTGTGCCGCAGCTCCCGCGGACTCGTTCCCTGTCAAGGATTACGCATTGCCGCCCGCTGAGGCTGACCTTGCTGCGAGCCGCTCTCTGGCCAGTGCAGCGTGAGTGGCTGTGACACGCTGCATCCTAGCTCAGCTTCACGTGGCACCAGGAGCTTCCGCCAGCCCGTTTCTGCTGTCGGCCATGACAAAGCCCGGAAAGCAACTGCATGTCTTTCAAATGCGGGCCTGGGCTAGGGACCCACGGAGCTGCCGGGGCTGCCGGGAACAGAGCCACAGCCCACCTTAGCCTCCTGCGGCACGGGACCCGGTGCTGTCTCGCCCTTGGAGAGCCGAGGGCCGTCTGTGAGGCCTCGATGGCTGGTCCATCCCCCAGTGAGCACGGGCAGGCCCTGCCCTCCGGAGCCCCAGGGGTGGCAGGAGGCAGTGCAGTGGAGGTGGGAGGTGGCCGTGACGCGTGGCAGGGCACTCAGAGCCGGAAGCCAGGCCCTCCCCAAAGCAGACGGCCGTCACTCTGGCCGCTTCCCATCAGTGCCCCAGCATGGCATGCTTCCCCTCTGGTGCGGCGTGCGATGGCCACAGCGCCCGACCAGCCCACGTCCGTGCCCACAGCACAGCTGCAGCACCCCGACCAGCCCACGTCCGTGCCCACGCCGCAGCATCCCGACCAGCCCACGTCCGTGCCCACGCCGCAGCTGCAGCGCCCGACCAGCCCACGTCCGTGCCCACGCCGCAGCACCCCGACCAGCCCACGTCCGTGCCCACGCCGCAGCACCCCGACCAGCCCACGTCCGTCTGCCTGTTGCACCATCAGCTACTAGAAACTGTCTCCCCCAGGCCCCTTCCTCATCCAGTGCACTGCGGTCCTGTTTCAGGGGTGCCACCTGTCTCCCTGGCAGTTGGCGGCACCCTGGGGACAGGGCCTGTCACTCTCTGTGCCCCGCTCCCTACACGCCTCGCAGAGCTGGCCCTGAATCTGTTCGTGTGTGGGTTTTAAGACGTCACTGTTTAGAAATACTCACACAGTCCGTTCTCATAAAATCATTCCTGTCTGAACACAGAACACCAAACTTCAACGCTCTGATCACCAGACAGGAAGGAGCCGGTTCCGGAAACAGAGGCCGGAGATGACCCCGAATTCTACTGAGGAGACTAAGAGCCAGAAGACCTTACAGACACATAAACGCCACTGCCCTAGCGGTGTGACTAATGGCCGCACAACCGCCCCTCTGGGGCAAACAGGCCACCGTGAGTGCTGATTTTATGGCTCCATCGTTCCTGAATTATGCAGGAAGATCCCCTCCCTGGCTCTCCCCTGGCCCTCAGGCAGAATGGCACTAGACCATTCTCTAGCAAGTCAGCTCTAAGAGCTCTGTCCCCAATCGGTAGCAAAAGCAGAAGTGACCCCATCGGAGCCCGGAGCTCAGGGAAAAGCCACAGCAGGACGGTCAGGAGAGTCCTGTTCGCGCCAGGCCCTCAAAGTCAGGGACTTCTGAAGGTGCTGGGAGATGCAGGGCCGCCCAGCTCCCCGACACCCGCTCACCGTGTGGGCGGTGGGATCTGGAACTGCACGCGCTGCCCCCACCCCGGCGGCCACGGCCCGGGCCACAGTGACTGTGCAGCTGGCTCCCGACGGCACGGCAAGTCTGCCAGGACGGACGGAGGGGGCCGCCATCCTCCCTGGGACTCGGGGAACACGCAGGAGCACCAACGGAGGGAGGCGAGGGACCCCGACTGCGTGAACAGAAGCAAGGAGGCTGGGTGGGGGGTGCTGCGCAAGAACAGGGGCCCGTCCGGCTCTGATCCTGGTCAGGGCACCTGGTGACCCTGAGACCTTGGGGACCCTGCTCCCCACAGCAGGCGCCCCTCGTCTGAACCAGGAACACCAGTGCCCGCCAAGGGGTTGCCAAGCGCACGCACACCTGACAGTGGGCAGAGCCCGCTTGCCCCGGGTCAGAAGCCCACGGGGCGGATGAGGCCCTGGGAACCGGCGGCCCCTGCCCGCCCGAGTGGCAGCCACGTGTGCTAAGTGCATCGTGGGACAAGGGTTACCAGCGAGCGGTGCGGCTGAGCCGTGGGACTTATAAATGGGTCACGAAGAACATTTTAACATAATTTGCTTTCCAGGCACAGAGAACCATGTCAATCAATCCTACGAAGCGACAGAGGAAAGAGCCTCGCTGGCGGCTTACTGGCAAAGCAAGAAAAACAGGCTCTACAGTGAGCTAATCTGTCTCTCACAAAAAAGGGGAGGGGCTGGGACTGGATCACTGTGTTTCAGTTCATTCATTCCACAATCGTCCGTGTTAACCGCGGGCCGGCCGTCTCGGACGCCAGGTGCTCGACATACACGGTGGAGTCGAAGGCCAGGCCCCTCCTCACAGCTGTCCCACCCACCAACCGTGTGGATCCCTGTACTTAGTGGCGCTGAGCGCCTGCATGGTCACACGCACAGCGGACCGCTCGGCTCTCCAGGCACTTCGTTCTGGAGCTAAGTACACGAGATCACGGTAGAAAGAATCCAACAGCTGTAGTCTCCTTTAACTGAAATCCTCCCATTAAAATGTCCCAAGTAGTCCACACCGAGGAGAGCTGAGTGTCACTGAGCGGGGGAGGGAAGAACCTTAAGCCAGAGGCCTCCTGGTTTAGAACCTGCTGACACCCCGGGAGAGGTCAGAGAAAAGCAGGCGCACCCATGTGCAGGCTCACACCCCTAAGGGCCCTCGGTAGGTGGCCACTCAGCTGGGAAACCACTGCCTTGCAGGCGGGGGTCCTGTCCGCTCGCTCCGCTTAGCGTCCGGCGTGTCAGAGAAGTCTCAGGCTGAGCCTCTCCCGTGAGCACCATCCCCGTAGACGCCTGATGATCACGTTTCTTCAGCTCTAAAGGGCGCTGATCACTCGCTGACCCCACATGCAGAAGGGGACACCGGGCGAGGAAACCTACGTACCAAGAGTCACAAACGAGAGGGGCAGAGCCGGGCCCCGGGCCCTCCCCTCCAGCAGGGAGGCTGGCTGGCACCAGGGAGTGACCCAGCGTCGACAGGTGTGGCTTCGGCGGCTGCTTTCCACACACCAGCATGCAGCTAAGAGGAAGTCTGCAGATCCTGGAATCCTTTGCAAAATCATACACTTGATGTCCAAAAAGACAGGGAAAAAAAGCAAAACTGTGTTACTGCTTCCTCAACACATAATGGAACGTGCAGAAACGTTAAGTAAAGACAAACAGAAACGTGTGTACAGTTCCCTACGGGGGCTGCGATGACTCGGGGTCGCGGCACCTTGGAGGCGGGGTCACGCCCAGGCCGGGGGCACGGGTGCTGGCGCCAGACGGCCCTGCCTCTTAGCGGCAGGGTGACCTCGACGCGCAAAGTCAGAGCCTCGTCGTCTGGGCTGTGAAAGGGACGGGGCTGGCGACCTTCCACGCAGACCCAGACACGCGGCCGAGAAGGGGACGCCGGCGCTGCGAGCCCAGCGGGCACGCAGCCCAGAACACGCCGCTGTCGGACGCCCCCGCGTCCAGGCCAGGCCCCCAGAGCACCCACCAGGTGTCCCAGCCACTGTGCTTCCCCTGCCCCCCTCGCCCACCCTCCACACGACACGGCAAATGTCCTGACTGTTACCCTGAACCCGCCCGCACACACACCGTCACAGAAAGACCAGCTCAGAAAATCGGCAGCAGAAGTACAGATGCCCCTAACGGGTAACAGAAAGAAAACGTGATCGCGTCTTAAGACAGCTCCGAAGCCATGACTGTACAGCAGGTCGCCCCCCAGAGACGGGAGCAAGTGTGAGAGCCGCAGGGCAGGCCAGGCCGCGTCCGGCGGGGCGACCCTGGGACGAACGGGTCTGCAGCAGTGGGGGGCCCAGCAAACGGCGGCACGTGCCCCCCAGTGCCGGACGCTGCGCGGCCACTGGACGCTGCGTGCGGGGGGCTGTCTCGTCACGGGGAGGGGCATGGCCGACTGCTGGACAAGGATGTGCACCGAAGTGTCTCAGCCTAAATGAGCTTCTGTTTTGAAAATGATCTTTCATATTACATATTTAATATGTGAGGATGATTTTTATTTAAAACAACTCATTATACTCTTTTCTGGCACAGAGGTATTACATAATTCATACCGAGGGAGAAAACAAATTTCTCTATTGCTCTGCTTTGCTCCCAGCATCTAGTGGGAAGGAGGTAAGGGACAAACGAGAGGCAAAGCCACCGCGAGTCCCGCCTGCTGCGTCTGAGCTGGGCGTGGGTGGGGGCAAGCGTCTGAGCACCTGACCGAGAGAGGCTGGGCTCCCCAGGGAGGGGGCGCAGTGATGCGCCCACCGTGAGTTGGGCAGGATGAGAGACCAGACCTCTAGGGACAAAAAGGCACCTGTAAGAAACTCCTGGTGACAAAAGGAATTATTTTTGGAACACAGATGTTTAGCAATCGATTTTAAATTATTTACATAGCTCTTCTGTAAACCCCTGCTGAGGCTCCAAGTCTCCACTGAGGTCTGCTACACACTGAAGTGCCTTATTTAAGGTAAAACTGAAGCAAAAGAGGTAAACTCCCCCAGGGGGCTAGTACAAGGAGAAAAGGGGCGATGCACGAGCGCCAGGGTCCCACCTGAGGCCCCTTCACCACAGCCTCCCTGCCGCTCCACGGCACAGCGAGGCATCTCGCCCCACGGCCATGCGAGGCCAGACCTCCCACGTCCTCCCCGTCCCAGGGAACCCCTCTCAAAGCCCAGCCCTATCCTAGCGGCCCCCCTGCATGGCCCTCCCTTATCGCCACCTCCAGGCTACCAGAGGGTCCACCTCCGGGGCCTTAGAGTGCACCCCAAATGAGCCTCACACGTGTCACCACCTCCCCTACCACCGCCCATTCCGCACCACCGAGCCTGCCCTCAACCACAAATCCCCCTCCCCCCCCGCGAAGGCTTCCTGCCTCCCCAGAAGAGCCGGGGGGAGTTTTTGGAAAGCCAAAGTCAGACCGAGTCGGGCTGTGCGAGGGACCTTCCAGCGGCTCCCAGCACGCGTGGGAGGAAGGCTTTGTGCTGCGGGCCTGGGTGCCTCGCCCCCGCGTGCTCCCGCGTCCCCCCGCGTCCCCCCCGTCCTCCCCACCCGTGGCAGCCCGTGGCCTTCTGTGCCAAGCTCCTCCCCCGGGGAGGGCCCCGGACGGGCCCGCGGCTGACTCCTCACCCTTCCATGCGAGCTGCTGTGTCGCTGCACCAGAGGGGCCACCCGCACACCAGTGCAGGCGGCCGCCTCTCCCACCCACCTGGCCCCGCATGTCCGAGGTGGGAGCCACGAGTCCCAGGCGGCCACTGGGCAGCCGAGACCTGGCCCGGCTGAGACGCGCCTTCAGCGTGACACCGAGCCCGGGTCTCAGAG
>CM053503.1:933173-960926 GCA_028627145.1 Eidolon dupreanum | reverse complement strand
ACAGAACACTAGCACACTGAATGTAGCAACCCAGTAAAAGGATTAGGCGTCATGACAAATGGGATTTTTCCCAGGAATTCAATCAACATCCATGAATATAATTCACTACGTTTACAGAATAAAGGACAAAACCACACAGTTATCTCAATCGACACAGAAAATGCGTTTGACAAAATTCAACACCCTTTCATGATAAAAACACTCATCGAGCTAGGAATAGAAAGAACTTTCTTTCTGATAAAGAGCGCCCATGAAAAACCCGCAGTTAACATCATGCTTAATGGAGAAGGCTGTCTGCTTCTCCATTTCCGGTCCGCATTGTCGGGCTCTGGCCGGGGCAGTTATGCGAGAAGATGAAGCAAAAGGCCTCCTCAGTGGAAACGAAGAAGGAAAACGACCTCTCTTTGCAGCTGGTATGATCTCGTGTACAGAAGTTTCAAAGGAATCCACTTAAAAAAGCTAATCAGCGAGTTCGGCAGGGCTGTAGAGTAGAAGGTCAAGACGCAGAAATCAGTTGTATTTCTATACACTCGCTACGTGTAATCCAAAAAAGAAACCATGAAAACAATTCCATTGATGATAGCATCGAAATGAATAAAATAAATAGGTATACATTTATCAAAAAGTGTAAGATCTATACTCTGAGAACTACAGAACGTTGTTGAGAGGTGCTAAGGAAGACTTAAACAAACAAACGGAAAGGCCTCCAGTGTTGATGGGCTGGAAGAGTTAGTGTGGACACAGCAGTCTTCCCCAAATTGGCCTAAATAAAGATACACTGCAATCCCGGGCACAACTGTCGCCGGCTTTTCGGCAGAAATTGACAAGTTTGTCTTTGAATTGCTATGGCAATTCAAGGGATCCAGAAGAGCCAAAGTGCCCTTGAAGAAGAACGAAGCTGGAGGACGACACTTTATGATATCAAAACTTGTCACAAAACTATAATAACCGTGGAAGTGTCCTTCTGGCAAATGGACGGACAGGTGGATCAATGGAGGAAAATTGGAGTCTCGAAATAAACCTTCCTTTTTATGGTCAATTGATTTTTGACAAGGATGCCAGGACCGCTGAGCGGGGAAATGGTCTTTTACAACGAATGGTGCTGTGACCACGAGGTAGCGACACGCGGGAAGACAGGGTTCCCTCCTCTCTCCACAGACAGAAGCGGGAGGAATCACAGACCAGCTGGAAGACTCGCGTGTGAACACACGGGCGAGTCCTCATGACCTTGGGTCGGGCCGTGGTTTCTTAGGTATGACACCAAAAACAAGCGACGGAAGGGAAAATAGGTAATTCGGACCACATCCGAATAAAACTTTTGTGCTGTAAACGATACTCTCAAAGTAAAAGGAAGTCTGCAGAATGGGAGAAAACATTGGGAAATCATAAATCCGATGAGAGATTTAACGCCTGTAATATGTAAAGAACTCTTATAACACAGGAAGTGTAATTAAAAAATGGGTCAGCTGAATAGACATTTTTCCAGCGAAGGTACACAGATGGCAACAAGCCCATGAAGAGCTTGTCGACATCATTAACCAGTGGTGATGCAGCCCGGCCCCAGAGACGGGCACTTTGCCTCCACGTGACAAGCTTCAGTCAGCGTGGGGATGGAGGAGCAGAGACCAGCGTTGGTAAGGAGTCGTAGGACTAGACGTATCCTGTGTCATTGGGGGGAATGTAAACATGTGGCAGCGTTGGCGTGTCACTCAGTTTCTGAGTGAGCCCGCAAAAGCTCGCGTAGGAAGTTCATCGGAGCGTCGGTCGCCACAGCCAACGAAAACCAGGAGCCAACCCGAACGTGCATCATCGGTGAGTGAGTAAAGGATGACGCGGCCGGACGGTGGGGTCTTATTCAGCTGTAGAAAGGATTGCAGCACTGACAGGCGCTGTGACATGGGCGAACCGCGAAACCTTTATGCTGGGTGAAGGAAGCCAGGCCCAGAAGGCCACACGGGTCTGGTTCCATCTGTATGAAATGTCCAGAGTAGGCAGATTGGTAGAGCCAGACCTTAGGTTGGTGGCGGCTTGTGGCTTGGGGCCAGAATGGGCGGGGTCGGGATCGACTCTTAATGGGTACAGGGTTTCTTTCGGGGGAGGGGGGACAGAACGTTCTATAATTAGGTTGCGGTGATAGGTGTACAAGCTAGCGAATATGCCTGAAGCCACTTTAAGTGGCTGCATTGTGAGATGTGTGAACTGTGTCTGAACAAAGCTGTTTATAAAGGAAGCAGAAGCCCTGTCTCCTCGGGGCTCATCACGGTGTCAGTCTCGAGAGCGTGGCTCATTTCTTACCCGCGCTCGCCAGGGCCGCGCCTGTGTTTCGGCCTCCCAGCCTGTTTCTGTTGTCGTCAGAATTTGGTGTAAAACCAGCAGAATCATTTTCAGACCAAAATATGATCCTTGCCCTCCGCGAGGCCACCGTCAGGTGCTGGACGTGGCGAGGTCTGCTTTCCTGCTGTCTGCCACCTGCCAGGGCAGGGCAGAGGAGGACACAGGCCAGTTAGGGACCCAGGCGAGCTGTCACAGCTGTGGGTGATGGTGCTGCTGTCGCGAGTGACGTTGGTCTGTAGGCTCTTCGGTCCTGTTTCCTCAGGCTGAGGTATAAATGTCATGGGCGCTCCATGGAGGGAATGAGGACGATTCCTTCACTTTCGGGGCCAGGTCCCCTTCCCTCCCTCCAATGTTCACCCACCATAAAGCCTGTGGGTGCGGGTGACAGGGAGGAAGGCGGAGTGGCGTTTTTGCCAACTGTATTTTGAGCCTTGAGGCAGTGGTTTTGGTGCAGTTTTGTTTCCCCTTCCTGTTGCTTGTCTTGATTCGGAGGAAACACTGGCAGATGGCCGGTTTGGTGGCCGCCATCGTCTTTAGCTCCCTGCGTTTCCTCCATCCAGAAATACTTTCTGCCTGAGCCCTGTCAGCCGTCCATTCCCGTGTCCACACTGTTAGCGTCCGTCACCAGGTCTAGCGAGTGACATTCTGTTCAGAATCGTTTTCTCCAAAGACAAAAAGCCAGGCAGGATTACGGCCCCAGCATCCCTCCGAGCGCCAAGCAGAGGCCCGGAGCAGGAGCGGACCCTGGGCTCAGGCAGGTGAGCCTGCCAGGTGGGCGCCGCAGGCTCAGGCGGTGGGGCAGGGTGCCCCAGGTGGTGCAGCAGGGGTGTCCTCCCTTTTCGGGTGCTCTGCATAGCCTCTCTGGTCAGGAGCTCGCCCGGGCCTGGGGCCAGCAGGCTTTTGGGTCGTCCTCCGATGGCCTCTGTCACCCAGCGAGCCTGCGGACACCGGACGAGCGGAGCGTGAGACAGGCTGGCAGTGATCGCGGACCTTCCTGGAGCTCCGGACGAGGCTGTCAGCCGCTCGGCTGCACCAAGCGTCCTGCGTCGGGCCTGCAGGGGACGCACGGCCCAGCGGAGCAGGACGCCGGTCGGGAGCGCTTCCCGGCCCGGCGAGAGAGTGTGTCGTCCGCCTGCCACTCACACGCCGCCCGCCTTGGCCCGAAGAATCTTTCCAGTTTTCAACTCCAAGTAAATGCAGACTCACTAGCGAAAAGCATGCTCCCAGAGACCCCCGGAGACCCCCAGAGACCCCCGGAGATCCCCGGAGACCCCCGCAGACGGGCCGCTCCCCAGGCGAGTGTCTCACACCTCACAAGCAGTGTCTGGTTTCTGTGCCGGGGGGACAAATGGGGCTCTTCGGTGGACTCGTGGAGAGGGGTGAGGGCTTTGTTCACGCTGCAGGTGTGTTCTCTGTTTCCCCTTAGTTTTGAGGAAAGGACCTCTGAGCGTCCATTTGCCCCAACTTTGGTTTTTGAGTCTTGGTTGAACGTCTCAAACTTTGTAAGGATTGATATTGGATGCCTTTTATTCTGTTCTTCAAAGATCAAGGAGAAAATTGACTCATTTTTTCAAAATAGAAGAACTTTTTTTCCATCTTCCAACTACCTTATAGTTCATTGGATCTTTTTATAAGACATATTATCAGATCTTAATGATTTTAATTTCTTTCTGTATCTAAAACATTTTGCTGTTTTATCTTCCTAGGAATCATTTATATTATTACTCATCAATTATTCCTAATTTTGATTAAAAAAAAGACTAAAATAATGAGAATTGAAGAATAAGAGATGGAATCATCTAGAAGAATTATGTAACAGTGAAATAAACCATCTCTTTTATATGATACTTCAGTTTTCTTATTGTGTTTCCCAAATGATCCCATTATCTTTCAAGAAAGTATAACGGAAGTCTGGGGACATTTTTGTCAGTTTTTTCTTTCTGTTTTTATGTTTGAAAGCTTTTATTGAACACAGTAGAGAGTTTAGAATTTTTTGTTTTCCATTCATAATAACGAAGAGAGGAAACTTGGCAGAGGAAGACTGTGGCCCATTGTCAGACGGATCAGAGGGTGACTACAGAGAGACGAGGAGCTGCTCTCTAGATGCCGATGATGGTGGTGAAATCGCTTATATAAGCAAATTCTCAGACCGCAGGTCCTCAGCCGAAGACGTGAGAAGGATGGTCTCAGACTCAGGCGTCCGTGAGTGAACGGCGTAATTCCAGGAACGTGAGGGAAATACTGTTTCTCATCCAGCTCGTGGTTCAACGGGGGGGGTGGGGCTCCCTCCATGGTGTTTCGTGGCAAGGATGGGGACCAGCCCCTTCTGCTAAGAGGATACCTGGCAGAGTTCTCTTGTCCTTCATGGTGGTGGGGTCAGGCTGAGACGTGAACGGATCAGTGCCGAAGGCAGGCGCGTGTTCAAGAGGCGATTGGAAGGGGCGAAGGGAAGTCGTGGAAATGGAAGAGATCGTGGCGTGGCCGCTCAGCGCCCTCGGCGTTCGTCAGTCCGAACGTCCCTCGCAGTTCTGCAGCAGAGGTCACTGCCCTCTCTTCCGTGAAACTGTAAGCTGCAGCAGTTGAGAAAGATCGAATTCCGAAGGCACGTGTGAGAACCAGGAGCACCCAGTGGAGCTCGTCAGAGATGTATTTGGAATCTGGAGGCAGGATTGTTTCGACAGTGCAGGTGCCGGATGAACCAGAAGTCACGACAGGCCGGAAGTGGCAGCGATGACTCTGACCCGTCCTCGGTGTCTCCGGTGCTGGAGAGACCCAAGTGCGGCCACGGGTTGGTGCGGGAGCGCTGCTTTGCTTTCAGAGGACGTTGCTCACTTTATGCCGTCAAAACTAGGGAAGTGTGGGCGGAAATGGAGTTCCCCCTGTTTAAAATCTTATTAAAATTTCTAACAAAGTTTTCTTTACCTTTTAATTCTGAATTCTACAAATCGTTTTTAAAATGACTTAAGATACATAAACATAAAAAGGACTTATTGGACGCAGTTGACAAACAGCGATCGTTTTTCATGGCGTGCCGTGGCTTCATGGAGCTGCCAGTGGAGTGTCCCCTGGTGGTCCCCTGGTGGTCCCCTGGCGTGTTGGAGAGCCTTCCGGAGTGGTGGCTCTGCAGGGCAGTGACAGGTGGGCTGGGAGGGGCACTCTGTCCCCCTCAGACGCGGCCAGGCCCCCGAGAGCAGAGAGAGTCCGTGGCTGTTCTAAGGCAGTGGGTGGCAGAAAGGCCTCATGTCCCCTGCCTGCACTCGGCACAGCACTGGCGACCTGGCGGTCGGCGGCTGGCCCGGCTGGAGGCGGGCTGCGGCGCGGGCTTCGCGGGCGGGCCGCTTCCCCTGTGGGGCCGGAGCCCGTGTGCGTGTCGCAGGCAGCCTGGTGGTTTTTCCAGTTGAAAGCTTGGCGCTGTGATAAGTTAGCCTGCAAGACCTGGGCCCGGGCCCGGGGCCCGTCTCCCTCCCCTTCCCGTCCCTGGGAGGGGTCGAGACCCGGAGTGACTCATCGTCGTCGTCCTCGTCGACGGTGTGTCGGGCTCCGCTCCCAGCGTTTGTGCGCGTTTGGCCTCCGGTGGGACCGCACGTCACAGCTGGGAAAACGGGGCTCGCTGATGAGGCAGCGTGGCCAAGGTCATGGGCTTCCCGCAGGTGGGGCCCCGGGCCTGGGAGGGGCGGTGGAGCCGCGGTTCCCTCCGTCCGTCCGTCCCGCCTGGCGGGCCGTTCCCGTGAGAGGCTGGGCACGGGGCGTCTGCTTGTTGCGCTTTTTTGTCTTAGCTTTGTGTCGAGGTGTTTTTTTCCATTCTCTACGAAGGCGTCTTATCGACTCCTGGCGCACGCTCTACCACTGTGGTCCGCTTCTCCGGGGAAGTCCCGAGGACTGTCGCCGCCCCGGCCCCGCCGTCCGGGCTGCCGCGCTGTGCCGTGGCGCCAGCCGCCCGGTGCTTGCTCCAGTAACCAGATGGAGCAGCACGCGAGGGTTCGGGCTGCATGAATATTTAACAGCCTTTTCGGATCCAGAAAAGGAGCCCTCCGCACGTCACCGGTGTGCCGCCGTCAGGGAGGCGGTGGCGCTGGCCGGCCCCGGCCACGGGCGCTCGCTCCCCGGCCCTGCGGAAACGCGTCTGGCTCCAGCGGTCCCGAAGGCGCCCTGCTGAGAAGTCACGCTTGCCCTGACTTTGCTGTTCTAAACAGATCTGTCCCAAATAGAAAGGCAGATCAATCTAATTACTTATGAAGCTTCTCCTTGAGGGTGAGTGAATTATGGAGGAGAAATGAAGTATCTGTCACCGGTGAGTTCATTTCGGGGCTGAACGTGAGATTAATTTTCTTCCGAAGATGAGGTGCGGGCTGCCGGGTGGAGGTAGGGGAGCCCCCACCCGGGGGAGCCCGCACCCGGGGGAGCCCGCACCCGGGGGAGCCCCCACCCGGGGGAGCCCGCACACGGGGGAGCCCTCGCCCGGCCCCGCACCGTGGCAGAGCGCGTGTTCTAGGGCCCAGTGGGAGGGAGCTGGCGTGCCGATGGCAGCAGAAAATGGCGTTGAGCGGAAGCCAGAGGCCCTCGCGGGTGCCGGGGCACGTGAGTCGTGAGGGAGAGAGCTAGCTGCGGCTAACGTGATTGCGAGGAGGGGCGCTGCTCCGGGGGCTGCGTGCCCAGCGTGTGGTGCTCCTGCTCGCCGCGGCCTCCCCGCGGCGCTCGTCCTGGGCCGATCCCGAGCCTCGCGCCCGCTTCTCACTAGCCCGGGGCGCGGGCCCGGAAGGCACCTGCCCCCGCAGCCCCCAGCCGGGGGGGGGAGCAGCTTTGGTGGCTTTTCTTCATGTGACACAGTCGCAGTGTATCTCATTGGACAGAGACCAACTCAGGGAATGAAGATTTCTTGTGGAGGAGGCTTCGAAGGTCCCCGGCAAGGACACGGGTACAGAATCGCGGGGCACGCTGCCGCTGGCCATTACGGAGCAGGCGTCGCGATCGACGGGACGAGGCCGGCTTTCCCCACCCCCATCCCGTCTGATCGCTCTGGACCCGTCGATGGACTGATCGATCAGCAGTGCATCCACCTACCTCCCTGTCTCCCTGCCTGACAGGAGCCTGCCTCCCTGGTCACCTGTGTAATTCACTGGCGTTCCGTGTAGTCACAGGGTGCAGCCACACTACGATGGAGCCTCTTCAGAATCTGTGGGCCGGTCATGACTTTGGTCAAAATGGAATCGCTGTCTTCTGGTCTGTTTCCCGTTCCAGCCCAAGTCTACAGACTCGGGAAGCGGTGTGGGCGCTGGCACGTGGGCGTGTGAGACCTGCTCTTCGCTCTTAGGTAGTTTGAATCTCAGGCGGGTAGCGGTGGTTCGTCAGCGTCCGGCGTCCGGCAGTCGTCGCTGGGAGCTGGAGCAGCGAGGCGCGTTCGCTGCGAGGAGGGGGTGGCAGCAGGGGGTGGCATCGGGGTGGCAGCAGCTTCTGTGTAGCGCCTGGTGCCAGGAGCTTTGGCGGAGCTTGTCGTTCGGTCGCCACCCCGTGGAGTCCACGCTGTTTTCACCCCCAGTTTGCAGACCAGCAGATCCAGACACAAAGAGATGAAATCGGTTGATCAAGGTCCTCAAGCTGCCGGCTGTCGGCGCCAGGACGCCAGCCCGGGCCGTCTCCTGCTGTGTGACGGCATCTGTCTTTACGGGGAAGAGTGTGAGCGTCAGGTGGACCCTGGGGGCCGGCGAGGTCTCTGGGCTGACTCCGGCGGGAGGTGGTGGTGGCGGGTGGTGGCGGGCAGCGGGCTCAGCGGTGGGCACGTGTGTTTGCTGATGGGTTGGATGGAGGCGACAGGGAGGTTGGCTGGGGGCGACCTTGCGGCTTGCCTTCACCGACGGGGAGGATGGAGTTGCCACTGCGGGGACACGGGGAGCTCGGTCCTGGTGTGACCGCCCCTGTCGCCTGTCGGACGTGCCACACATCCAGCGCTGCTCTGTCTTTGCCTGGGGTCCCAGCCGCTCTATTCGCTGAGCCTCTGTCCTCATTTCCTGTATGGGCTCAGGGACAATTTGGCGGCGAGTTCAGAGGACCAAGGAGACGAGGGTGGCAGCAGCTTCGTTCCGTGCAGCGGTCCTCGTGGGCGTACACGCGTGACGGAGGAGGGCGGACGCCACGCTGGCAGCAGAGCACAGCGCCTTCGACACGTCCTGCGTCTCCCCGACACGGGCGGGCGAAGCGGCGGGGGCAGCGAAGCACCCCGGTCCCGTCGTTCTGCCGTCCCCCTCCCCGGTGTCCAGAGGGGCTTCAGTCTGCCGCTCTCCCTGGAGACGCGAGCCCGCTCACATCCCTTGCAGGTTTCCAGGCCGAGGGTTCGCCACGGGACGCGGGTGTGAGCTCACGTGTGCCCTCGTGGATGCGCACAGCGTCCGCCTGTCACGGCCTCGGGCCCGCCCTCCGCTCGCTCCTCCGCCTGAGACGCGCCCTCCGCGAAGCAGAGACGAGGCTTCCCGCTCTTTTCCCGCCGGGAGGCTAATGGCCGAGTCCATCCTAGCGCCGCGAGGTCTTTGAGATAAAATCTCCAAGTCCACGTGCATCATCGTTGCAGCTCTAGTGGTAATTGTCTAAGTCGTCGTCGTTGCAGTAACAGTAGCTACAGCATTTAGCCGGGGAAACGTGAAGATGCTCTGAAGCAACAGCACCTTCGGGGCTGAGCAGCAGCCCCTGGCCTGGGCCTTCGCCGCGGGCTTCGCGGTTCACGTGCTGTGTATTTCCCGAGTGATCACGGGGCCACGGCACCGCCTGGGGCGGCGTGGGCTGGGGCGTGGGGCAGCGGCGGGGCGGCCAGCCCCACACAGCCGCGCTGCGCCCGGGCGGGGGACGGGAGGGGCTGTCACCAGCCCTTGGCGCGGGTTCTGAGCCCACGGAGCTCGACTGTTCGATCATGTGTCGTTAGGGACCGGTGCGTTTTGTCAGCTGTCCAGTTACAGCAGGAGCGTACCGTGGGCAGCCTCTCCGCGGTGACGGATGGCCTTTTTCTTTCCGAGTCGTACAAAATGCATAAACCTGATTTACAGCCGGTGGATCGTGCCGCTCGGAGCACAGGGCCTGAGTGCAGAGCTGTGCTTAGGAGGCAGTGTCTGTTCTTCGGGTGTCCTGACACGCCAGTTCCCGGGGACGCGCAGGCGGTGACGCCGGAGGCTGCCCCCGTCCCTGGACGGCTGCCCCTGTCCCTGGGCGGCTGCCCCCGTCCCTGGACGGCTGTCCCCGTCCCTGGGCGGCTGTCCCCGTCCCTGGGAGGCTGCCCCCGTCCCTGGGCGGCTGCCCCCGTCCCTGGGCGGCTGTCCCCGTCCCTGGGCGGCTGCCCCCGTCCCTGGGCGGCTGCCCCCGTCCCTGGGAGGCTGCCCCCGTCCCTGGGCGGCTGCCCCCGTCCCTGGGCGGCTGCCCCCGTCCCTGGGCGGCTGCCCCTGTCCCTGGGCGGCTGCCCCCTTCCCTGGGCAGCTGCCCCTGTCCCCTTCCCCTTTCATTTTGTTTCGCCAGCGACGACGTGTGGCTGGAACTGTCATCACGTTAGGAGTGGCGGGTGACAGGGGGAAGCTCCTTGTCAGTTTTGGAAGCAGGCTCTGTTCCGCCAGGCTCACGGCCCAGGGCACGCGGCCCTCCGGTGGGCAGATGCCACCAGGGGCTCCGTGAGCGTGCTCTGGTCCAGGTCACCGGTGAGCCCTGCATGCCCTTGACGCTCCACAGCTCACGTGTCCATCGTCGGCCACTCCCTCCTCTACAGCTGTCTCCTTGGTTGGCTCCTGGCCTTGCCGCCCCTGGTCCCCACTAGCGTTTCCTCAGCCTTCGTCTGTCCAGGGAGCCCATGGCTGTCACTAGCCGCTTAGCACCGTGAGTGGTGGCGGTGGCTTCTTTGTCTTGGCGTCTACGTGCTCGTCCCGGACCTGGCCCAGGACAGGGACTGTCCAGGTGCTGTTGGACCAAATGGCTTTTGTGGGACTGCTCGTCACCTTTGCTTGTCACCCAGGGAGGGCTGACCCCCGGCGCCGGGTCTCCCGGGACCGTCGCCTGCAGCCCTTCAGTGGGCCTGGCGATTGACCTTCTGTCTCCCCGTGGAGACTGAGCCCTGCGGCCGGCGTACGTCTGCGGTGACTGCAGCCGTGGGGGCAGGACGGGGGCAGGACGGCAGAGCAGGTGCTTCGCGTGCGAGGGCCGGCGGGGGAAAGGCACAGAGCCCTGGTGGGCGCAGACGGGGCCTGCCGGGTCAGAGGCCTGGCCTGTGGGGCTGGGTGTCCTTCTGGGTCCCCTTCGGCTGTGGACCCGGCCTGTGTGTCATAGGGGTTCGGTGGGCGCTGAAGGCCTCAGGCCGGGACAATGCCCAGGTGTTGAGTGGTGGCCCATATGGTCAGTCACGTACGACAGAGGAGGCAAGGATGTACAGTGGGGTAAAGAAGCCTATTCAGTAAATGGTGTTGGGAAAACTAGACAGATACATGCAAAAAAAAAAAAAGGAAACGCGACCACTTGTTCACACCATGTACAAGAATAAACTCAAAGTGCATTGAAGTCTTAATTGTAAGACCAGAAACCGTAAAACTAGAAGAAAGCGTAGGCAGGAAACTCTGACATTGTTCTTAGTAATATTTTTTCTGATATATCCCCTTGGGCAAGGGAAACAAAAGAAAAAATAAACAAATGGGATGACGTCAAACTAAAAAGATTTTTGCACACCTAAGGAAACCAAAAATGAAAAGACAGCCTGTGGAACGTGAGAAGATATTCACCAGTGACATCTGGCAGTGGTTCATATCCAAAGTTTATAAAGAACGCACACAACTTAACATGAGAAAAACAAATAATCCAATTAAAAAGTGGGCTGAGGACTTGAATAGACATTTCTCCAAAGAGGACATACAGATGGCCAATAGACATGAAAAGATCACCAGGATCACTAATCATCAGAGAAATGCAAATTTAAACCACAGTGAGCTGTCACCTCGCACCTGTCAGAATGGCCATCACCAGCACGACAAGTAATAACAAGTGTTAGGTTGTGGGGGGAAAGGAGCCCCCATACACTGCTGGCGGGAGCGTAAATTGCTGCAGCCATTGTGGAAAACTGTATGGAGGTTCCTCGCAAAGTTAAAAATAGAACCACCTTACTACCGAGCAGCTCCACTTCTGGGTATTCATCCAAAGAAATGCAAACCACTAATTCGAAAAGATACATGCAGCCCTGTGTTCATCACAGCGTTATTTATAATAGCCACGGTGTGGAAGCCACCTCCATGTTTATCAGACGCCTGGATAATGTTGTGGTAGATACCTGCAGTGGAATATTACTCGGCCATAGAAAAGAATGAAACTGTAACCGTTTGTGACAACGTGGATGGACCTTGAGGGTGTTACGCTAAGTGAAATGAGTCAGAGAAAGACAAATACCATATGATTTCACTTACATGTGGAATCTACAGAATAGTATAAATGAACAAACAAAACAAACAGGCTCACGGATTCAGAGAACAAACTGGTGATTGCCAGATGGATTGGGGGTTGAGAGGATGGGGTGAAAAAGGTGAAGAGATAAAAGAAATATAAATTTGTAGGTTCGAAATAAGCACGGAGGTGTAAATACAGCACAGGGAAGATGGTCAGTAATGTAATAAGTCCGCATGGTGCCGGGCGAGGACTAGGCTAATCAGAGGGACCACTTTGTAAGTTACATAAATGACTAAACACTTTGCTGTACACCTGAGACTAACATAAAGTGATACTGAATGTCAACTATAATTGAAAAATAAATAAGAATACAAAAAGAGGAAAGATAAAGAAAAAAGCCTTTTACGTTCACCTTCATTTTTATTATTACCTGTCTTCCTCATTTCTTTATGTAGCTATTTCTACCTGGTATCATGCTCCCACTGCCCGAAGAACTTTCTTTAGCATTTCTTGTAATGTAGCGTTTGTCTAAAAAAATGTTTATTTCCTTTTTTTTTTTGGTGACATATATTTTCACTGAGTATAGAATTCTGGGCTGACGGTTTTTTCTTTGAGCACATAAATGTCACCCACTGTCTTGTTCTGCTTCGTTTCTGTGGGCAGTTGGCTGTAATTATTATTTTCGTTCCCCTTCTCAGAATTTGGTGGAATTCCCTTGGAAGTTAACCAGTTTCAGTATTAACGTTTATGGAGTGTTTCATTATGTCAGGCGCTTGGTTAAGCTCGGCTCAGGTGGGCCCAGCCCTCCCAGCCTCCTGCAGAGGGAGGCGGTGTTTTTCACAGGTAAAGAAGCGATGGTCTGGGAGGTGAACTCGTCTGCTTGGCCAGGAGGGGGCAGAGCCCCAAGGGCCCGATCCAGCCTGCAGCCCAGCCCCTGCTGATGGGACTTGGCCTTTGCAGAAACTCCAGGGCCCGGCCGGGCTCACCTGGCCTAGGTAAATGCCATCACCGTGACAGAGCGCACGCAGGCATGAGGGTCCGTCGGGCGGGCCTGGGCCCCGTCCCCGCTCAGCTCCTCACAGGCTCTGTGACTTTGCACACGTCCTGCGGCCTCGCTGGGTTTGTCGTCTCACCTGTACAACAGGTGAGAGCAGCTGCTGTTTGCTCCGGGTAGGGTTTAAGGAGTGTGACGCGTGACAGGTGCCTGGCACAGCAGTCGGCTCGCGAAGGCTTTCTGGGCTGCGTCGTGCTCAGGCGTATCAGTGAATTAATGACTTGGAGTTTTGCCCAGATTAGATTTTCCTGTTCAAGGCCAGGGTTCCGATGGGTTCCCACTGCCGGGCTCATCTGTGCAGAGCACGGCCCTGACAGTGTCATTTCAGAGTGCGGTGTGTGGCTTCCTGTGACCTCCCGATTGGATACAGAGTGCCACCCCGGAGTCCTGACCGCTCCCGCCTGACTGTCTCCAGCCCCCTCAGCTCGGCTCGTGGTCCTCAGAACCTGCTCCTGGTCGTCCCAGGTATAGGCCTCTGTTCAGCCTACGTCCTTTGACTAAAACCCCATTCCCCAGACACAGCTGTACTAAAAGCAGCAAAACCCCAAGGACGTGATGGAACAGAAAATGCCTTGGAGCCAGAAAGCCCTGGGTAAGCGTTTGATCTTTTCAGGCGTGCGTCCGCCTGCCTGCCTCTCCCACAAACGTCCCCGGGTGTCCTGTCCGGGCTGAGCGTCCTGCGAGGCCCCGCTGTCTGGGAGCGGGTTGCGGGCAGACGCGCGCTGAGCGAGACGGGGTCTGCTCTGGGCCTGTGAGCCATGTGCAGGGCACTCCAGCCGGGGCAGACCTCAGTGGGGGAGCGGGGGGGGCCTGCGAGGCAGACCAGGCACACCGCGAGAGGCCCGCGGCCCGCAGTGACCACGAGGGGCCTTGCTGGTGAGCGGCAGGGGCCGGGGTCAGGCCAGAGGGACCTCGGCGTGGAGAGCTGGTGCGCCGGGCCACAGGGCTCCGGCTCTGCCTGGGGGCTGAGGGCGCGGTGGGAGCGCGTTGTCCGCAGCGCGAGGCGGTTGCTGTGCGGGTTCGCAGAGCTTTGCTCGTGAATCATTCAGGCCCAGGTCACTGGGCCCCCTCCTCCGTGAAGCCTTCCTGGACCTCCCCGCTCCAGCAGGGTGGGGTTCCCCCGCTTGGAGGCCAGCGTGCCGTGTGCCTCGGGCGCCCCTTAGGTGACGTCGTGTTGGGCGTCATCAGGAAGGAGCAGGCCGGACACGGACACCACACGGCTGCTCCATTACGGCAGCTGTCCGGCCAGTACGAGGGGGAAGAAGAAAAGGGGTGTGCGAGCGCGTGAGTAGACAGCCCCCGCCCCCAGGCTTGCTGAGAAATGTAGCCGGCAGCCCGGCGCATGGCGTGGGGTCGTGCTCAATAACGGGGAAGTACCGCGGGCGCCCTTGAGTCCCGCCTTTCCTCGTGATCATCTCTCAAGTTCAAGGGCCGGAAGGGTAAGCTCCTCAGCGTCTGCTGCAGCCCGGGCCCCGGCCCCGGCAGAGGGCAGGGGCCGGGGACGCCGGGCGACTGTTTTGGAGGAGGGGGCAGAGTCCACAGCAGCTGCGCACTGTCGGACGGTCACGTCTTTATCCAGCCGGACCAGAGTGAAACGGGTCATCCACCCATTAGAGGTCTAATTGAAAATATTACTGTGCATTGTAACACAGCGACTTTTTTCCACATATTTTGCATAAATTAGCAAAATGCTTCTGAATGTCACACCCAGTCGAAATCGAAATGGCTGAATCCCATTGAAGCCCACTGTACCCACGGGTGGCCGAGGGGCTGTCCGATCCGCTCCGGGAGCGAAGGGGTTATCCCCGGAGTATTTTATTGAACCACAAAATGTTATTTATAACCCTTGTCAGGAGCAATTAAACTGATTGATGATTAAGAAAGTCTAATAGTTGAATAATAAGATGTGGTTCTTGACAGCTATTTTTCCTCATTTTGGAAGCATATTTTATGAGTCTGGTAACAGTGAAGGATGCGCTGTGGGGTCTGCCGCAGGGTAATTACGTGCGCCGATATGATATTCAGTCTAGTGTAACACGGCATGCGACTTCTAAAAAATTAAAACACCGATTATGATTTTTTTGATTTATTATTGAAGTGGTTTGTTAATTTTGACTTACTCTAAGCAGGGTTAATTAATACATATTGATCTATTCGATTAAAAGTACACTAATATGGACTCGAGTAAGAAAGGTCAACAAAATGAATTATTTTCCGGCCACCCCGGAACAGTATTGTAATTTCAGTCATCTTCAGATTGACTGGAAGTGCTTGCTTTGATTGGCGGCTCCTGAAGCATTCTGGACCGTCGGGTGTGACACTGGCATTTCAGAATCAACCTGTCACGTGTGTGTGTGCTTTTTGTGGTAGTTATTTATCTTCAGGAACCATTCCCGAGGTTGGTGAAAAGCAAATATATAGTTAAACAATTCTTTTTGGAAACAAGCAGAGCAGTTACAGAGTCAGGAACACAAACGACTGATAAACTAAGAAAAAGTCTGGCTTCCCGAGTGACGAAAATGCAAATCGAACCGATAATGCAGTTCTATTTTTGTCTGTCAAATTAGCAAAGATTAAAAAAGATAATAGTGCTTTTCAGGTGAGGCGAGACTGACACCCCGTAATCCTGCGGTGAGACAGCCTTTCTGGGGAGCGCTTTGGCGCTCACTGGAGGCGCCGGGGCCGCCTCGTGTCAAGGGCGCGTTCGTGTGACATGTTCCTCGTGGGGGCGCTGGCTCTGGTAGCGGCTCCGGACCAGCCCGGTGTCCAGCGTGGAGGAAGTTTAGACCCTTGTGGTGCGTGGATTTCTAAGCAGCCTTAAACACGATTTCATAAAGGATTCTTTTTCCATAGGTGACAGTGACCAGGGCGTATATAAAAACAGTAGGACATAAAACTTCAACTGGAGTCTCAATTCTGGGTTATTAAAAAATGTGTGTGTGCGTGATTGTTATGGGCTAAATTGTGACCCTGCTCCCCATCTGTATGTTGAAGTCCTCACCCCCAGAACCTTTGAATGTGGACTGGGGTCTTTACAGAGGTGATTAAGGTAAACGAGATCGTCACGTTGGGTCTCAATCCAGTGTGACCGGTGTCTTCAGAAGAAGCGATCAGGACACACACACAGAGGGACGGCCATGTGAGGACACAGGGAGGGGACAGGACGGCGGCTGTCTATAGGCCAAGGACAAAGGCCGCAGAAGGAGCCAGCCCTCTGGCCCCAGAACTGTGAGGAAATGCATTTCTGTCGTTGAAGCCACCCGGTCTGTGGGCCTCCGTCACGCGGACGGAGCCGGGGCGCACAGCGGGTGTGCCAGCCGCGGTCACGCCGGCCTGGCTCGCTCCCGGGGGCCCCGCTCTGCTCCGCTCCCACATGCGCCTCTGTTCCCCACGTCCTTCACGGGGGTCGCGCCTCGCAGTGACGGCATCGCTGGGCGGTGGCTCCTCAGTGTCGCGAGCCGGAACAGCCGACAGAAGGGGTTCCCTTCCTCTTCGGGGGTCAGCCCGGCCACCCCAGGTTAGGGGTTTGCAGCAGCGTTTGTTTAGCTCCTGTCCAGCCCCAACGTCACTGAGCCTCGGGGCGCGACCTCGGGGAAGCCTGTGGAGGTCGTCCGTCGTCCGGGCAGATGTCACGTGCGGCGTGGCGGCAGCGTGTCCATGGGACGGTGAGCGTGGCCGAGCGGGGTTGGAGACCTTCAGCGGAGGCGTTTCCTCCCCGCCTCCCCGGGCGGGTGTGAGGCTGTGACCCCCCCGCCAGCACGAGGGGACGCCGGAGCGGGTGGGGTGCACATGGTGGGCCGGTGTGAGGCTGAGCGTGAGAGGGACGCGCCCCGGGGACCGGGACAGGCCCGTCACAGGCGAGGTGCCTGCGTCCTGAGCCTCCGGCCAGGGGCCGGCGCGGCCTCGCGCTTCGGCCTGTCGCTCAGGCCTGTGAGCTCCGTAGGTTCCAGGTCTGTGAGGCCCACAGGGACCCAGGCTGCCCCCCCCATCGCCACCGATGGGGGACCCCGAAGGGAAGGGCCCTCCTCCCCTCCACGGCCGGGGCCTCGCGCCCCGCCCCGTCCTTGCCGTGAGTCCCACATCCGCGAGCTCACCTGGCACCGCGTCTGCGCGGGTCTCGGGGCGCCGGGACCCCTCCGTGCCCCGCCCCCACGTCTTTGAGCCGCGGTCAGTTCACGGAGCTCGGCGTAGACGTTCTCTGGCGTGCTCACGGTTCTCTGGCACGTGCGCCGTGCCATGCCCCTTTGGGCGTTGGCGCGGGCGGGCTCGTCGGCCTCCACTCGTTCTGTGCCTGTGGTCAGGGCCCCGTCTTGGTTTCTGCAGCGCCCTGGTCCTGGGGGCCCACTTTCTGGCTGGCCTTCTCGGCACCGCCCCGCACCTCTGAAGGAGCCTCCGATAGGTCATCGGGCCCCTTTTGAATTGTCCTGCCGCACAGGGAGCCTCTCTCAGGGCCCCGCTCCTGGCCCTGGAGGACGTGGTCACAGGCGGCAGCTCCCACACCGCTGAGCCGTCGCTGACGCCACCTCCGTCGTAGCCGAGTCTCTCTCTTGCCTGCTGCTGATGGGGCGCTTGCGCACCGCTGTCCCCGTCGCTGGCGGTGGCCTGGCGTGCGCTGCCCGCACAGACGGTGCGTGTCCGCCGCGGCGTTGGACCGCATCGGAGGTCCGTTTCGTCTCGGCATCTTTTAATCTGTCGCCCAGGGACGCTGCGTCTGACGTGCAGTGCGCAGGACCAGGCGGCCCCATCGCCCCGCCGGACACACGGGCCCGTGCGCGGGGCCTTGGGCGTGAAGAGCCTCCGCGTGGCGCGGGGGGGCCCGCAGGAGAGCGGCTCACTGCGCGCCCGCCGCCGAGGCTCTGCCCCCCTTCCTTCTCCACGTAGCAGGTGTCAGGCAGAGAGCGACCCCCTCTGTCCCAGGTGGCTTTGGTGCTGCCTTCCAGCTTCCTGACGGCATCGAGCAAACACGGGCATCCATGGTACCAACACGTTAAAACGGTCTAACGTCCTAAAAACCGTTAGGGGTTTCAGAAAATGCGGCAAATGGATATCAGGCATCAGCTAAGTGCTTTTTAAAATTTGCCCCCAAATTCACGTTGAGTCATTGCTGCAGATTCACGTTAGGGTTTGGCCACAGCCAGCTGTAGGATTCCAGCCCCTTCGGATCGTAGTGCGATTCTGGGTCATTTTACACTCGTGTTACATGTCACCTTTGTTACAGGTTGACGCTTTAGGCCCACCCTCAGAGCTCATACTCGTGTGAAGCAAAGACAGGGACGTCGAGCCACTGTGTCATCTGTAGTTAAGTTTCTGGAGTTTTGCATGGCCGTCTCCTGACTTTTGCATTTGGTAACCCCAGCGTGACCATGAGAGAGAAGACACCTGGTCATTTCTTCCAGCGGTTCAGCCCAGCGGGGGTCGGGAGACTCAGCCCAGCCCTGACTCCTTCACTGACCTGTCACCCCCAGGACTCCCGGGGGCGGCGAAGGAGGCGGCTGCGGTGTGTTCATGTGGCGTTGTGTTCTTCCTTCAGCTGGAGCGACTTCTCGTTGACCTAAGTGTTGTTTGCGTTGTCACCGGTTGAAGCGTTGATACACTGTTTTAAATTCCGCGGTGACTTGGGTGTCTCCTCACTGGAGAAGTCGGGATGAAAATCCTCCCATTCTTCTGAGAGCAGCGGGGCATGGGCCTCACCGCGCTCTGGTTCCCATCGTTCCCGTGGTTAGTCCTTCTCCTGGGCTGACCCTCCGCTGCCAGTCCGTCCGTTCACTTGGCCTGTATTTATGGAGCCCCGGCCATGCGCCAGGCACCCCTGGAGGTGCTGGGGACGAGGACGAGAAGCAGGATAGATACGGTCCTGTTCCCGAGGAGCTCTTACCGGGGTGGGGAGACAGCAGCAGAGACGTAGGGAGCGACACTCTGGTGACAGGGGTCATGGAGGGACTCCAGCGGCGGCGTGGCAGGCTGGCGTGCCCCTGTGTCCTCTGCAGCGAGGGGCCCACTGCCTGGCGCATCGCGGGGTGGGATCGATCCGGTCTCCGGGGGCGTCTTTGCCGACTCGAGGGACTTCAGTGCTGGTGCCCAAAGCCTCCGTTTGTGCCTCGGTACGCGTGGGGTTGGCAGGCTCCAGCGAGGCCACCGCCAGCCGCCACCCCCTGGCCGCAGGGCGGCCCTGCATCAGGCACAGACACCAGCGTGATGTGCAGCTGTGCCCAGGGGCCCGCTGCGTCCGGCAGAGGGACCCCGGCTCCGGGGCCTGGTGCCCAGGGCTGGCGTGGTCCCCACACTCCCTCTGCTCGGCTGTGCTCACGCGGCCCTCACAGCGCCCCTTCCCGCTCCCGCCGCCTGCGCTCAGTCCCGCCGTCTGGGGGGCTCGGTTTGAATGCCATGTCTCCTGTGCTCACGCCCGGCCAGGGGCCAGGGGCTCTGTGCCCTTCTGAACCTGCCTGCGCTGTCCCTTGTCACAGTGCTCGCTCTCCACTTGACTGGTTCTTTATTTAAAGACACGGGCGTATGAGTTGCAGCCCCCCGTAAATAAATCTGGGCAACAAGTACTATCAGTAAGCAGGGTCAGTAAGCGGAGTCTGAGTGAGTCAGGCCACAGCTGAATGAAGGTCTGGGGTGGGGAGCGGGCTCTCTGTCTCGTCTTCACTTTCGTCCCAGCCCATATTTTTTGTCACATAAAAGTGCTCCATACGTGTTAATAGAATCAGTCAGTATTTCAACAAATAGCATTTCTGTTAACAAAATCTCCTACTCACAGCAGTGTTAAAAAAATCAAAGATCCAGCCAAGCCAAAAAAACATTATGAGGTTAAGATGTTTTTCTTTTGCTAAAACAGCATTAACAAGGATCGTTACAGAAATCTGCCTTCACACTCTAGCTCAGCGCCTACGCCACCGTTGTCATGCGCCCGTGTTGTCGAGAGAACTCTTAAACCGCCCGCGTCACCGAACCAGCACACTGCCCTGTCCCCGTGTGCTGTGCCTTCCGCTTGGGGCCGTCTGTCATGCTGCTGGAGACCCCTGACTGTGCTGTGCTTGGCGTGCTGCTGGGACGGGAAGCCGAGCGAGCCGTTTGGGGGAGGTGTGGCTCTCGTCATTTGGGGTCTCTCTTAGGCTCAGGAAGTTGATAAGTGGAGTGGCCAGACCATGCCAGCCCTCCCGGCTGGCAGAGAGTGCATAGTCCTGGTTTTGTCCTTGGTGAGTGACGTCCCATCCTCTGGTTGGAGGCCTGTGTCTGTGGGCTGCAGGCGGTCAACCATGTAATGGAACTGGGGACCGTGTTGGTGGTGTAGTTTGTGACCTTGCGTTGGGTGTTGTTTGTATTGGAATTAAACGTTCCTAGGTAAGCCAGTCTGTTCATGTTAGTTGCTTTTGCTGAGCCCGAGTTTTATGAATTTATAGTCTTGGGTGGTGACGGCGCTGTCACCGAGGCAGCCCTGGGTCCCAGATCTGTGTAATTAAGTGCTAAGGTCTCCTTCGCCGAAGTCTCAGGGTGTCGCGTTTAACTGTCGCAAGGTGGGCATGCAGCAATTAGGCCACAGAGGGCCTCCAGCTTGCCTGCCAAGCGGGGACTGTCTCTGATGACCGGCCAAGGCCCTGATTACGGGAGAGGTTTGCTGCGGGGTTTATGCAGTGGGTGACGAGTGTGGCCGTACACCGGTGGCCGCTCCCCGTCCCCTGGCTGTGCACCGGTGGGCATGGCTCTTCCACCCGCAGCGGGCGTGCGCAGCCACGGCGGGTGGCGGCCTGACGCCCTGGCGGTGTGGACACCGCAACTCCGGGGGTTTCACCGTCCCCGTCACCACGCCGCCCGCTCAGTTCCCACGAGGGAGAGCTCGGCCGTGCGCCGGGCCTTGACCCTCCCGGCGCCTGACCACTGCCAGGGCAACCCCAGCCTGAGCGGCCCAGGGCAGAGGGGCCTGCGAGAAGGGAGACCTCGCAGACCTGAGCTCGGCTGCCATGGTGACAGGCTGTTTCGCCACATGGCCACGTTTGGTGACGGAGGGGTGGTGGTTTTATGTACGAGGCGACGCTTCCTGGAGCCGGCTCCGCACAGTTGCACGAGCGAGCAGTCGCTGGTCCCCCGTCCTTGCCGTCCGAGGCCTTCGTGCCCCGCCCGTCTCCGCGGCCCCGGAACCCGTGTGCGAGCACGGCCCGCCCCCAGAGCTGGCCCGGCTCGTGGCCTGGCTCGCGGCCCGGCTCTGCCGCGTCCTGCCCGGCGCCCGCCGTGGCCCGTCTGCCGGCGGCTCTTTCCCTGGCAGCCTTCTCAGATGGGATGGGCCGGGCCCTGCACAAGAGGCCGCACTGGGGGACCCGGAGTGACGTCCACGGTGGCGGGTGTCGCTGCAGCTGGTGAGCGGCCCCCGGGGGCAGCCCGCGTCACCGTGGTGCTCTGGGGTTTGAGCCCGCTGCCTGTGGCTTTACCACTGGCGTCTGCGTTCTGGACATGGGGACGGGGCTGGGACACGTCTGCTTCGTTTACCGGAGACAGCTTTCCAGGTGCTTCCGAGGGCGGGCACATCCCCACTGGCTCTCTCCTCACCAGGCTGAGTGTCCCCCGTTCTTCCATTAGTTCCCTGTGTCCGCCCATGCACCCCTCCCACCCACCCACTCACCGCCTACTGCTCATCCAGCCACCCACCCACCCACCCACCTACCCACCCACCTACCCATCCACTCACCTACCCACCCACCTACCCACCCATCCACCCATCCATCCACCCTCTCACCCATCCACATATCCACCTGTCCGTGCACCCCCCACTCACCCACTCACCACCTACTGCTCATCCAGTGTGTGCCTCGGGAGGCTCCTGGTCGCTAGTGAAATTCGGTCACACTGTCGGCCGTGTCAGGGGCGACTCCGAGGACCCCTCCTACCCCACAGTGTCGAGTCTCGGGGCTCGATGGCAGATGGTTTAGCAGGTTGGCATCCAGCCGAGGGAGCCTGTGCCGAGCCTGCCGATTTTGCTCGTTTCATCAGGCTGTGCCCCTGGGAACCTCCAGTGCCCCATCTCCTGTGACCACGCCCCCACCTTTCAGGGCCAGCCCTGCCCGCTGGGGTGTTTTCTGCTCCTGGGGTCTGTTCCCTTGGTTCTGGCTCCGAGATCACAGCTCAGGACTTCCAGAGAGTTCCGTGCGCTCTCCGCCTGCGCCCGTGTCGGTGGGCGCTCTCCCTGGCAGGCTGGGTGTTTTTCTCATTCTGACAGTCAGGGTCATTCTGCGTCTCAGCTTTACCAAGACAAATTGGCATGGGGGGCTCTGAGTTAAATGCTATCACTTCGTAGCAGTGAAGAGTAACAAATGGCCTGTCGTGAGAAATGACACTTAGAATTGGCCGCCCACATTTCCTTGGATAAAATAATCAGTCAGCCACACAGACGAAGCGAAACCGCCGAGAGGCTCTGGCCGCCTCGGCCGGCAGCCGCTTTCCGCGGGCCCGGCCGTGGCAGCCCGGCCGTGGCGGCCCAGCTGCTTCCGTCCACGACGAGGAGGGGGCTCGAGGCTGCGACGGCTCTACTTCCCTGTTTACCTGTCATCGTAGCCGAAGCGGCATCTCCATGCTTTGAAGGCCCTTGAGGGAGAGACTGTGTGGATGGAAGGCGTCTCAGAAGGAGCCTTTCGTCACTGCCGTCGGCCCAGCCCTGGGCTGGGAAATGGAATCTGAGCTGTTTTCCGTTGCTGGGGTGTGGAGTCGATTCTGGAGACTCTGTTTTCCCAGCGAGGTGGTCGCTGCTGTGAGGCCGGTTATACTGCGTCTGTGACCTTGACCTTGCAGCAGGAAAGGCGTCACGGCGGGCAGGTGGGCCTGGCGCCGGGGCGGGCCTTGCAGCACGTGGTAGTGAGCCCCCGGGAGGCTCCGTGTCCATGTCCGCGATCCGGTGGAGGCGGCACCTGCCACCTGGCTCCGCGTCGGGCCCGCCGGGCAGGGCCCTGGCTGGCGAGCACGCAGCCTGGGTCTGAGCAGCAACCCCCACCCTGCTTCCCGCCGCCCCACCCCCACGCCCGGCGGCTCCCACACCTTAACGTTCATGCCTTCGGTTCTAAAGTTGTTTCCCTTTAATCCACGAGCTTCTCAAGGGCCTGCAGTGTAGGGCCAGGGCCACCTAGGGAACACCTGCTGCGTGTTGTCACACTGCCCCCACCAGGGACGAGGGATAAGTCCGACGTGGGCCGTCCGTATGTGGAATGTTATTCTGCCGTAAAGTGAAGCCAGACACAAGGGGCCGCACGCTGTGACTCCTTCAGTAGGAAACGTCCGGAGGAGGCAGGTCCATGCGGGCCGAGTGCGGACTGGTGGGCGCAGGGCTGGCAGGGCTGGGGGGTTGGGGGGTGAGTGCCGATGGGACGGGGCTCCTCCTGGGGTGATGACAGTGTGCTGGCATTAGCTAGTCATATGGTTCCTGGGCTCTGTGCATGCCCTAAAACCCCCTGAATCGTACACCACACCTTTGAAGGATGATTTTTATGGTATGTGAATTAGCTCTCAATAAAACAAACCCCCAAACCAAAAAGGGGGGAACGAACGAATGAATGGGGAGTAAGACTGCAGTTTACGGCCACGTGCACGTGCAGGTGTGCTCCACGAGTCCCAGCAGAGGAACGAGGACCGGTGACCTCGTCAGACTGACGGGAGTCTGCTCCCGTGATGTTCACTGCGGGAGGCCGTGCCCTGCAGGGTGCGTCCAGGGCGGTGGCCTTGTTGCGAGGCCCACACGCCAGCCTCCTTCCCCGAGGCTGGCCTGGGTGTCCCTCCCCTTCGCCCCTCTGCTCTCTGCTGTGAACAGAGAGCCTTCGGGGAGCGTGAAGGTGGCAGCACCTTGGCCACATGTCAGCGTGACTCAGGCGTCGAGTGAGCTCTGCTTAGCAAACGACATGGGTGGGACGATTGCTGGGAAGCGCACACGAGTGTCCCGTGTCACCTGTGCCTCCAGGTGCCCGGGGCTGTGCTTTGTTGGGAGCAGCCAAGAATGTGGGCTCTGGGCCAGGTGGTGGGGCCACACCCTGACCCACCGACCGCAGCTGGGCTGTCGCTGTTGTTTCTCGGCACCCCATTTTCCAAGGGGTACAATGGTGGTGACAAAAGAGTTGTGCCAGCGGTTAAATGAGTTAATACATTTAAAACATGTAGAAGAGTGCCTACCCCATAATAACCATTCAATAAACGTTAGCAATTATTGTAATTACTGTCATTTTTACCCACTTAAAACTCTCTAAATATATTCTGGGCCGAATGTTTCCTTTCTTAAAGAACATTTTCCTTGCAAAGATGCTATGCACATTTGCAAAATCAAACAAAAGTAAATAAAATAAAAAATAGGGTACACAATTTTTAAACACGAGTATCTTGCTGGATGACAGCAGTTTTTGTAAGGATCTAAAATTAGTTCAGAAGTTTGATAAGCCATTTCAGTTAGGCATCTGCTTTGCATTCTAAAACTTTTAAGTTGTTTCCTCATTAGGGTTTTATACTTGGAGATTATGTAGGCCTGTAGCCTGTTCTCTCTTCCCAGCACGGCTGCCTTTCTTGGGCCTTTGCTCAGAGCATCAGTTTTGGAGCCTCTGACCTTGGAAACTGGTTTTTAGAGGAATTACTGCTAATGCATATGTAAATATCTTTGGAGTGGTATTTAAAAAATGTTGAGAAAACTTTCAGATCTCTGTCAGGAATAAGTAATACATTTAGGTTCTCTCTTATTAGAATGTGAAATGCCCGACAAGCCATCATTTACAATATATTAATTATGTTAATTAATCAGAGAAGATTCAGACTATTAATTACCTGCAACTAATTAGGTGTTAAAATTGAGAATCATTAAGTGATGAGGTAGGAGACGACTGTCATGGGGTGAGAGCAGGAAATGGGACTCGCGTCGTCCCTGGCCGGGGCGCGTGCCCAGCTCACCGCTCCCTGTGTCTCCCACGCCCGTGCAGAGGAGGACGACGCGGACGCCGCCGACGTGTCCCGCGTGCCCGCAGACGCGCTGCGCAGTGTGGAGGCCGACACGTACTGGTGCGTGAGCAGGCTGCTGGACGGCATCCAGGTGAGCGCGCGTGGGGGTGGGGGGCGGGGCCTGTCGGTGACCCCTCGGCCTGCTGCTAGGACAGCCCACACCCCCAGGGTGCCTGGTGCGAGGAGGAGTGTCGTGTGACTGGGGGGCGCGGTGCAGGGTGCAGGGCGGGCGGGGCTCAGCCCGCCAGGGTCTGGTGCCACCGGTTCCCGCCTCCCAGCTCTGTCTCCTGGGACTCCGAGTGCTCCTGTCACCGAGTGTGTGCTGTCATCTCACCTGGGCCCGGTAGGGCCGGGCGGCCAGGGATCTGGGTGCTCCATGAACCCCACTGTGCCTGGCCGCAGGGGGAGGCAGGACGGAGGGAGGTTGCTCCCTGTGGTTGGGGCTCTGTTGGCTTTCTGGTCACCTGGGGCTGATTGCTGGGATTGTTGCAGAAGAGTCACAGGTGTCCCAGTGCCAGGTGATCTCGTGGAAACTGGGGGGGATCAATCCTCTGTGCCTGGGAAGGACGCTGTCGGTAGGTACAGAGCAGTAACGAGGACTGGAGTCTCCCGACGGCCCTCAGGCGGACCATGGCTGTCCTAAGCTCCTTTCCCAGACGCCCCTGCGCGCTGGGCTCCGCCCCCTGCGCCCTGGGCTCCGCCCCCTGCACCCTGGGCTCCGCCTCCTACACGCTGGGCTCCGCCTGCTGCGCGCTGGGCTCCGCCTGCTGCGCGCTGGGCTCCGCCTGCTGCGCGCTGGGCTCCGCCTCCGCGCTGGGCTCCGCCTCCTGCGCGCTGGGCTCCGCCTGCTGCGCGCTGGGCTCCGCCTGCTGCGCGCTGGACGCTGCCCGCTTGGTGCTGGGTTCCGCTCTCTTTGCTCTGGGTTCTGCTTTCTGTACGCTGGGCTCCGCCCCCTGCGCGCTGGGCGCTGCCTGCTTCGTGCTGCGTTCCCCCGGCTCTACTCTGCACCCGGGAAGGACAGGGAAGTAAGGCGGGAGGCCTTCTTGAGGAGCAAGCCTGGGATGGAGGGTAGACACATAAGGGTGGCATTGCAAGTCATGAGACATGTGCTCCTGGGGCCCGTACGTGGGATGAAGTGAGACTTGGAGGAGGGACGATCACCTTTGCTGACAGATGGGAAAAGCCAGGAGCAGGGTTTTGGTCCGTGGAAGTTGCTGAGGGACCACACGTCCAGGGTTCACTCCAGTCACTCAGCTGAAGCAAGTCCTTTGCAAGGATGGCTGCCACAGGGCAGGGTCCGTGTTCTGCCGAGGTCTCTTTTGTCCCAGGTCAAAGAGGGGCCCTTCCACCTGAGAAAAGAGGAGCTGTGATGGGGTAGCTTATCACCTGCGTTTCCCATGGGAGTCTGGCTTTTCCTGAGCCGTCGACATCGTGGCATTTGCTGATGCCTCTCCTTGGACAGGTCTCTGCTAAGCTATTAGATTTGAAATGGTCAGAGTAAGCCTTTGATAAGATGTAGTCTCAAGATGTAGGCCCTGCGGTTTAATCTGAGTAAATGAGCTAGCTGTGGAAGGAAGCGGTGTGGGTTCACGTCATCCTAGATAATTTAGGATTTGACAGAGGAGGGAGCAGCCCTTCCTTTGGCCTGAGACCTGCAGCCTGTGTCTGGAGGCTGGCCGCCACCTCCTGGCTTTCTGTGCGTCAGACGGAAGTGTGCCTGTGACAGACAAGTTTCGGCCCACACACCATTTATCATTTCCCTGCTTCGTAAATATTTCCATATTTTCTAGTCTTTCTCAACAAACGTTAAGACTTTTTTCCCCCGAGAAAAGGAATTGAGCAATGCGAAACTTTATAAATTTCAAATGTCACTTCTCTGATCATGAGTGATGGAACTTCTGCCATTTAAATACAAGATTATCCAGCTTCTATTTGTAAACAGAATCAGCGGCACAATGAAATCGATGCTGGCTTTTCATTTTTCACCTGAGGTTTGTCGTCTGATGGAATGGTTTCTTGCCCAGGGTGACACACAAGACACGGTGCTTCTCTGGTGCACGTGTTTACAGTGCGCAGCAGGACAGGGCGGCCATCCGTCTTCCCCCCCGTGGCTGTGATGGATCCTACCAGGCGTCGGGGGTTCCCACTTCCCACGTCGGGCGCTCTGGGGAGATCTGCTGTCATTCCCTTAGGTCAGGCCATCCCGGTGAGCCTGGACGAGCTCCTCTGGGGACATTTTAGCGTGTGCAAGTACTACTGCCATTTTAAGTCGGATGATGTGAAGATCAGAACCGATTTGAAATCCGGAGGAAAAATAGACCAGCACGTCCACTGCTTTGGCCCCTCGGTGCCTCCGTCTCGACTGTGGCCGCCTGCGTCTCAGCCCGTTTTCTCGCCCCGTTGCACCCCTGGCCTCTCCGTCCTCTCAGGGCTGCGAGGACTGTCCTCCTCACGCCCCTTCTCATCACATCCCTGCCCTGCTTGGAAACCGGTGAAGAACCTCGCGCTGGGTTTTGCTAGGTGCAGACCCTCAGCCCGGCCTTTGCCAGTTCTCTGCTTTTTATGAAGTTCAGATTTACTTGTCACGTTGCGCTAATAGCCCATGGCTTTGCCGGAGAGGCTTCAGGAAGTCAGAGTCACTGGGCCGAGGTGGTGACCTCGCGAGGAGAGGTGGGACTTCTCGTGGCTGGTAGGGGGTCACAGCGTGCGCGACGGTGAGACCTGTCGTGGTTCGTTCCTGAGGAAACGTCTGCGGGAACTCAGCTTTCATCGCCCAGCTTGCCTCTTAGTAATTCTTTCAAGTACAAATGAGGTTTCTTGAAAAATGTACCTAATTCAGCACACAGCTCCAACAGTTGCACTGAGAGCTTTTCTTGAAGAAATCTCCATTTCGAGGGACACATCTCACGTGTCCTTCCCATTTCGCCACACAGAATACTGGAAAGATATTTACCCGAGCGTGAGGTTTGACATGATATTAATCATAATGTTAGGAGCTTGTCCTGCATCATCAAATA
>CM053503.1:912965-932673 GCA_028627145.1 Eidolon dupreanum | reverse complement strand
GTCTGCCCCCAGGTTCAGTGCTCGTCGGCGGCAGGGCAGTCGCAAAGCTTTCCTCGGATGTGTTCAGTTGTGACTCCTACAGGCCGTCCGTGGCCCCGGCCCGCCTTGCCGGACACCAGCCCTTTCACACAGCTCACCCCGGTCTCTCTGCCCCTCTCTGGGACTTGAGGGGCAGGGGAAGACCACAGCAACGGGAATTCCAGTGCCAGCTCTTCCGTGCGTTTCCAGACGAGCAAGTCCTGCCTCCCCCGTCGTCCATCCTAGCGACGAAGAGGCCAGCGATGGAGGGCCGGGGATGGGCAGCACGGACAGGCCTGTCTGCCCCGCTGACCGCCGTGCCTGCCGGCGAACGCAGCGCGCCAGACTCGGGCGCACACGGGCAGTAGCTGCAGGATGGCCGCCCGGCGGGCGTGGCTGTCCGTGGTCGTCAGAGCCCGGGGTGTTGGGGAGGTGTGCGGGCGGCCTCAGGGGCCAGGCTGGAGCAGGCGGGGACGTGGGCGCTGGCGCCACGTCCCCAGCAAGGGGCCGCAGCCGTTCACTTACTGACTCGGTGGCAACAGGTCGAGACCACAGCCCTGGCCGTGCTTCGTGCACGTTTGTCCAGCTGGGCGGCCCTCCGAAGCCTCCCGAGGGCCCGCCTGCGAACGCGGAGGGCCGTGTGCCCGCCTCGCCCCTCCGCTGCGCACGCGTCCGGGCCTCTGTCCGCCTGGCCAGCCGTTACGCATGGTGCTCGGAGCACTCGTCTGGATGTTTGGACGCGACCCGGTTGGTGCTCTGGGCTAGACGTCGGAAGACAGATGAGAACTGCCCCCTGCCTTGGAGGGGGACAGAGAGGGTCAGGAACTGTGCCAGGCAGGGACAGCCGGGGGGTGGGGGCGTGGCTTCTCTGTCCGGGACTCAGGCTCTGGCATTCTGGCTGTTGTTGCCACGGCCACCCGGCTGACTCGGGGTGGGCGTGTTTGTCCCTCCGAAGTCTGAGCTGTCGGCCCGTGAGGGGCCTCTTTGGTGGGGGCCTTGACATCGCTGCGCCCGGCAGCTGCCCTCCGGTCCTCAGAGTGCCCGCTTTCCCTGCGGTCTGTTGATGAGTAATCCCAAATCGTTCCATCGAGTGGGGTCTGCACCCCGCTTCCAGCGCCCGTGATGGCCCTCACGGCCTGCGGCCGGAAGCCCCAGCGCCGCTCTGCTCTGCTCACTGACCGTGGTGCAGTAAAATGTGATAATTGATGAATATCTGTGGAAATGGATACGATTGTGTCGTCTTTAATGAGCTAACAATTTCATGGCAAAACCTCAGCAGTGCTATTGTTTAGAATAAAAGGAGACATGCAAATGAGGCCAGGGCTCAGATTACGGAGGGAACAATGCTGGCAGCCTCTTTATTGGACCCATTAATTAATTCTCCATCAGCCAGTTTCCCTGGGAATGAACTGGAAAAATAATTTAAATGATACATGAGGTAAGGAGTTTAGAAATTCAAAAGGTGAAGGCAAGAATTAGTTTAATACATAATTAGACATATTATTTGTGACTACATTTTTTTAAACGTGGTTCACTGAGGCAAGAGGGTCCTATTTTTAGTGCTGGGTAGCTAATAAATACCATTTTGGGCTTTTTTTCAACTCATAAAGGCTCATAAATTTTCTTAATGATATTAAGTGGCTAATTATATTGTACATTGTTAAAGTGGTTCCTATTGCAAAATCTAATAATGCAACAAAAGTTGCAAAAGCAAATTTTTAAAGGAGCTAATTTGACTAAATTACCAGGTGGAATTCTGGGTGTTTAGGCCTCATTGAGGGAGTTTCAGCAAAGAATCTACAGGTGGACGTTATTTTTGTTGCAAGTTTGATGCAGAAGGTGAGCCTGCTGTCGGTGCGGGTGGGAGGGCGCCCCCTGGGGCCCGGGCCGAGCGCTGCGTCTCGGCTCTTGCCCGCGGGTGGGTTTGGCCCGCCTTCCTCTCCGAGGCCCCCTGCCATGGGCGTCAGCCCTGTGGCGGGTTGCGCCCGCGGGCTCCGCGGGTAGCTGTCGGGTCGGTCTTTGCTTGGCACAAGTGCGTTTGAGTCCACCAGGCCCACGCTCCTGGTGGCCACTGTCCCCCTCGTCAGAGCCCACTGTTTGGAGGGGCCGGGGTCACCCTGCCTGCCGTGGCACGGTTCACCTCTCGTTTCCTGTGACTCCTTATTACTTTGAATTATACACTGAGGACGGCACCGTGGTTCCATTTGTGGGCGTTCGGGGGGGTGTGTTTCTCAAGGTCGTTGATGTTAGCTGTAAACTTCATACTGACGGATTTTTTAATGGTACCTTAACATTCATTGTGGAAGTAAGTCTCCTGAAAGTCTCCTTTTCTTGCAGAAAAGGAAAGGAGGCATGATACTTAAAAACCCCGTCTGAAGAACGCTGGGTACTGGGTACTGAAGCAGGCTGTGACCCCCGGCACACGGCAGCTCGTGTGACCCGCCACCACCCTGGGAGCAGGCCCTGCCCGTTTCCAGCTGGTGGTCTGAGGCTCAGTGAGGGGACCTTCACAGTCAGGAAGCTGGGGACACGGGTCAGCACGCGGAATGCTGGCCCTAAGCCTCCCCTGGACCCCGCGAGCCATGCACTGCTTCTGCGTGGCCCTCGGCCGGTCCCTGCTGGTCCTGTCACCTATGGTGGCAGCACGGGCCCTCTGCCCCCCAGCGCCCTGAGGGGCCAGTGCCCAGGTCTCACCTGTCAGCCGCTTCGACGGCCCCGCTCAGGGGTGGAGCTGAGACCCCACCCTGCCAGTTCCGTCCTTGCCTTCTGAGCACCGCTCTGCCCACTGGTCACTGAGATGTGTCCTGTCCCCTAGGAAACCCGCTCCTGGCCGGGCCGTGGTTCGTGGACATTCTGAGAACGGAAGCCAAGCAGATGAGGACCTGTTGTTTCCTCACTGGCGTTCCCGGGTCCAGGGAGCCAATGTGGCGCAGACACCGGCTCTCGGCTCTTGGAGGGGGCGTTCCCGCCAGGTGTGCACTCAGCCAGGTGTTTGAGCTCAGCCAGGTGTGCACTCAGCCAGGTGTTTGAGCTCAGCCAGGTGTGCACTCAGCCAGGTGTTTGAGCTCAGCCAGGTGTGCACTCAGCCAGGTGTGCGTGCTCAGCCAGGTGTGCGCGTGGCAGGCCCCCCGAGGCAGAGGCGTGGTGGCAGCCACTGAGCTTGGGCATTAGGATGCTTGAAGGAAGGCTGTCGCCGGGCGTGGGGGAGGGGGCTGCCAGCCGCACAGCCGCGGGACGAAGCCCCGGCCACGGCCCCCCTCGCTGGCTGTGCAGCGCCGGGCAGCTGCGTGGTGCTGGAAAGCCCGCTAAACCTTCACGGCAGCGCCGGCTTTGAGCAGTGCGGTGCCTGGTCCCACATTCGGTGGCTGGCCTGCCGAGGCTGTCGGGTCACTCAGATGGGGGCCCGTTTCTCTGCACTCACAGTGCACTCCTGGGCCTGTGGTCACTCTTGCCGCCTGCTCGGCCTGGGCCATGGCGCCCTGTGCGGGGCCTGGCATGCCAGCATCCGCTAAGGGCTGCGTGGGCAGATGGTGGGCACCGGGCACCCCGATCCGAGTTACCCGGTGCCCAGTGGGGCGCACCCAGGGACCCCGGCCAGGCCTGGTTTGGGGGTGGGATAGTGTGGCCTGTCCTCCGGCCCCGCAGCTGTCCTCTGGGCACTGCCCCTCGTGGTCTGCTGCGGCAGGCCCAGCTCTGCCCTACAGGCCGGGGGCCAGTGGGGTGCAGACCGGCCCCACGCTCCAGCATGGAGGACAGCTGGCTCCCGGCCAGGAAGAAGGCTTTCTGGTCCTGGGTGAGATTGGAGATGGAAAGTTCTCAATTTATTAGCGGCTTTCTTTTGGGACTAGAACATGCCATAGATTTTCTATTCCTCTCACTTCTCTCTTAAAATTTAATGCTGCCATAAAAATGATGGAAAACAAATTAAACCAGAAGAAACGATACTGAGAGACTCTCCTAACTATTGAGGCCGAAGCGTAGACCTGGGAAGAGGCCCACGTGACACGGACGGCTGGGGGCGGCAGCGCGTGCCCCGCGGCGAGCGCTTCGGGCGGGGTGCGGAGGCCCCGGATCTGCTCTGTGCTGCTGGCGCCGTCGCCGACCCCGTGTCGCCGGGCGTCTCCGCACTTCACGGCAGGAAGCCGCACCCGGAAACCGGCAGCACCCAGCCCCACGCGCGGAGAGGCCCCGGCGACAGGCGGTCCTGCTCACGTGGTTCGGAGCCCTGCGAAGCCGTGGCCAGAGCACAGGCCGCCGGGCCTCGGGCCACCCGCCCGGACGCAGTGATGGTGGAGGAGGGACACCTGACCGCCGGACCACAGCGGAGGCCTCGGCCGCAGGGCCTGGGTGCACGGTGCAGGCACAGCAGCCTTCGTCCCCAGCGGGCGTGGGGACGTTTTTCCGTGGCAGGTGCGCAGACAACGTGGAGGTAAAGGAAACCGATTCAGCGTTGACATCCTGACTGTTGCCGTCACTCCAGAGCAGCAGAGCCGGTGGCGCCCGTGACGCCGACACCCCAGCCCTCGTCCCTCCGGACCAGTGCTCCAGGCCCGGCTGTGGCTCCGCGGAGCCCACGCAGGTGACACAGCTAGATCGGCCCTCATGGTCACAGTCGTTTTCCTGTGACGCCTGTCGCCACATCTGTTAGGAGAACTTAGGAGAACGGGCCGGACGCGGCAGTGATTTCTGGCTGGAAGTGTCACCGTGATGATCCGGGGAGCGCTGGAAGCAGGCGCGTCGCTGACCTGCGGCTTCGCCCTCCCCGGCGGCATGGAGACCTTTGCCCTGGGGAGAGGTGGCCTCATCCCTCAGGCAGACGCCTTCCCGCTTTGTGTGGGTTTGGAAAAATGGGTGCACCCGTCGTCTGGCACCCTTCTTGACGTGGGCAAGCGGGGCCTCTGAGGGCGCCGGGGAGACGCAGGGCCCGGGAATGGCACTGCCTCGGCGTCCTGCCCTGCCGGGCCCCGGGCACGGACGCTCGGCGCTGCCACGCAGCCGTCCCGCACAGTCGCCCTGGCTGGCACCTCCGCGGCCCACAGGATGAAGCCCGAAGCCTCAGGCTGCCTTCGGGGATCCTCAGCGGCCCCTGAGCATTCACCCGCCAGGCCCCGGGGAACACAGGCCAGGAGGACGCAGTCCTTGCTGTCCTTGAGCCCACGGCCCGGGGAAGTGAGACCGAACAAAGCACAGTCAGGAGCCCCGGTGCCAAGCCTGGGGGGCACTCAGGCCCCCCCACCTCTTCCTGGGGTTGGGGGCAGCTTCGTAGCATGCCGAGCTTTAGGTAGCATGTCACAAAATCCTCAGCACGCCCAGAAACGCCGACGGCCTGCCAAAAACGATGGTGAGCGCAGGAAAGCGGAGTCGTCACCAGGCCCAGGTAGACGTGGGGGGAGTGGGGGCGCCAAGCCCGGGTGTGGACGGACGCACGCGGCCTGAGAGCTGGGGCTGCGGGGCCGAGGCACTGCGTGCGGCCAGGGCTGGAGGCGGCACACGGCGAACCAGCGGGACGAGCCCACTCGCCGGCCTGGGCGGCAGCCGGAAGCACCTCGGGGTCGGCCAGGCTCTCAGGCGGCGCCGGGGGAGGGCGTCCTGCCCCGTTAGCGTTTCGCCCACGGCCACGTTTAGCATTCCGACGGACGAGCAACGACGAGAAACAAACGCGTGGTCCGGGAAGCCACAAACCGAGCAGTTAACGCAGCGTTCAGAGCTCTGTATGCCGCTGGAACGCCCAGCGCGATTGGAACCGCACGCTTCACCGTGTCTGTCCCAGTAAGTGACCAAACAGAGACCGAGACCGGTGAAGATGCAGCAGATGTGAAAACACCGCGAAGCAGCCCGCCTGGTCCCACCGATGGCCGGCGGTGCCCGGCAAGGTCCTCTCCGTGCACGTGGTGACCGGGAACGGGGTTGGTTTATTGCCCGGGCCGTCAAATAAGTCCAAACATTTAAAATGATGGAAATCACAAGAGGGTTTTTAATCTAACGGTAATAGAATTAAGTTAGAAATCAGTAAGAATGATGTCTGAAACGCTCCAAATTTTCGAAAATCAAGCAGCACACTCGTAAAGAAACTTTGAGTCAAAGAGGTCGAAGGGAGATCAGATGATGCTTTGAATGGAGTGAGTGATGGAAAATGACATGCCCGAGTTTGTGGGACGCAGCGAAAGCAGCGCCCGGAGAGGTGGCACAGCCCTGGGAACGCGCACGTCAGAAACGAAAGAAGAGTCAAAATCAATAACTTCACTTTCTGCCTTCAGAAGCTAGGAGAAGAAGGAGGAATTAATCCCTAAGTAAGCAGAAAAGGAAATAATGAAAAGGGCAAAAATCAATGAGATAGAAGATGATCAATAACATAGAAAATGGGCAAACAACCGAGATGAAATGGACAAATTCTTTGAATGATACAAATGATCCATCTTTGCACAAGAAGAAATAAGAAGCCCGAAAAGCACTGTACCCATCAAATAAATGGCATCCGTAGCCAGGAGTCTTCCTCCAGAGACGGCTGGGACGCCCACGTGACTGTGACGAACCCTCACGCTCGAGGAGGAAGCGAACCAGCCTCACACAGGCGCTTCCACGGCGGCAAGGACGTGTCTCAGCTGTCACTGTGAGTCAGCGTAACTGGCATGCCAGATGAGACAAGGGCATTGCGAGAGAGAAATGACAACGCGATCTTAATAACACTGACGTTATTGTTATAACTGACGTCAGTTATACACCTCATTAATAAAAATGCACAGTCCGTGGATGAAGTAATAGATAAAATGACAGTGTGGTGACTACATGGGGTCTGTCCCAGGCATGCAAGGTTGGTTTAATGTTGACAGCACAACTGACACATTAACAAAGGTGAAAAACATCCGGTCACGTCAGAGATGCAGACAAAGCCCCCGCCCCCGACGTGTGACGAGGGCGCTCAGTGACCCGCAGAGGGACGCGTCCTCAGGAAGAAAGTGCCGCTCACGTCACGTTGGATGGTGACGGTGTCAAGTGGTGTCCCCTCCGCTGAGGCCGAGAACATTTGCTCCCACCTCCGGTCAGCATTTGGACTTGAGGCGTAGCCAGGGCCGTCGGGCGATTGGGAAGGGAAGGTTAAACTGCCCTTTTTGATTTCACATGTAGAAAACCGTTAAGAGTCTGTCAAGTAAAATTGGACTAATAAAGATGCTGGATGCAAGGTTCATGTGCAAAAATCAGTTATATTTCTCTATGTTAGCAATGACCGATTAGATGAAATTTAGAGACTAATACCATTTATAATACGTGAAATTCATACAAGTACTTAGGATAAATTTAACTAAATATACCTAAGATTTTTACACCAAAAATTGCAAAGCCTTGCCGAGAGCAGTTGAAGTAACGTGTGGTGAGATATACATGTTTATGAATTGAAAGACTTAATATTAAAATATTCTCCTCTAATCAATCTTTAAAGTCAGTGCAATCCCGACCAAACTCCTATCAAGCTTTTTTTTTTAGTAGAAACTGACAAGTTTTTATGGAAACGCAAAGGACCTAAGATAGCAAAATTTACAGAATGTTGTCAAAGAGCTACGTTGGAGAACTTAACCTCTTGGCCTCGAGATGTCCTGCAAAGCCGTGATAACCGACACCGTGTGGTGCTGGCGTCGGGACAGGTGGACGAATGGGACGAGGAGAGTGCGGGAGAGTTGAGCACGCGCGCATCTGACGGGACCCACCCAGGGTCCCTCGACATTCCCGTGGCTCAGCGTTACAGAGACCGACGGCCCCGACGAAAAGCGGAGGCGAGAGTCAGACATGGAACAGAATGTAACCAACAACTGCTTGGAAAAGCACTCAGCACCCTGACCCTCGGGGCGAGGCGGGGTCAGCCACACGCCCGCGAACAGCCGACGTGGACGACTCCACGGCGCTGAGTGTGGGGAGCCCGCGAGGCCCCCGGCGCGCGGGGCGGGGCGTCAGGCTGTGCTGTCGCTCTGGGAAACCGGCCGTTTCTAACAGCGCGTGTGCGTCCCGTGGGTTCGGCAGCTGCGTCCCCAGGCGTTTGTGCAAGAGACGCGACCGTCCGTGCCCACGGGGATCCCGTGCACGGTGACGGCGGCACCCCAACCCGCGTCGCCCCAAACGGGAGCCACGTCCGTCTCTCGGCAGGAGGGCGAACACGTCCACACGGTGGGTGCCACTGGGCCACCATGCGGGTGGCCTCACGCCGTGGCAGCCGTGAACAGGCACAGACCGCAGGGGCTCGCCTGTGCCTGCCAGACCCGGTGGAGTTGACCAGGGCGCTAGACGGCACGGCCGCGGCCCCCCGGCCGAGCGAGCACCCGGGCAGGGACGGTGACTCCGCCGGGGCGTCCGGCCGTCACAGCGCGTCAGACAGAGCGCTGTGTGTTTTACCTTAGGGGAACTATACGTGAGAAAAGTTAATAACATAAAAAAAAAAAAAAAATACAGCTTTCTCGATTGCCCAGAATTCGCCCAAACCTAAAAAAGAAACAGGAAAAATAGAGTCAGAACACAAACTCTCAGCACGTGGAACCCTGGAGTCATTTTTCAAATGTGTTGAATTTGAGCTTTAGTTTTTAAGGCTTTGCCAAGTCCTGGGGACAGAAGGAGAGACCCCCCCGCCCCCGCCCGGGCAGTGAGGCTCGGGGTGGGTCTCCGCATAAAGCAGTCACCCCGAGGGCTCTGTCCTCAGCTTGGCTGGTTAGCAACGCCCCCCCTCCAAGCCCCTCGGCTGCGCTGTGTGCATGTATACCAGGGAGGGCTTGGGGACCCTCTGCCTCAGTGTGAAAGGTAAAGTGCCACATTTTAGGGAGGAGGGAGATGTGGAGCCTGAGAACCATCATCCCTGGCGGCGGGAGTGTCGGAGCCACGTCAAGATAGAAATTGGCTTTTCCCGGCCCCGAGAGGTCGTGGGCCGGCTCCGCGCTCCTGGGCTGTGCGTGCTCGCAGCCGCCGGGCCGTCGAGAGCCACGTTCAGGTCTGGAAGTGGCAGAGTTCGGGTCCTCGGCACCCGACCTCGAGCGGCCCCAGCTGGGTGGGCACGGAGCCCTCGTCCCTGCAGCTTCCCTGCGGGGCCCGGGGCAGGGCACCCCGTGTGGTGCAGGCTGGTGGGAAGTTGGGGAAATGATGTCCAGGTGGCGGTCACCGCCAGGGGACTGGGGTCTCCAGGGAAAGGCCGGCTTGGGGAAGGTTACCCACGGGGGGCCGGCTGTCTTCTTACACAGCGGCTGGCTAGCCTGAGAGTTCTGTTCTGCTGATGTTCTTTTACGTCCATATGTGTATATATAAACTGTTTTTGTGTCTATGCAATATTTAGCTAAACGACTTAAAAATAGTTGAAAATAAAAGTGGGCATGAATTAAGTTTTCCCAAAAAACTAAAATAGAGTACCAAAATATTATTTTAAATACCCACAGATGAGATGACTATTTCATTCATGTTGTCTTAAAGTGTCTTTGTCAGGTTTCACTGGGAGTTCCCATCTTAGCATTTCTTCTTCTTTTTGGGACACAGAAGGATTAGAAATAAAATGCTGGGCAAAGCGGTCTCAGTCAGACTTGAGTAGAAGCAAAATGGAAGTGATGATATTTAGGTTAAAAAAGACTTAAGGAAAATGGTATTAATTAAAGACCGATCTTATTGTAGCAAAACAACATTAAATATATATGTTCTAAGTCCTGGAGATAAGAAAACACAAAGCCATAGTCTGATGGAAAGATTAGAGTTGTAATGGAGAACTTTAATTCTTCTTTATCTGTGTATGAGTCATCAGGCAGAAAAAATAATGGCCGGAGAGCTGAACAGTATAATTTTTATGGTTGAATTTTTTTTTTTTTACCACGAATCCGGAGGCAGGAGGGTAGCTGGGCTTTGTTTAGAAGTCACAGGGAATGCACACGCACACACACTTGTGCATCCACACCCACACCCACGTGCACCGATGGGCGTGCAGTGCAAACCACACGAAGACTTTATTTGACCGGCGCTGTGTAAATCGTGTGCCCCGGTCACGACCTCCCTGCTCACCGGCACCCGCCATGCCCACGTGCCCCAACCGCGACGCACCGGCCAAGCCCCGCAGCCGGGCGCTTTTCCGAGGGTCACGTGAGGCGCACAGGGCCCCCGCAGTGACGTGCGTGGGCCCGACCCGCGTAGAGGGCGCGGGGGCCTCTGTGTCATTTCTTACCGCCGAGCGGGGATCCACCAGGACCTCACGAAGTTCAGGCCCCGACGCAGCCCCTTGTCCTGCACCCTAGCAGTGTGCCCTGAGGCTCACGCAGGGGGTACTGTTACCCCACCAGAGGCGGCCTGTCAGCCTGTGGCGACTGTCCCGTGAACTGACGCAGGAGGGGCCGACCGCGCTCAGGGGACACGGGGCCCAGTCGGAGCGAGCCTGGAGGTGACGCCGGCTTTTACCTGTTGGCCCCAGAACCATCCGGAAGGCACGTTGGGGAAGCTACAGAACGCGGTGTCCGCAGGCCGGGTCACGGCGGCACTGTGGGTGCCAGCGCCACCACGTCCGCCTGCGGGGGCGGCCATGGCACCCACGGGCTGGTGCACCACGCAGCTGGGGGCGGCCTGCGGCCGGGCCGCGCTGGGAGGGGCGCACAGACGGTGCGTGTGCCCTGTCACTGACCTGTCAACTGGGGGAGCGTGTGTGCGCATGCACACGCGTATGCGCGTGCACCTCCCCTGAGGACACGTGTTTGCTTTCATTACAGACAAAACAAAAATGTCAACGACACAGTAAATCAGAACCCAGTGTGAGGGCCGGTCTCTGTGGGGGGGGGGGCGCGGGGGACGCAGGGACCAGCCGTTCACCTTGTGTCACGCAGTGCGCTCATGATCACAAAACAAACCGGACCTGAATAAGAAAGCCGTCCTTAAAAAGCAAGAACAGAATTAACATTTAGGAAATGAGCCGAACCACATATCAAGTTGGTGCCTTAATCCCACAGAGAAAAATTACTCCAAATAGACTTTGAAGCAATTTGAATGTACAGCCCCAGTAGGGTATACCTCAGGCACAAAAAAAAATTTGCACAAATGTTTTAAAACTCTGCTCAGTCATCAGATTGTTAGTAATATTATTAGTTCTATCTCGAACCTCTTATTTATATACACACAGTGAGATACTTATATTACCCATAAATACATGTATCAGGGTAGAGCAAATAAGTATTTATGAAACTATAGGAACTCAGATTCTTAACATAAGAGAAAAGTGAGTCAAGCATAAAATCAAAGCAATAAAAACCCTATAATCTTAAATATGAATTAAGACTCAGCATGTACCTATGATGTATTTTTCTCTTTAGAAGAAATGACATCATGCCTCGTAGCTCTCCGTGGAAATTATGGGGCGGTGCTCAGGCGGTGGAGACCAGCCCCCCACGGAGTCTCCCCACCATGTGCCTGCTTCCAGGTCTGGGGCAGGAGGTGCTCCAGGCGCGTCATAAGGAAGCCAGGGGCCTCCAGAGACTGGCGGGGTCACTCAGGCCGGAAGCCCAGGTTATTGGGGCTCCCACCGGCCAGAAACGGCAGCATCGGGCATCTAGGAATGACGGCGGCAGTGGATCGAAACGCGTCAATATGTGGAAGTCCGTGGGTTCGTCGTGATTTCTGAAGCCAACCGTCACCGGCCACCTTTGCGGGTGCCAGCTGGGGGGGAGGGGACGGCTCAGGCACTGCGCTTCTATGGCCATCGGAGACGTGCGGTGTTGGTGCAGAGGCGTGGGAATGGTGGTGTCATCGGTGGCCTGGTCGCCACGGGGCAGCTCGCCGGGGACTTTGTCACGGATGGCTCCGCCTGGCGGCCCCCGCGCTGGCTGACCAGTCCCTGGGTCACAGGAAGAGACCGCAGACGCCGCATCCTCCTGATGTGGCACACGGAGGGCGCATTCTCCAGCACTTCCTGCAAAAAAACCCCGTCACATCTAACTCCAGTGGAGCCTCCAGATCGAAGTCGAAGCTTACAGGAGGTGCCGGGAGAGGGGACAGTGTGCAGCTGGCCCTGGGCACGGAGGTGGCCGAGGACGGCGTGACACTTGCAGCTCAGTGACCAGCGTTCCTCAGCAGCAGCGGGGGAGGCGGCGGAGGGGAGCCCAGGGAGTTCAGAGGACGAGGGCCAGGCGTGCGCCCCGTTCGAGAGCCGCGGGGGTAGGCGCGGGGGGTCCTTGGTGGGGCCTTCGGTCCTTGGTGGGGCCGCGTTAGGAAGGTGCGCGCTGTGGTTTAAGTTTTCGGGGACATGGGCCTCTGTAGGGACACGAGGAACCATGCCGGGTTTGACGGAGCGCGGAAGTCGCGGGGGACGGCGAGGTGGCACGCGTCACATGGGGAGTGGCCGTCCGTCCCCTCCACGTCCCTGGTCTGCACAGACGAGGTGCCTCAGCCCCCCGCACAGCAGGGTCTGGCGACCTGCGGGGGAAGGTGCGTGGCCTGCGGCCCGGGGTCCTGCCCGTTCCCAAGCCCTGCAGCCTGAGACGCCCGCGAGGCCACGGTGCCCATTCTCGGGGACCAGCGCCCGAACCCCCACAGACACGCTGTGTCGTCTCTGATTTGATAATGGCCTCGTGACGCGGTGTCCGGAGATGGTCCTTAGCTCCAAGATGCAGCGTGCGGGTGAAGTGGGCGTCTGGTGTCGCTCCAGGGTGTCCGCACGTGGTTAGTCGCTGAAGCGGGCGGCCACCTCCGGCCCCCGTGGTCCCGGGAGCGGGCACAGGGTCCTTGGTTCTGTGCTCTCCATGCTGGGTGCTTTTCGAGGTCTTATTTTTAAATGTTTTTAAAAGTCACGTGTGCGTGCACACACGCACACACACATTGCGCACACATGCATCGCACAATACATGTACATGTTCACAGACACATGCACATTGCACATGTGTGCACATGTGCGCACACACCTGCACACCCACACACGTGCACACACACATGTGTGCACATGTGCACACTACACGTGCATGTTGCACACCCACACAAGTGCATGTAAACGTGCACACATGCGCACACTGCACATGCACACCTGCACACCCGCACACGTGCATGCACACAGACACACGTGCACACTGCACATGCACACCTGCACACCCACACACGTGCATGCACACGGTCTCTTTGAAGGCTTGGCCAGGGACGGAGTTGAGAGAGGTGGGGCCTGGAAGGGTGTCACAGTCACAAAGGCTGGACCACTGGGCGTGACATGGGACGGCTGGATTGTCTAAAGCTCTGTTCTTTCTCTGTGAGTGGCAGGGCCTGGTAATTTTTTTTGTTCTAGCCCGTGAGAAATTCTTTCCATTGTCCTACTTTCTGCTGGATCTGGGGATCCCCGGAGCATGGCTATTAGGGGAATGTGGATTCTTTTTGTTCGAATTAGTGTGAAGCACAAAGGCTTACGGCCCATTACAAGCACGTGGGTTTAATGCTCGCTCAAGGTTGGGGGTCTGTTCACTCACCGGTGACAGGCAGGGGTCAGAACAGCTCAGCGGCAGCTACCGGTGACATCAGAGACTGGGGACTTGGGCACGGCAGTCACTCATTTACTATTTTGGTCACTTCCCAAATACCACGCTAGATGTGGCGGGGGGGGGGTCCTCACCTCCTCAGCTCACCACCCAGTGGCCCCCGGACCTTAGTGTTCGCGACAGTTATCTCTGAGCTCGTCAAGGACAGAGAGGCCTGGGTGGAGGTGCAGGAGCCCCGGATGTCGTCCTGTGGGGACAGCGAGTGAGCTGGGGAGTGTGCCTCACGCGCGTGTGCCGATGCGGGGTGCGGCCCAGAGCCCGGGGCGAGCGGCCCAGAGGGGCCGCAGCAGCCGGGTCTCAGCCACGAGCGGCCCCGGGGGAGGGGGCTGGCGGGGGGAGGCCTGCGAGCTGGAAGGGGCCTCGGGGGGTCGGCGGGGAGGCCGGGAATGGGGGTGACGGGCTCCCCGTCACACTCAGTCAGGAGGCCAGCCTGTGGCCTGCAGTGCGTGCCACCCGCGTCCACACGTGCAGGCCGCCCAGCTTCGGCCGTGCCGCCGGGCCGTCGCGGGGCTGCGGGCGGGGCGTGGGCCTGTTGGCCGAGGGCAGCGGCTCGCCTTTCTCTCTCTCGGGCTCTTTCGGCGGAGGTCCGGCCACAGCGGGCCGAGGCTGTGAGTTCTTGAGTGGTGCGATGTCATTTCCTGCTCAGAGCAGAAATAATCCGACCTGCAGCGGGATCCTCTGCTTTTTAATTTGCCAGGAGCGTCCTTGACCACATTCAAGACACGGCGGAGTGGTCGGGTCGGGCGGGTGGCAGAGCGGACTAGAGGGGCTCGTGGACGGACGGCGACGCGCGGTCTCGTGAAAGCACAGGTGGCCAGGTGGGCAGTGCGGGGACGCGGAGGGGGCCCTCACGCGGGCGCTGGCGTCGGGGGCCATGCGTCTCCCCACCCTGCCTGCTCTGTGAGGGCGCGTCAGGGCTGCTTTAGAGGGTGCCGCTGACGTCATCAGGACGGAAGCGGGCGCTGGCCGGCAGCACCCGTTGTGGGGTGAGTTTGTATTGGAGCATCTCTGCACCCCCTGCACCCCATCTCTGCGGCCTGTGCTCCAGAGGCTGAGTCACGCATAGCCTGCGCCCAGTGCCCGCCGGTGACCGCGTCTGTCTGTCCCGAGACCTCGCCAAAATATTTAAGTCAAGGTCATCGTGTGACCCGTGACCGGCCTTCCCTGGTGTGCACGGTTTGCATTTAGGGGTCGACGCCTCTCTTCAGGGCCAGCGGCAGAGATGCCAGGCTTTGCTGGTTTCCAGGACACTCCCAGGCCTTCCTGGGACACACTCGGGGGGCGTGCCTCGTCTCCGAGGCCTGGAGGTTCACACTGCCTCAGGGAGTGTTCACATGTTTGCTAATCGAATAGTTAAAGTGATCATCGTTTGGCATTTAAAGGGACGTAGGATCTCGGTAGTGGAGAGCACCTTTCAAAATTGAAGATGGGTCGTGGCTGGGTGCCCGTCAAACCGTGATGGTCAGTCTCCCGTGTCAGCCCGGCTGGGCCACCACACCCAGATGCGTGGGGAGACGAGGTGTCCTCGGGCGAGGTCAGCGTTCACGTGGGTGGCCCTGAGCAAAGCAGCTCACTCTCCGCGATGCGTGGGGTGCCTACCTGGTCAGCGGAGGCCGGACACGCGGGGACCCGCCTCCCCGGGCGGGGAGGGCTTCTGCCCCAGTCGGACGGGGGGGTTCACCTGCTGTTCCCTGCACCAGACATGCACACTCTCACACAGCACACACGCGTACATGTCACACACACACAGCACACACTACATGCATACATATACACACATGCACAAACAGGCACCACACACACACACTGACACACACCGCACACGCGTACACACCACACACAGCACACACTACATGCACACACACACGCACACACGCACACACGCACACATGCACCACACACCACACATGCCACACACACATATACACACCACACACATACATACACCACGTGCACACACCACACACACTGCACACAGTGCACACACACACTATAGACACACACCACACATATATATACACATACATGCACCACACACACACACACACCACACACGTGTACACCCCACACAGCACACACTACATGCATACACACATGCACACATGCACCACACACCACACGTGCCACACACACACACACCACACACATACATACACCACGTGCACACACTACACACACCACACACAGTGCACACACATACTATAGACACACCACACATATATACACATACATGCACCATACGCACACACACCACACACACACCACCACACACGTGTACACCCCACACAACACACTACATGCATACACACATGCACACATGCACCACACACCACACACGCCACACACACATACACACCACACACATACATACACCATGTGCACACACCACACACAGTGCACACACACTATAGACACACACCACACATATACATACACATACATGCACCACACGCACACACACCACACATACACGTACCACACATACAAGCAACACAGCATACATACACACTAGACACACACACACACCACGCACATGGACACCACACACCACACACATACATGCACATGCATGCATGCACCACACATGCACACACACTTACATACACACCACACCACACATACACACACGTACTACACATACATAGCACACACAATACGTATACACATACACCACACACATACACCACACACATATACCACACACACACTGCACACACACACTGCACACACACACTGCACACACCACACGCACACGCGCACACACACAGCCTGCCGGCCTGCGCATCGCATTCTGGACTCCCTGCCTCTCTGGTCGCGTGAGCCAGTTCCACGGTCAGCCGGTGTCTGTGATCACGTCCTTGACCAGCGTCGTCTGTCCCACGTCGTCTCGTTTCAGAGTTGGGGAGATGCTTGGGAACTTAAGTCTGGTTTATGTCGATGGCCTGTGCCAAGATCGGTCTCATTATACATCGCTTCACTTCCAGTTGTAGAACCTGATTAACGAGGAGTGAGGACTTGCTGTGCACACACACACCACTTACACACTGACACACATACCACACACACACACACACCCTGTTCATTCCCGTTCTCCAGAGGACTCTAATACATCAAAGAATAAACATTTATTAGGAATTTTAAAACGTTCCAGTCTTTTTTACTATTTTATGTTTTTCTCTTGTACTACACAGCTTAAAAATGTTCGTTTCAGTTAAGACTTATTGCTGCGCTAGAGTGACACCCCAAATCCCAGAGCAGGGAGCTGACTCTGGGTCACCTGCCTTTCCCAGATCAGCCCCCCCCCCCCCCCCCGCCAGCTGTAGGGACGAGCAGCCACTCGGTGACTCTGCAGGCTGAATTTGACTGTCTGTGACCTTTGTCATTTAGCCATTTGGAATGTTCTGAGACGCGGACAGACACATGCCAGTAAGTGTCTGGAAAAGATAATCGAGATTGGCGTGGAGATAACAGCTCGGTCGCTCCGGGGCCGGGGGACCAGCCGCGGGCCGTCTGCGCTGCAGGAGCTGGCTGTGCAGTGAACTGTGTGTGATTCACGGCCCCTCGCTGGCCCGTGCCCCGAACGAGGGGGCGTCGGCGTGAATGTTAAAACGCCCGTGCTCCGCGTTCCCGGGGGGTGACTGTGCCGTGCGGGGCCCGGTGACGAATACCCAGAGGGCGCCGGAGCAGAGAATTTGCTCGCGCAGCTGACGTCGGCGCACTCAAGTCTGAGCACAGAATGGGGAGCGATGCTTGTCATTTGAGCGGCCTCAGAAATCCACCTGCAGAAACACGGACCCGCAGGAGACGCCCCTGGCTCCGGAAGGCCAGAAATCACACGGAAGGCTTAGCGACGCAGTTAAAGGCGGAAACCGTTCCTTGTTACCATTTCCCTCTGATGCAAATTAGAAGGGAAACGGCTGCTTTGCCTCATTTCCGACACTCGATGCCGCGTCTGTCGCCCGTGAGCGGTTTGCATGCAGTTAGTTCACCCGCAGTCGTTCTGAGCGCGAGTGTTTTCACGTTAGGAGCAGAACTAGCTCCACGGCGGAACTCGGAACCAGGGCGGGCGCCCGGACTCTCCCCCTGCCTGGCCAGGAGCGGAAGGGCGGGCGGGGCCGGGGCGATCCCTGCCTTCCATGCTGTCCTCAGGCTTCTCAGACAGCAGGGTCAAGAGAGCGAACGTGTGAGCTCGGCCCGCGAAGGAAGGAAGGTCAAAGGGGAGACGGAGGGGGAGGGGAGGCTGCCTCAGGCCCGGCCGTGGACCTGGGAGGAGACCCCGGGCCTGGTAGCCCAAGGCCAGGAGGACAGAATCCCAGGATGGACGTGCCTGAGGCCAGAGTCTGAATGCCCACGAGGGGACAGTGGGCCCTCCAAATAGACGCGTCTCCTGATGACTCCAGAAAAGACCATTCCAAGTTAGCTCCTCGGCTTTTCCTTTTACATATGAAAAATCTAAAATTTTTCATAATTAATATACAGAAAAGTATAGATAACAATTTAATGGATGCCTGTGTGCTTATAGCCCAGCCTTGTCAAATCCAAGTTTTTTTTCTTTTTTTTTTTGCTTTGGGTCTTTTATTTCTTTAGAAATTAAATTTTACGTATACTGTTCCTCTCCAGAGGTGACCACAGCCTGGAAATCAGTTTTTATCATTTCTGAACTTATCTTCATATTTTTGCTACATATGTAAGTATCTATAAACAACACGTAATATAATGAATGTTCCGAAACTTTTTATAAACAGTATCATCCCTAAGTTATTTTTTGCGATGTGCTTTTTAAAATTCAACTTCACCTTTTTAATGTTCATTCACATTGATGGATAGAGCTGGGTTTTATTCATTTTCACACTTTGTAGTTTTACACCGTGTGAATACGCCCGAATCTGTCTGTTTTCCTGTTGGAAGACGCTTCATTTGTCTCTGAGTTCCTGGAAATTGTGGACGGTGCTCAGCCTCGCCCGTAGGAGATGCTCGGATGGAGAATGAAGTTCCTGGTCCACAGGATGCGAGCCTCGAGGTGTCACCAAACTGCCCCCCACCCGCCCATGCAGCACGTCCTGCAGGCCGTGCCATGTCCTGCAGCCGGTGCTCCCCGCAGCCGGTGCTCCCCGCAGCCGGTGCTCCCGTAGGTTTTGCCATCTGAGAACTGCGGGCGGAATCCTGTTTCTCTCTGCACGTCCCCGACCACCAGCCAGTGCGAGTGACTCTCTCTGCTGACCCCTCAGGCCCACTCACGTCCATCACCCAGTTCGCCGTCTTCTCACTGGTTCTTAGGGGGGTTTTAACGTGTGCGTACATATTTCCACGTCGGTCACACAGCCACTGCAGGTGTTCTTGCTCGCCTGTCACTTGTACGTGCATCTTAATCGTAGCGTCTTCTGACATAACGTAAGTTTAAAATTTCTGTGTAGTCGAATGTCTTGCTTTTAAAATGTATGCTCTCAAGGTTTGTTTTTACACGTCACTTTCTAATCCACGTTGAATTTGGGTGTGCGTGGGGCACGAGGCAGGGGTCTGGCCTTGTTTTGTCCCTGTGGACAGCGAGCGGTTGTCTCAGCGGATAGCATCTGCGCTGCCCACGGCCCCACGGCCCAGACGGACACTGTCGGCACGCGTCTGTGCTGGGCCAGGGTCCCGCGGTCTGACTGGTCCCGCAGGCGCCGTGAGGGCGGCGTAACCTGCCCTGTAGCGTGCGGCCTCTGTGCGTGTCCGGGCAGCCCCGGCCCTTTGCTCTTCAGCGTCAGCTTTGGCGTGAGCTTCATCTTCCAAGAACGTCGCGGTTGGAGTGTTTATTACAAATACATTGAATTTACAAACTGAAATGGAAGGCAGTTGACATCTTTTCAATATTGGATCTTTTTGTCCATTAACCTGGTATAGCTCTCTGTTTAATCTGGGCTTTTTTTAATCCTTCGGAGCACTGTTCCATCTTTCCCGTAAACGCCTCGCCCACACTTGTATGAGCTGTTCTCGCCTCTCTCCCCCAGTGAAAATCCTGCGGGGCCGGCCCCACCCGCCCGAGGCTGCCTACCTGCCTCCGTCAGAATGCACCCCGCCGACCCTGCCTGGAGTGGGGGGCACTGAGCGGGGGGTCCCCGGGGTGGGGGGCACTGAGCGGGGGGTCCCCGGGGTGGGGGGCACTGAGCGGGGGGTCCCCGGGGTGGGGGGCACTGAGC